>VZTI01002191.1:734145-876350 GCA_013397865.1 Struthidea cinerea | reverse complement strand
ACAATCTTACTTTTTTAATATATAAAGTAAATAAGTATCTATTTATAAATAAATAAATATTTCTTTATGTGGGAATAAATAAATATTTCTTTATGTGGGAATAAAACAAATAAATTTTTTTCCTCAGATGAAAAAATACCCTGACAATACAAATAAGCCTTCCTTTATTTGGTTTAACACGTGAGACTTGGTTTACTGGCTCAGTGCTTCTTCCAGTGGTCAGTCTGGTCAATGCATATCAAGAACTTTTAGCAAAACCTCCCGTCTCTGGGCCCAGTTAATATCATTATACTGTTGCTATGTGTCTACCTGTACTAGGCGGACAAAATATATTCAGTAATTTACTGTCTTTTAAGTATTAGAACACCATTAACTCATTGAACTGGACTTTGTTGAAGAATCTGTAAGGATGTTTATGCAGCATTTCCCTTGGCCACGCTACAAAAACTCGTTAAATTACAATTCTGGTCCCTAATGGCTTGCTTCTTATCAGAGTCATGCCAGGAATTTCAGTGTGTTCAAAAGTCTCTTTGTATCTCTATTTACACTGCTTCTCAAGGCCCTAATTTATATATTTTGTTTTGCCTTTTTTAATAAATGTTGTGTTCAGAAATGCTGGGGTAGATGAATAACCAGATTTCACCCAGATGCTTGTTCCCAATCATGTAATTCAGAGTGCAGTATATGAAAGACACATGCACTCAGAAGCAAAACTGACTGCAAGTGTTTTCCTAAAGCAGGCCCTTAAAATCTACTCCAGACATCTGCACGGTCCTCCCAGCAGGGTCTCCCCACCAAAACCAACATTATTCCAATGTCATTTTCAGTCCCTCATATAATCTCTTTTTTCCAACTTTCTGTCCTACTGCTGACCCTCACGGATCAGTTATAGAACACAAACAACTATTTTTATCCAGAAAACACATACGGTCAGAATTTCATGCAAATATGCATAAGGACATGTTGCAATCAACTGAAACATAGCAACTCAGCCTGCAAATCTAGATTTGTGAGCACAGTCCTGAAAACTCAGCTGCTTTTACTGGTTAATCAGCCTTGTGACCCAACTCATAGTACTGCTCTTTATGCAGAAGCATGAACATAGATATTAACAGAGAGGCAATGTGGGAAATGGTTATAGGTATATATATACACACACACATACACAGACATTTTTACAAGCGCAAGTTAAAGCAAACCAATTTTTCTCTTCAGGACTGAATTCCTAATACACACAAATTCATGGCCGGGGCTGTACAGTAATGAAGAAACATATTAGCTTTGATATGCTAGTTATGTAGCAGTTTTGGATGTTATCTGAAGGATTACTTTGCATGCAACCTTAAAATGTTAATTCTGAATCTAAAACCCATTCTCAGGTTTATAATCTACCTGCAAATATGCTGTGCTTTTCAATTCAAAGAAGTTTCTCACCACACGAGATGGAGCATATTTCCTCAGTAACGTTACTAATCAATGCACAATTATTGCTGAGAATCAGATTCCAAACTCCATAAAAACAAATTTAAAGGAGATTGCTGGGTGCTCTACAGAGCTGTGCCCTGTCTCTGGAATAGGAAGTTGCATTGCTGAAAGATGTCAAGTTTTGGAAAGTAACATGAGGGAGCCAATTCTTCTTACAGATGTTTGTCTTTTGTTTTATACCCACACTGAGATCCTCCAACAGGCTAGCACATGAACCATTTGCCAGTGCAAACAGATCTAATTGCAGAAATAGGCTGGTAATCAGCAGCTTACAGTGTCCTGAAGTTAAAAAGTTGAAAGCACAGTCATAAAGCTGCATGTCCTTTCCTCCAAAGAACTGGTAAATATCTTGAAGATTTTTGTCCTTTTACCCACTATCACACAGGTCAATTTATTCCTCCCAGTTTCAATTTTTAAAAAAATTTTCAAGCAGCTACTTTGGTGATGAAATCACTCTCTTATCCTAAGTCTCATAACATTGCTCTTTTCCACTTGATGCCGTAAGAGATCAATAGGGTTTTTATCCTTTTTAAGCCAGGATATTGTCATCAGAGAAAGCTGCAGTTTAAGGCAACACATTGAAATCCAGTACAGTGACTCAAAGGAACAAATGTAAGCAAGTGAACACATGCTCACTAGATTAAGTACTACTCACTTTTACACTAGGAGGACAAAAATTCATTAGAAATTTGCTATTCATACAACTTTCTGTATATGTATATGTTTAAATCTAATTTTCTTCCCTATGTGAATAATCTTACTACACATTTGTACCCCTGAAAATGGTGCTTATTTCTGTAAACATCTTGAACCACAGCTGCACATTGTCATTCAGGAACAGTCTGGAGAAGAATTGTAAATGCTAATCTCATTATACAGTCTTTCAGCCAAAAAGCATCTTGTAGTAGGCCTATAAAACTTTTCTAAAATTCAATTTGCTGCTATGCTATTTCCTGTAGAAGCATCTTCATGTCCCCTCAGATTTCAGAGAGTTCTCTCTGAACAGCAATCTTAGGCGTTGTCCCCAATTAAGTGACTCTGTGCACCAGTGGATCCACCCACAGGGAAGCAGCTGCACAAGCAAATAGTTCCAAACTTTGTAGCAGATGCAGGAAGTAGTTTTACCTTGTCTGAAGCACAGCAAGGTCTAATAAGGTATTTGCCATTCACTTTTCCTTTGTGCCACTTCTTAACATAACTTTTGGCATAGTTGCATGGGATTTTCAATCTAATTTTCTTTTTTCCCTTGCTGTGTTTACAGGAAGAGAAGGAGTAATCCAGCTGAACAGTGCCAGTTGCAGTTTAAGAGCTAAGGGCATGCATGTCTTGCTGAATGAAGATAGCTGAGTATTCCCACTGGGAAAGCAACTCAGCTCCTGGAATTCACCCTGGAGCTGGCAGTGAAAGCCAGATAGAAGAACGAGTTTGCTGTTCACATCAGAGAGACTTCTGCCCTCCAGAACACCTGTACTGGTCAGTTTATTCAGACTAAGTCCCAGCAGCCTCAGTGCCCCTTCTCATGGAACCTACTCTTCACCAGTGACTCAATCTGAATAATAGGAACATGAAGAAAGAATGAAATTAGCAGGAATAAAATCCTGTCCCCCTAGGAAGTGCCTGGTTGCCTTCTCAGTGACTTCCATGAAGCTATGGCCTTTTTTTCCCTTCTATTTTCATGATTAACATAAAACCCCAACATTGTAAAGCTGCAATAAGAGACATAACTCAGTATCACATGATTTTTCACAATTTAGGAAGGTGATCTATCCCCCTGTCTCTGGCAGCTGTGAAAAGGAGTGCTTGAACAGGCTCCAAGCAGAAGATACCTTTATAGAGGGTATTTAGGCAGGGTTCTACAATCCTATTTGACTGGTTTTAACTATGATTTGATGACCTGGCCTTTAGGAATTATGTTTTGCAAGTCTTTTTCACTATTCAAGTCCCCTTCCTCTTCTTGAAAGAGAAGCTGAGAGTCTCGTCCAATAGCTTATTCTTTAAAATAGATACTTAAAAATACCAGCAGCTTTTATGGGGCTTGAAATAGCTACAGGTGTGCTCACTACTTTGTGTATTGTCAATTTTTAATTTGGTGAGGATATGAAAGATACTTCTTATTGCAGTAGTGTGGCTCTTGAAGGCATGGGCTTCTTCACTTAATAAAAAGAACTAAGTCAAGAAATCAATACATGATTCATACTAGTAACAATCTATTTAATACAATGATACTGAATTTCTATCACAAAACATGGTTGCATGATGTGAAATACTAAAGGTGATAAGCAAAATCTATATTTTATTGTATACAAGATATTCTTTTACTTGTTTATAATGACTGTTGCTTGAATAAAGTCAGAAATCAGAGTGCAGCTGTTTTATTACCAAATCACGCAAACCTGCCAGGTAAACTTCTAAAAATTGAGTTAATGTATTTCAAATTTTGCTTAGCATGTGCATATTTTTGCTTCCCTACAAAACGATTTTGTTTAAATTCAGGCACCTTCCAGTAAGACTGGAAATTTTGTAGTCACTTATGATTACATACTGAGGCTGCATATTTTTGTAGCAATCCAGAGATGCAAGCATAAACATTTTTTGACTCCTGCACAGAAATGTGATTTTTTGTGGTAATGAAAAATGAACAGTAAAAGACTGTACTGGCAGCCCTTCCAGTGGAAATAATTGGTATGATGGCATGGCCCACCTGGTATCTGGCCTTAACAGACTAGGGAAGGACACTGAAAGAAAGGACAGAGGCAAAGAGTACAGAGAGAAAACCAGAGACATCCATTACAACACCATAACCATGCAATATTAAAAGGAAAGGTAACTAATACTTGAAAAGTGTCAGAAAGGTCTGTGCTCCAGTAATATCTCTGCAGAGCTAGAACAATATAGTTTTAGCCTCACATAAGCATATAAACACACCTTTCTAAATACAACACTTCTGCTCTAACTCAATTTTAAAAATCTTGCAAGCATGAAGGTGCTCTAAAACATATTGGGCTAGGTTAGGGAAGAGAAGTTGACCAGTACTTTTTCCTTATTTGTTTCACAGGACTCAGCACAGGCAAGACAGAATGTGTACAATTGCAAACTACTTAAATATTCCCCACAGATCTATTTTAAGACCTCATATTTCAATCAATGGTTCAGAAGGAAGCTGCAGTATAAACACATTCCATTCAACCAGATTTGCATATTGATGTCAGTAGTTTGAATCAAACCAATTAGACCATGTAGTTATCTATGGAAAACATATGGCAGACTGATAAAAACCCAGTTCTATGTTTAAAATCTACAGTATTTCATTAGCATGGCAGAAAAGCAGCTGAAGGAGGGTGCTATTTTTCATGGACTAGACAAACTGATACAAGGAGGACTTCTTGGGCTGGATCCTCAGCAGGTAAAAAATCACTCTGAATACAGCGGTGAATTGAAATGGAGCTAGTCAGTCTGAAAGCAAACACATGCTCAGGTAGACGTTGAATCAAGCACTGATTTGTCTTTGTTCTCAGTTCCTTATGTGTGAGATGGGGCTATCCCATTTTCTCACCCATTCTTATTTCAATTAGAGCAAAAAATCTTCAGAAAGGGCATTATCTCTTACTTGCCTTAAAAAAAAAACCCACAAAAATTGCAAAAGGCCCACCTATGCTGAAAGGTATGCTGAAAGTTAGCTACTGCCCTAACACGAACAATGACAGTGGCACCTCACCCTTTCTATCTTGAAGTTTTCCCTTTCATGATGACCTAAAAGCTTTTCTTAGCTCGTGTTTATCTTCAGCAATAAATCATGTTTTCATTGCATCTCTGCCTCATTGGGGTGCAAATAACAGAACAAGACAAATTAAACTGTAAAACAGTGGCTGAGGAAAGAAATAAAGAAGGACAGATAAATGAATTCATGTGGGAAAGACAACATTGATTCTAAACACCGTCTTTTACTGTTGCTGCTTCTCATATTAAAAAGAAAAAAAAAGATCAACTCCTTTGAACAGGCAGTGATTTATCTGTAAAAATATCTGGTCTGCACAACATGACTAATCATCTCATCAGCACCATGCTCAGATCTGTATGTTCTCCTGGCAATAACTATATGCTAAGCATTTAAGCCCGTCCTAATAATATGTCCATGGCTCCTAGACTGCTCTTTTACTGAATGAAGCACCCACATGATTTGTTAGGTGACATCATTTACAAACAATGGCATTGCTGTCTGGAATGAATACCAATTTAGGGGGGAAAAAATGAATACACCATCATCTATTTGAAATTCAGGCTTAGCACTGTATAAAGTAACAATATATGCTAATTTCTCCCTCCTCCTACACATTCTTCAGCAAATAAGTCACATTCTTCAGCGAGTAAGTGAGTTCACTGCAGATAATTTATTCCACAACTACTGAACCATGAAATGCCAGGAGACATGACCACAGATCAGGACAACGTAGTAATTTTTTTATTATTATTTTCATACATTCCCCATACCTCACTATGTATTAAAAAAGGAAGATCCTGGTATCAAAATAATCCACATCTAGATAGCAGTCAGAGTTCAAGGAGAAAACAAAATGTTGTCTTTTTCTCATTGGTATTCATATAGCAAATGCTGAGGCAAGAAAACTCTGCTAAATGTTGTCCCGTCTGTGAACCCTGAAATAGCTTCAGTCCCTCGTGAAGATTTTACTAAGTTTGTATGAATCACATTCAAAAGCAAGGTTTGTAATAAAAATAAGTTTTGGAAGCATTGAAACACTTCAGTTAAATTAAAACCTACCACTTAAACGCTGAAGTTAATTAAGAATCACAGAAATCTCTGCTGATACCCCAGAAAAGAATGTCTCCTTCTGCATATTCAAACCAAATACTTTTATAGACCAGGCAGTTTCCTTTAGAAATCAGAATAAATTTAGGAATAGAATAGTTTCTATTGGAAAAGGCCCTTTAAGAACATTGAGTTCAACCATTAACCAAGCACTGTCAAGTCACTGCTAAACCACGCCCCCAGGTGCCACATCCACATGTTCTTTAAATATGTCCAGAGATGATGACTCAACCACTTCCCTGGACAGTATATTCAATATTTGAAAAGATGTTTTCCCTAATATGCAACCTCAACCTCCCTTGCCACAAGCTGAGGCCCTTTCCTCTCTGCAATGCACATGCTTGACTCCTTAACCAAAGTAGAAGTAGTTTGGTAGAGTCTCCAGAGGATGGAAACACCTGAGCTGTGACTGGGCCAAGAACTTCTCTAGTTCCAGTTTGTTCTCTGAAAACCACAAAGGAACAGTCACCCACCGAACAGCTACATAAAGAACTGAAAGTACTGTACACAGAAGACTCAAAACCCTGTATGGAACTATCCACATGGCTCAAGTGCATGTGTCTGCTTAACAGCTTCCCAAAAAGCAGACCTGGATGCTTATTCAAGGTCGTTTTAACCTCTTGAATCTCAAGCAATGGATGCTCAGCAAGAAAAGTGCTAAATACTCTGCCTCTGAGAAAAAAAAGAACAGCAAATTTTATCCCAGGTGCTTATTGTTCCCACAGATTGAATACACACACAATTGTTTTGGTTTGGTGTTGGTGTACAGTGTCTATTGAATTTAAAATTCACTTAACACTGGATGAACTGAAAGAGCAGAATAAGTTACCACACAAGCAATTGAAGATGGGTATATTGGGGTTCTGGGAGTGACCCGTGTCTCTTTTGTGTTATTTAAAACCTTGGACAGTAGCAGGGTTGTGAAGAACAATAACAAAACTGTTGCATAGACTGGCTTGGATCAGTGGTTAGGCTGTGACCATTTTAATTTGGTTAGAGGGAATGGTATACAATTGGCAAATAAGGGAAAGCAATCCATGTGATGTGGACTGAATTCGGAAAACAGTAAACCCAGAAGTGAGACTTGGAAGTTGAATCTTGATAAATTTAAGTTGGATTAGTATAAAAGTTCAAATGTGCTGTGTCTTCAAATTGGAAACTGTCTTCTAGAAAAAGCTGTAAATTCTTTCTTGGGCACTTTAAAACCAAGATGGGCTCTATCTGCCCCAGCTCTAAGTTTTCCTACAATGGGTGACGACTGCATCCCTCCCATCTCCGACTCTATCACTGCAACTTCAGAAACAACTTCAGAAGTTCAAGAGTCTGTCAGAACTCCATCTCATTGAATTATCAAAATCAGTGCTCAGTAATAACACAGCTTCCCACTTCAGTTGAAGTAATAAAATTCTAGCTTTTCTTCTTACTTCGGATGCGAAGAAAAAACATAATTATATTTAAACATATAAGCAGGCAACAATTCACATGGAATAATTTTAAACATGTATGTAGAACAAGGAGAGGCACCAGTTTGGTATTTTTTTTCTGGAATAAAGTAAATATATCATGATCAAATACAATTATTAATCTGAAATCCTTCTTTCATAATTTGTCACCAAGAAAACAAAAAGGAAAAAAATCCAAGAAATGTATAATTTTTTCATTGCACACTATATGAAATACACCTTCCTAAAGTCTTGTACTCCTCAAAGCAATAACACTTGTTTACTCTGAGTGTTAGTATATCAAAACTTGCAGCAAAGGTGAATTTATTCCAGACTAATATTTACAAAGCCATGTACTGTCATTGTTCTCTAGAAGAAGAATTTGATGCCAATAGAAGTTAAATTGAAGGTCACTTGTGGCTCAAATTGTTGCTGATGCTATGTTGCAAGGATTTACTTCTACATTGTTGACCTTTGCTTTCAAAGTCTTATTTCTTGACCATGGAAAAAAAAAATCATCCAAGGTTGTTACTTTGAAATGTAATGCACAAGGTGTTCAGCTACATAAATTATTCTTCATTAATGAAAGGGCAAAGGAGGGGGAAAAGGAAACAAACAAAAACCCCTCAACACCTGAAACCACTAAGCAAGTCTCAAATGTGACTGACTTGTATAAAAAAGGCAGTGGCTTTAATTTTAGGTTCAGACACAGATAATGAGAAATAAAATTCTCTAAATTTCCACAACAGCTCCTAATTTGGCTCAGTTATGGCCAAGTACGTCATACTGAAGCGCCTCCTTACCTCACATTTCACGGATTCTTGCATACAGTGCCACATCACTGTTAAGGACACTTTCCTGTGCCACCACCCAGGAGCCACTCTGGCAGCCACCCTTGCACCACCCCAGGCTGTCACTGCTGGGACAAAAGTCACAGCGGTGACTCCAGTGACCTGACAAGTCCACACCTGGCTCCCTGCACACCCCACTCACAGCCAGACCAGGTTTCCTGTAGCAGAGTCTCAGATGTCCAGATCCTTCAACCAATTTAATTCTGGTGCAATAACTAAATAAAAAAATACCAGCTCGAGCTGGTGCCTCTGAGGAGGGACTCAGAACTCCTGGGCTTTTATCCCCTCACTGTCCTAACTCCAGGAAAGTCTGGGGGTCTCAGCTCCTGCAGTGTCTCTGAATGTCTTCTCCTGGCTGAGCCACAGATGCCCTTTGCTCTCCAAAGGGTGGCAATTCACAGCCTCTTGTCTCAGCCCCCTCCCAGAGCTCACCCTGCAGCTGCGCCGCGACCCACCTGCACCGAATGGATTCCTCAAGAACCACAATGTATTCTGAAAATGTGACAGAGGTGTTGTCAAGTGTAATGCTCTCAAAGAATCCCAGGCAAGCAGTAGTTGATGCGGGTCAGGCAGAGCATTCTGTCGGGCCAGTGGAGGGAATTGGGAGGCAAGGTTCCTAGTGCTGTTAAATGCAGAGTTTGAGCACAGTAGAGGCTCTGTTTAGTGGAAATACCTTTGGATATCTGTGGCAGCTGCTGCCTTGAAGTGCTTCTTGCCCTCTTCTTTTCTTGGAAGCTCCCTCCCCACCCTCTCTGTTGGAGCTCAGCTCTCTGTAGAGCAGCTGCCGAACGGCAGAATTTACAGCTAAGGACTTTAAGTAAAATCAGATTTTATGTCAGATACCTTCCTGTTCTATGCTGCAAGTCCTGGCAACTCAGACATGTCTGGGAAGGGATATATTTGAACTCACAAAGGGCTGCCCTCAACAGGATTAGCAGAGTCAGCAGCTCCCACATCTGGTTTCAGATCCATGTAGGATGGTAAAATTGAAAATATGAGTACAGTCCACCTTCAGTGCATCATTAATGTTTTAGTCTCTGTTGTGATGGGTTAAGCTCATTGTTGTTCTTCATTAAAATATCTAGGAGTAGTTGAATATGGTTTAGAATTGAATTTATAGTTTTTTAGCCCTTTTCTTTCTATTTTGTACATAAGTGCCTTTAGTCTTAGATTTTTTTTTTTTTTAGTTTGCCCACTAATACTTTTTTTGGGTGTTTGTTTTTGGTGGGTTTTTTTTGTTGTTTTTTTTTTTAATTTCCAGTTTTTGAAAGGAAAGCCTATATGAAAAAATTATGAAGTTCAGTCTTACCTTCACAGAGCCAACTGATCAATACAAATGGGAGCATGAGGTGTCTCAAGGGCAATGATCTCTGATAGGTGCCTTGAGGTGAGCTGTGAAAGCTGAATCAGCAACTCCTCCTGCTTCTGCCCTAATTGCATGGAAAGTGCATCAACAAAGAGCATCAGCATCGGCTGGCTTTGGAGATCATTCTCCCAGAGAGGAGGAAGTAGTAAATTTCTACTTAAATTTGCAGAAAAAACCTGTAGATAGTTCAAAATGAAAGATACCTTTATCACTTTAGCTCTTGCTCTACCTATGGTTTCAGAAAAGTTAGGAAATCTGCCCGTAACATTACTATTTGCATCAAGCAGAGACAAGGGTATTGTGCTGCCTTATTAACCTGATGAAATTATATCAATCAATGCACTGAAATGAAAACAGACATACAATTAGGTTCTCATTGCATGGTATGTCCCACAGTTTTAACCATCTGCTGCATTCAAACACGTGTGGCAGAATTTAAAAATGAAATGGCCAGGTAATGGTTTTAGGACATATCATCCAAAATGTCTGATATTCATGGTGCAACAAGATTAGACAGAGATAAAGCAGAAGCTGCTTGTCCCCCATATCACAGGAAAAATCAAGTGTAGCAAACATTAGAAAACTTTCTAGAAATGTCTTGTTTTTAACAGCATAAATAGGCCTGTGCATGAATTCCCCCCTGCCCTGGGTGAATGTGAGAAAAACAGTGGATATATATTGAGTGAGATACAGAGACAACTAAAAGCCATTGAGTACTCGTCTTAATGCACCTTTTAAGCATCTGAGCCTTTAAAACTGGTGGAAACACATATTTTCCCTCTTGATGTTTTATTTTGGAATTGGCAAGAGATGAAAACAGTGAAACAGCTGTGGCTCAAGCTAATGAATATTAATTTTCCAATACAATCACTTGTGCATGCATACATTCATGCTTCTGGTTGCACTGCTTTATGCACTGTTCTAAAATACGCTTGAATAAGGCAATATCTAAAACAGTACATGCAGACAGAATGGGAAGCATCTTTTAAATCCCAGACTATGAGGTACAGGAGAGAAGCACAGCAAGGAAATCAAAGAGAACCTCTTCATGGGAACCACTGTCGTGCTGGTACTTAACCTGCTAATTACTCACCACACATGGAGGTACTAATGGCAGACCCAGGACAGCAGGGCTGTTCATCCCCCACCAGCTCTACTGCTCCACAGCCCCGCTTTCCTGACACAAAGGAATGTAGCATAACCAAACATGACAATTCAGAACATTGTGTGTGAGCAAAGAACAGCACGAGAAAGCATCTCTACCCGAAAGACACCTCTTATCTGAAGGTATCTGAGATTCCGAACAGTGAAATGTCACTTGGCATTTCGGGAGAGTGCAAATGTACGTGAGCACGTGTGAGAAGAACCAGTTCCAGGCCGTGCACTGGACTTCAAAAATTTGTAGTTAAATTTATCTTTCACACCTACCTACCACCATCTAACTACCTCAGATTTAAAGCAATGTATTTCTGGGCAGAAACTCTGGATAACTAAAAGGAACCCGATTGCGAATGTTGACTTTGACTTAAAGGCAATAAGTACATAAAAGAAATTAGTGTCAACTGACATGCATAAATATCACTTCTACTGAAAATAAAATAAATTTAAAAGTGAACGTTCTATGCATCTAACAGACTTATAGAAATAATTTTTCATTGCTTGTCTTAGTCAAGCAGTTTCCCACAACCATTTTAAAATTGGCCAGATCCCTAAAAAGTCTAGTAATTTAGAAGCAATTCCTATTTATTTTTAAGTCAAATCTCTGTAACTGCCCTGTCCTTCAACATTTTAATTAATGAATCCCAGCCAATGAGCAAGTTTTATTTACATAAGAAATGTAATTGATTTAGCTATAAGTCAACATCGAATTTGTATGAGGTTTTTATCTTTGCTTGCTTTTATGTAGTCCTCTGTGGTAAACTGTGCTCTGACTGAAGAGGCTACGGGGAAAGCTCAGTGTTTAATGCATTAGCATGAATAAAATGAGAAACATCTGGTGAAAAGACTGAACACATGCAGCAAGCAGTGAAGGATTGCCTGAGGAAACTGCTCTGTGAAGAGAGGTTCTCTCCACACTGCATCCCTATCACACAGCATTGATGGAGCCAAGCTGCTTTGCAACATTCATGGTAACTTTTTAGTAGCAGGGCTTTGCTGAACCAAAATTATTCTGATATGGTGGGCCCTCAAACGACTAAATACAGCTGACATGATGCTGTTGGGTACAATTCCCACTTTGCTTCTTCTTTCATTTACTCCCTGAATACATGTCATGCCAGTGATCAAAGAGGCAATGTTGTATTCTAACCAATTCAAAAGAGGAGGGGAAAATCTGGTCTCTCCACCAATAAGTTCTTGGCATATTTCTCGCTCTCTTTTTTTTTTTTTTTGCCTGGATTTCTTTTTATGTTACCCATTCCCCCATTAAGTTGCATTGTTTCCCAGATATATTTTTCAGATTCTCTCAAAAGGTCATTGAACTCCATTAGGAGTTCAATGCTGCTGTTCTACCTCTTTTCCGGTTTATTAATGAAAATATTAACTAATACTGAAGGCATTTACAGATCACTTGATACCTGATTTCCTGAGCCTGTCAGATTTTCTTACAGTATATCATGAATATCTCCTGGAAAAAAATATTTCCACCTTGGTAACCACAACATCAATAGTTGGAGGTCTTCATTCAGTGTGAATAAGCCACAGCATATGTTCAGTTTGATCATCGCTGCTTTGACCTTATTATGCTGTATCTCATCATGAAATTAAAATGCAGTATCCTTCAGCATATGGTGCACTAGGGCTTGCAGCAGAGAGGGAGAATTCAGAGCTATCTCTCCTTTATACAGCAGCACACTTGCAATATCTGAAGGCACAGCAATGAATCACATCCTCTTTCAACAGCAATGC
Organism: Struthidea cinerea; assembly: GCA_013397865.1. Lineage (NCBI taxonomy): Eukaryota > Metazoa > Chordata > Aves > Passeriformes > Corcoracidae > Struthidea > Struthidea cinerea. The sequence goes on along the minus strand of VZTI01002191.1, from coordinate 863,474 downwards.
AACATGGACCTGCCATCAGTGCACTACAATGGACTGGAATACAGACATTTCCATCTGAAACCAGCTGCAACAGTCATGGAAGGGCCGGAAGTTCGTGTGCAGTGGTGCAGCTGTTGGGAATAGAGGATGGACATCAGGCAGTGTTACAGGGATAATACATCTCTTGTCTTTATCTAATTTTCTGTCTACTGATGATAATAGGAATAAAGGAAAAAAAAAATCCCCCGAAACAAACAAATGCCCCCCAACCACCCGTTCTACTCAGCTCTAAAAATAACACACGCAATGAATAGAGGCATTTGTTCATTAACTTCCTTTTCATCTGGTACAATCTCCTCCCTTTGATATTGAAATGTGGATGAATTTATCATCACTAGCATGGTTTTAAAGAACAGGAGAAATAGTAAAAAATATTCTGATGGTTATCCTGTTTTAAATACAAAGATGATCACTAAGGTGCCACTGATGCCTTTTCAACATTTTATGTTTGACGGAAGACCCTCTAGGTGCAGAAAGGTAATTCATTTCCAAGCTCTATCAGTCCTCACTTTCTTGTCAAATTTCCACAGAGGCAATTCACTGTGGTGCTGGTTTTTATGACATGAATCTCTTCCACTAGTAACTATACTGAGAGAACAAACTTATTTCACACAGGCCATCAATCAGTCTTTAGAGAGCAAAACCTCGCAGTTACTGCTTTGCTAGTCTGGCCTGTAAGTAGTGATTTAAGGAAAAAATGTGGAATAACATTACCAACTCCCTGGGCCAGCCAAACTTCCGTTCAAAACAAGCAGAAAATATTTGCTATGGAAAAGCATTGATCAAGGATTCAGCAGAGATAGTTTTCTCATGTCTGTCAGTTAGCCACACAGTAATTCTTATTTATCTTATCCATTAACAGGAGCAGTCATTCACACATTTCTATCAGCAACAGCATTACAAGATATAAGTAAACTAAGCCTGACATTTTCCAGAGGATATGGGGAACAGAAGGTTGTTTACTAGACTTTGGTATCGATAAAGACATATTCCCAATATTCTATTTTAGTCTTATGGGATGCTTAACCATCTGTCAAAGCACAAACTGATGCAACACAAGTGATTTAAAAAAAAATTTAAAATTCCAATTTGCAACATCAGAAGCTTTAACAATGTTTTGGATCACTGCATTTCCATCACACTGTAAATCCTGTGTTTCTATAATGAAGAAGGCCATTGGCAGGACTGAACAATATACAAATCCATGCAAACAGATGGGGTGCAGCTGAAGATCCCAAGGAAGCAGGCTTTCATAGGGCATGGTGCTCAGAAAAGACTGGAGAAAGATTATATAACCCATTTTTAAGACAAAGGAGGAATTTATGGGAAACATCAATCTGTGGGAAAATTATGCAGCAAATCTTCCTTAAAGCCATTTCTAATCACAAGAAGAGAAACAAGAAAAGTGACAGTGAAAAGCCAAAGTCCAGCTGGTGGCCAGTTGTGGCAGGACCTCTCAGGGATTGACACTTCAATACCAGGCCCAATATTTCTCAAGTTTCTTTATTAACAACCTGGATGGTGAAGAAGGAAACACCCAGTTTGCAGATGGTAAAGAAATGGAGGCAGCGGCTGATATATTGAGGGTTATTACCTCCTGACTGGCACTTGAGACTTCAGCTGGAATATTTTGTCCAGAGCTGAGCTTGTCAGACGGTGACACAATGCAGTGAGTGCAGCACAGCCAAGATGATCAGGGGCCTGAAGCAGAGAATATGGGTTTGTTTAACCTTAAGAATACATGAGCATGGAAGCACTTGCACCTGGCAGCACTTGTCCCAGTGCTTCAGCTTTAAAAGTATGTTTTCGTTATTAAACCTGTAGGGTCTTGTCTGGCTATGAGCTATTTTGGTACCCACAGCAGCATTCTGCCCATCAAGAGAAATGTCACATCAAGGAGGAAGAGCAGCAATTACATTCTGAGGGCAAGTACTCACAACAGTAAGAAATGGTCATCCTTATACTAACTGCATCAAGAATATACCTCTTATTGCAACTAATAACAGAGGCATATCCTCTGAAATGTAAATATGCTATATCTTAGATGGTAATAAATTAGTAAAATGCTATTCAACAACTCAAGCATGTTGCATGTCAGTCTTCACAGTTTCCAATAAAAGTGGACATTATCAGGAGCAGACATTATTGCTTTTTAAACAGAATTTCGGATAACATTGTTTAACAGACACAGAATGATGATTATTATAGGTTGGGCAGGCTAAGCTAAATCTCAGTTCTTGCTGCTGCCATGCCAATTTACTTTAAATTTCTTATTGTAAGAGCCCTAACAGGAGCAATACCACGGAATCAGCAAGTATCCCCTCTGTTATACCCAAAGACATCCAGAAGCTGGTACTGAAGCACAAAGATGTTGCAAGTGCACGTGTCTGAGCCCTTTCACAAAGGTACGGATGAAATGGGATCACTCAGAAGGACCTGCTCGCTGTGCCCAGCATTCCTGACCCCTCGCTGCCCCGAGGCTCCGCAGAGAGCACAGGCACCCCGGCACTCGCCCACCTGCCTTCATTACCTCCTCTTCATTGTCCCCACTTCCAGTGTCTCTCACATTATGAGGGTTCATTATTTCTTTCTAAGAGCACTGCAGACAAAGCTACAGAGGGCAGGGCTATCAATGCATAAGCCTCAGGAAGCAGTGCATAACTGGAGGTGAGGCTGAAACTGTATAACTAGAAGGGACACAGTCCTGTAATACAGAGGATATTTGCCCACTTCCTCTTATTGGGAACAGAAGCCTAACTAGATGACAGACTATTGTATAAAATTAGCCCCTAAAGTATTCTATATTTGAGATTTCTTCTTAAAAATGTATCTTAAAAAAAAAAAAAAAAACTTGGAAACTGTCTAAGCTCTAATTTTAAACTTTCTATGATCCCAAATACAGACCACCTCAAAATGTCTTATTGCTTAAATTGGGCCACTGCCATAGTAAGCTTTCCTGTAGATAAAGTGGAGAACAGCAAAGATATTTCCTATGTTTAGCAGAAGGTTTTATTCACTCAAAAATAGGTCTTTGCTTCTGAATAACCTCAGAAAATAAATATTCATGAAACAAAACACATTAATTCTGTAGGAAAACTGAAATCATCCCTATCTAATATGTGCAGCTGATTTTGGATATTGCAAATCAATTTTCATGAAAACAGGGAGGAAAAAAACCATTTTGGTCTCTCATGATTTTCATCTACATGCATCAGTTTCAAATTTGAGAAGTTGCACAGAAAGCTGAATACCACACATTATTTAACCTACTATCTGTGGCTCAAATTGTTCTGTCATGATCTGGTCACTGGACACCACATAGTCGCATTCACTGTAAATTATGGTATTTTGGCTATATTTCCATTTCTCTTTTTTATTTTCTTTTTTTTTTTTTTAAATTCAAGTGACCACCTTGGACAAATGAACAGCCTTTACCTTCTGTTGGAAGAGCAGTTCACTGCAGTCACACATACAAACTTGAAGACAATGACAAGTTTATTCCAATATTTTTGTCACAACTCTTTCAGAAAAGAATAGTTTGCCATTCCTATTCCGCCTGCCAGACAATCAAAATAAAAATTATTCTTATTGACATGGCTTTCTCTGGGTTTGAAAATCCTACTTTTTTACAAGTGTATTTTTGATTTACACTTTAACTTTTGCTAATACAAGAAAATATGAGGCTGATTTTTAATTTCAAGTACTTTAGCTTCATTATCTTGGCTGATCAATAAGCCTTTAGAAACCTGGATATCTGACCATTCAATCTGTTCTGTTAAGTGCCTCATTGCATAATCCTTAGCTCAATATTGTGTGGTAACTATAACACTAACAAAGCAGGTCATGTAATTTTACACACACATCATTTTCTAATCACTCTTCACATCACTGTGAAGTCCTAAGATCAAACCCAGACCATTAAATCTGCAAAACTACAACAAGAGCACGTGCTACGACAGGGCAGAGAGAGAATGAACATCAGACTGCCCCCAGCTCTCTGCCAGGGTCCACAAACACCATGCCCGGGCTACCAAGGGAAGCAAGGGGCAGAACCCTTTGTCCCTTTCAGGGAGAACACCATCAGCATGGAGGGCTCCCTGCTCCTCTGCACTGCGGAGACCCAGGCACAGGATGGCTGCACCACAGAGCGCAGCAGCTGAGACGACATCCATTACCTCCTCCCATAACAACAGAACATTTTGCTTTCCACCCCGAGGGTCATAATTTGCAGTTATTGCCACACTGAGATTTCTGCTGCAAGTGTTTGGAAATATAGCTTGCATATAATGGGTTCTGATACCTCAGTGAGGCTCCTCTGGGACTCCCGGCAGTACAGCATGCCCTCCAGCAATTCCCAAAAGCTTCCCAGAGCTGTGGATCCTACAGTGCGCAGGGTTTTATTCTCACCTCACCTCTGCGTGCCTGAAATCACTGCAATGGTGCTGGGGGAACTGGCAGCTCCTACTAAAGGTAGCTACAGATAAACTGAATCATTGAGGTTGGAAAAGACCTCCAAGATCATCAACCTTCAACCAAATACCACCATGCCCACTAAACCATTTTGTCAATGCCACTTCTACTGGTTTTTTTGAACACTTCCAGGGATGTTGAACCCACTTCCCTGGGCAGCCCATTCCAATGCTTAACCACTCTCTCAGTGAAGAAATTTTCCCTAATACCTAAGCTGAACCTCCCCAGGTACAACTTGAGGCCATTTCCTCTTGTCCTGTCAGTGGTTGCCTGAGAAAAGACCAAGCCCCACCTTGCCACAACCCTTCAGGTAGTTGTAGAGAGGAAAAGGTCTCCCCCGAGCCTTCTTTTCTTGGTACTAAACAACAACTGTACCCTCGGCCCCATGCTGCAGGTGAGGGCAGCTTTACTGTGCCTTGGGGCTTCCTCAGCCTTAGGGAGGGCTGTCAGACAGAGCTGTTCTCTTGCCACAGTGCAGTCCCCTCCCTGGTCACTGCTGCCCTCGGCTACGCCCCGCACAAGAGCTAGACTGACACTGCTCTTGACTGACAGTGCACCTTCAGGCTGGGTATTGCCATTCAGCTGTTTTCTGAACACAGTGGTAAATGCCATCATTACCTCCTGAATTCACGGGAACTGAAGGGGAAATCCTCTCCTCCATCTTCTAGGGATCACATCAGCACTACAGGAGAGAGGAGAGAGAAAGATGAGGAGAGAATACCCCCATGAATTTGATTTCTATTCTATCTCCAAGATAACAGCCAGCGCTGTGTGAGTTGCAGGGGAGCACAGCAGGGAAGAAAGCAAGCATACCCTGAAATTCAATTGAAAGACACTGGCACAAAAAAGATTGTATTTTATTGACACTGGCATTCAGTCCTGATTTCATTTTGCTTTTACTTTGGGAAGCTGCTCTTGCATATTGGAAAGTGAACACATTTGCTTTCTTGCCCTGCCAGTATACAAAGATTTCTCGCATCTCTTCCTTTTTGGAAAACATTTTAAAGCAGCAGTGCCATAGCACTGTCTCTTCCCAGGAGGCACAGCTGTCCTTTGTTAGAATACGTGCTGGGTATTTTTTCCAAGGGTAGTGAATGGAATGTAACCTACAACATCTGCTAATGGCTGGAAACCTACTGTGCCTCTGAATTAGATTCCTATGACAGATGAGATGTGCCTGAAAGAGGCTGCTAAAATGGTCCAGCTCCTATTTTTTTAATTTACAGAGGTAGCGTACACAGTTCTTCAGATATATTCTGGTAATTTGTTTCTGGAAAGAGGTGAGACAGGCACAGAGAAGATGAAGGCACAGGGAAAGGGGTGCTCATTACTATTTCAGTATCTGCTTTCAGTGCCACACCCCAGCAGGATCTACAGCAAGGACCTGCCCTTGCAACAAGGCAGTTCAGTCCTTGGCTCTTGGTCACCTCTATCTCCTTTAGTGGGCTCAGGATACTGAATTTCTCTGTTCAGTCTTTGAGGTTACTCCTAATTTTCAAACCCATTCTGTCAGTAAAGTAGAAAAAAATAAAGCAATTTTGTCCAACAGTTGTTGGGCTTTCTAGGAGCCCCCCAGTCTGCTGTGGTTCATAGTGCAGGCAGAAGATCGTTTTGCTTTGAAAATTTTTATACTCACATTTTTATTTTTATCCTGCAAGAATTATATACTGTGGAATTTTCACCAAAAACCCCATCATAAACCCCTGAGAAAACCTGTCTTCTAAACAAAATACAGCCCCATAACATGCACATTGTGCAGTGCATTTTTGAGGAAGGCAGTAGAATTTGCTGACTGGGTTTTTTTAAAAAAACTATTAAACAAACACCACAACAAACCACAAAAAACAACCTCCCTCCCTACCCTTCCACAAACAGGTGAGTTGCTAAAGCTTGGTACCCATACCACCACCAACTTCAGTCATAAATAAAAACTGAGTGAGGGACAGACAAAACCCTAACAAAAAAGTTATCCACAAATAATGTCAAAAATTTTAATGTTAGAGATCACTAGATGCCCTACACTTGGGTACTATGGATATAAGACTGATTTTCTAGGAATTTCCAATCTTTAATTTAGAGAAACACTCAGAGTCATGCACTCCTTCACATCTTCCTGTTATTTCAGCCTTATCCCGCCCAGGCTCAATCCTCTCTGGTAGAGACTGGCTTGTGCCAAGGTGTAGCAATCAGATGTTCTGCAAACACAAAGAGATGAATCCTGTGCTCATTTTCATTCCCAGCTCCCCAGTTTGTACCAGCAGAAGTGTGTCTGCAATTTCCACTAGTTCCATTAATTTGGATTTCTATAATAAGCAGAAGATAGGGCATATAAATTAAGTATTTGAAACTATCGGTTCCAAAGTTTGATTTTTTTCAGCTGAAGTAAGCATTTCCATGCACAGCTGTTTGGCCTCCAAACATCTTAATTAAAACCTTTTGGGAGGATAATAACATTTGCCATTCAATCAAATACTGGAGAATTTTACAGCTGATACCAAATGTTATATGATAAACTCGGAGCTGCGTTTCAAAGCATCACTGGCAGTAATGACAATTAGAGACAGAGTTGATCTAAAACTCTCAAGTAATAAGTTTCTCTTGCACTCATTACTGATGAGGAAATATTTTTTGTAAACCAGTATAGGACTTTTTCTAATGTCAGTATGAAAGATAATTCATGTGCAGTCCAGATGAAATTTAGTGAGACCTGGGCATTAAGCTCTGCATAAGCCAGACTATGCACCTGCTATGGGAAACATTTTTTAAATTGCATTCTGAAATCAATCAAACCCCACTACCTTCAAAACAAACCCAAACCAACCAAAAAAATCCCCAACAAAATACCCCTAGCACCTCCCCAAAAAACAACAACCCCAAACCTCCCCAAAACACCACCAATCCCTCCCAAAAAAAAACAACAGAAAACCATCAGTGAGAAGGTAGTTTAACATAGAAAGCACAAGCTCTCTGACATACCCAGAATAATGCCACAATTCAAGGAGAGATTTCTCCATTAGTTTTCCTACTTTACAATACACCCAGAAAAAATGAAACAATCTTTTAATTATTATAAAATTTTATAACACTCATCAAAGCTTTTTAAAACTCAAACACCATAAAACTTAAGAGCTGAACCAGTGAAATTAAAACTTTGTTTTCAATGTGTTCTCTGGGAGCCTGAAGGCTCTGGGATATTTGTTTTAGGGTCTCATCTTCACCCAGCCCCCATTAGAGAGGGAAGGAAAGGATCATCTAGCAGGGCAGACCCACTGTAAGGCAGACCTTGGGGCCAAATAACCATCTGCTGTGGACAGAAGGATGATTGAATTTCCTGTTTTTTGCCTTTCCCTATATCAAGGCAAAGCTAAAAGGAACATTACAGAGATTTATGGATTCTTTCAAATACCTCTGCACCAGGCTGGTGCTGCACAAGTCTCCTAATGTCTGGGCTAGAGCCTCAACTGCAGCCCCATCAGTTAGGAGGTTTACCTGTTTGTTTTGAGGGGTTTATTTGGGGGTTTTGGGCCATTTCCATATTTAACAATATATTCTGTATTATTATGCCTGGCTCTTTCACACTCCATTTTATTTCTAGTGGTAAGTACTTAGTCATCTAACACAAAAGAGAAATAATCTTTCAGTTTGAAGGACAAAGACTATTTTATTTTTGGTTGGTTGGCTTTTTTTTTTGTTAATGACTGCAGATGATTTAAAACCTAGATTAAATTGCTATCTAGTGCAACAGAAAAACAGTTAATGTAAAACTACATCCGTTAATTATTTCTGTGAATAAATGAATGACTCAATACTTCAAAGTCCTGCACATAACTTTCCTGCAGCCCAGTTCTTATTGGCAAGATCTAAGCAGAAATAAACTGTCGCTGCTTTGGAAAATGAGATCACAGGGAAATCCATTAGATGGACAGAAATCCTCAAGCCCTGCATACTGCAATTAGATGCAGGATATTGGAGGACTGTGTCTCTGGAGAATCCTGTTACTTTGAAATAGAGTTTCAATTGACTGCCACAGGATACCAGAGTAGCGTGGAGGGTCTGCCTCCATCAGAAGAACTGATGAACAGAACATGTCTGAATCACGATAATTTGCAAAATTTTGTATCCAGTTTAAGCCAAGTGAACAGGCTGTCTTTGAATTTCTGCCATAAACAAGTGTTGGGAAATTTTTAATGAATAGGAAAAATGAAGATGCACCCTAATTCCCTGCTCTGCTGTAAGAAGGTTTTTTTCACCTTTTGCATACTAATTTTTTACCTTTGTAAATTAAATTGTCCTTTTCTAGAAGAAAAACAAAACAAACCCACAACCAGCCCTTTATACTTTTCCTGCCCTCTATACAACATATACTTTGAATATTATCACCTTGGAAAGCCCACGGAAGGGCCTGCTCCTTTCCAGAGTGACGTTACTCAGTCTTACATCCTGCCAAGGGTTATGAGTCCAAGGATCACAAGAGAATTTCCACACACTGTCGATATTGAAATCTGACATTTGAGTTGCAGCTTTAGAGTGTCTCAAGTTGGAAGGGACCCAGAAGGATCATCGACTCCAAGGCTCTGGTCCCTGCAGGACTACCTAAAGTTAAACTACTAAACCCACTTCACTGGAGAACATGTTCGAGTGACCAACAACTCTCTGGGTGAAGAACCTTTTCCTAATACGCAGTCTGAATCTCTCCTGACAAAACCTCATTCCATTTTCTTGTGTCCTATCACTGGTCACCACAGGAATAGGACGAGGTCCAGGTAGTGGAAATAATTAACAGTCATTTTTAAATTTTTTTTCCAAGGTCTCCTCTTTGCCCATGGTGTAGCCACAGAACTTATTTCAATGCTAAGGAGAGCCTCTCAGCTTCTCAAGGGTGAAAATCTCCCTTCCCCTTTTTAATTTCACACATTGCAAAGATAAAGGGTGATGTTACTTGCACATTTTAAGGATGCAAGACTGAGGCAAGGAGTGTTAAGTGTTTATTGGCTTTGAAATAATCAATAGCTTGAGCTGCATAAGATATCTTTGCCAGAAAAAAAGAGAAAGATGGGCTTTTTATCCTGTCTTTTAGGCAAATGCAGATGGAGCCAGGGTCATCTGGTGAGCAAAAGCTTTGGTGTCTGTCAGCAGCCCTGGTGCAGCAGTGTGCCTGTGCTAAGAGGTGCCTTCTTCAAGGGAGATGCTGTAGCAGGCACAGCACAGCGTCAATATGTTCTGAAAATGAGAGTTATAGAGAGCCTACATACAGGACTGCTCACAACAAGGCCATCCTAGCACAAAAAGGAAACCTGCAGAGAAAAGAAAAGGAAAAATCTCTGTATAATTTTATTATCTTAATCATAGGACTGTCTTTTTTCCCTTCTGCAATTCCTACTCCATGCACAATCTATCTTCTGCTTTCTGCAAGTGAGACGGCAGAAGTTAATAAGAAAAAAACCCAGCCTAAAACCCAAGGCCTCACAACAATACATAAACTCAGCAAGAACAAATACTAAGAGAGCAAAAATCTTCCAGGATTTTTTTTTTTTTAACAAAGATTAGCTACCTGAAAAATGCAATTAATCTTTCCCTAATTGTTTTGTTTTGACATTCATAGCAGCTCTTTTTTAACTGAAACCCAGCATGTGTATATCCTCTATGGAACAACAGGTTGCTTTGCAGGCATCTTCTTCTTAGAAAAATGATGCCATCTACATAAAAAGGCAAGGGTTGTGCACTCTTCCATTTCCCAGACTATTGGAAGGAGTCCACAAACACATTAATGGCAGGCTAAGAGAATAAAGTGTTATTTTTAATTTAAAAGGGAATTATTCTGGACTTTCACAAATCAGCTTCATAAAGAGGTTAAAGTTAAAGTAAAAAGGAGGCTTCAAACAGCATTTTGTTGAGAAAGAGATTGATATTGACTTTGAAGAGGATAATATCAGATTACTATAGGTCCACATGCTAATTATGAAGTTCAGATTAATTATAAAATCCCAAAACAAACAGGCCTCTTTATTTCAAAGTCTTGTCCCCTAAATTGTCTGATTCAGGTTTTATAAATAAGCTCACCTTGCTAATTCTAGGAAATGAAAAGAGTTTTGTCTGCTGCACTGGAAGAAATGAAGGGAACAGCCAGTACTTATGACTGGTAATATCACAGAAACCAGGCCTGAAGGGAGCAAAGAGAAAAGCATGAAAAGGAGACCTTGGTCCTTCAGAATCTCATGCATCAAGCAAGAAGGGTGCCCTGCTGCTCAGGCAAAACACAAACCAGCATAAGGACCCTTGAAACCTGGCCTAGGGAACCTTACTGCTGCTTCTGAACCAAAGGGTACATGTGCCTAAAAGTTAATTTCTTCACAGAGGCTAATTTTCCCACTAAAATAATGTTGGAGATAGAGTATATGTAAAATAAATGCTATTAAATACGTACATAAAATTAAGACATGCTAAATTAGAGTAAAACAATTAAATTCCGTACTTCTGCTCACAGACTTTGAAGACTTGCTTTGTTCTAGTTAATACAGAGACTTTCTGGGAGTCTTATTCACTTAAGACAAACAAGAAACTTCCCTAAATCACAAGAAAGGGGTAAAATACATTTTTGTCCTTCAAAAGATAACTAGGAGAAGCTGGGCAGCATATTAGGCCACTACAGTACAGCAGATGAATATAGAGTGCTTTCAGTGCTCAAGGGAATAACCAAGGCAGGAGACCTTGAGAGCAAAATATTTCTACCTAATTTAGATTCCAGAGAAGAGAGTTAAAGCCACTTATCAGCCATCAGGTGAGCTTCTGTCTCTTCAGAAGAATGCCAACCTCTCCCCCACTATTCTCTGATTGCAGGTCATACATAATCTCATGTTTTTTTCCCAAGATTATGATGTACTTAACCACAAGATGTTATATTTTCCCCTCCCTCCTCCACCCATCACAGACATTAATTTTAATTACCTCTTTGAGAATTAATTTTTTGAGCCCCTGCTTAGATATGTCCAACGATAAAAGAATACAAACAACAGCAATTTCCCTCTGTGACAGTACATTTCAGAAGTTGTTAATGAAAGCAGTCAGGTAGACCTTGTGCAGTTCAGTCCCTTCTTGAAACAGAAGTTTTCTTCTTTATTTTTCCCTGATTTCTGTCACTGGACATAAGCACAAAACTGTAGGGGTTTTTCTTCCCCCATCTAAACTCCTGATAAAATACTGTGTTTTAAAAAAGTTTTTTTCCATAAAAGAGGCATTACAAAAGTCTGGGGGTGCTTTGGAACTTCTGTCACTGGGCATTACTGTGGTTCCAGTTTTATTTTGTCCTCCAGAAACTGGTGTGTTCCCCCTTCCAGTCAGGAATACCCATTGTACATTGGCTTTGTCCTGCAAGCCCAAACTCCTAATGGAAAAGTCAGCCTAATCAAGTAATCCAGAGCTGCAAAGGAGGAAAGAAACATTCCATAACTTAATTACACAGTTCCTGAATCCTACAAAGGGGTACTTCGCGAGTGAGATTCAGAGTGTCAGCGGGTCTATTTTACAGAGGAAACAAGATAACTAGGAAAATCTCATCTTGTTTAACAAGTAATTTCATTTTAAGGTACTCCTATTCCTGCCTTAAAATTCCTTCATAAGGTGCCAGCAAAATTTGGTGCTGCCAATAGGGGCCACAATCCAATAAAATTACTGGTCTTATTCCCAAACCAGCCACAACAGCTTACAGATCTGAGCACAGTGATCTGTGCAAGGGCAGGAGGAACGAACCCAAACATTCATGTGGTATTTTAAAGAGGAACTAGAATATAAAAACAAAGGATTTAAACAAGAAATTAATTGGAATATTGAATATAAATAATATTCCCCTGTACTGAACAAGTGAGCCCACTAGAGGTTGTGGTTTTGCTGCATTGAAGCAGGGCACCATATCTAACAGTGGTGGCTTTGTACTGCCTTGTGAAGAAACAGTTGATAGCCAGAACTGTCCTTCTAAATTTATTTAGCCACTGAAATACCGTGACTTTTTCAGTTTATGAATATTTTTAAAAATACCTGCAGGAGCAAGAAAGACAAATATATTAGTAGCAAAATCCAGCATTACATCTGGTATTTGGACTTTCTTACGGCCCCCTGTTATGAAATATGCACACCATCCTCTGCCTCTAATCACACATCAGGGTGACAAAAATCCAAAGCAACAGGAGCATGCTGAAAGATCATTATTTCTCCAAATAAAAGTGGTGTGAATGCATACAGCTGTCTTCACTCAGCCTACAGTAAAATCCTTTTATGGACCACAAACTTGACTTGTACTAATGTGTACTTCGAGATGGAGCAGTAAGTGCAATTAGTAACTAACAGATTCCTGTAAATTCTAGGAATTCAGTACTAGTCAGGAAAACGTTGAATAGATTTGACTTAGCACTCCTTAATCTGATGCAACAAATGGAGTCAAACACAGGGAGAACTTTTCATGAGCGGCAGTTCAGCTTCAGAGGGTGTCATGCCCCGCTGAGCAGCTTGCCCACCTCCTCCTCTCCAAGGCCACAGATCTCCTTTGGAGCACTTCTGAGGGGAAACCATTTACCAGACTAAGCCTACAAATTGCTTTCAAGCTGTCTGTTCTCCCTCTGGAGTCGTTAATTGCTAATTAATACTTGGTCCATTTATCATCTTGTCTGCTCTTCCCCCAAATAATCTGTTTCTTCCAAAAGGCTGTGTGCTAGCACAGGATGGCAAACCCTGCCCCTCAGCCATGCTCCTCTTCAGGACATGCAGCCTCAATGGCTTTAGATGATCTCAATGTCAGTTGATGTCCAATAAGAATAAATATTGTAGAAACTGCAGGAATTTTGGATCTGCACACAGAAAACATGCAGCTCAGTGTAAGGAACAGCCAACCTCTTTCCAGCATTGCTGCTCCAAATTTCATATGCATCAGCTTGCAGATGGAGCCCACAGAGACATCTTTTAAATAGTTTAAAATAGAAAAGAGGGGAATTACTATCAGTATTCCTTTACAAGTGTAAAAAGTAAAATTTTAAATTGAACTGTTGACAGAATCTTTTTTTCTCTGATGTCACAGCAGGATTAGCAGAGAGTAATTGAAATGCTGATACTGAAAAAAAGCCTCTGAAATATGAATAGGGGAAATCCTCCCTGCCCTAAGGTAATGTCATGGGTTAACCCCCGTAGGCAGCTCAGCCCCACGCAGCCACTCCCTCACTCTCTGCAGTGGGATGGGGGAGAGAGCAAGAAAGGTAAAGTGAGAAAAATCATGGGCTGCGATAAAGTCAGTTTAACAAGTAAAGCAAAAGCCTTGTGCATATACAAAGAACAAGGAATTCATTCCCTGCTTCCCATGAGGGTGCAGGTGCTCAGCCATCCCCAGGAAAGCTGGGCTCTATCCTGCATAACTTGGTGACTTGGGAAATGCCAAACACCATCACTCCAAATGTCCCTCCCTTCAGTACTTATTGCCCAGGGCTTTTTTATTGTTAAGTCAGATACCATATGGTCTGGGATATCCCTTGGGTCACTTGGGGTCAGCTGTCCTAGCTGTGTCCCCTCCCAGCTCCTTGTGCACCTCCAGCCTCCTCCCCAGTGTGTGGGGAGAGGAGCAGAAAAGGCCTTGGCTCTGGGTAAGCACTGCTCAGGTATAACAGAAACATCCCTTTATTATTAAAGTGATTTTCAGCACAAATCCAAAACATATCCCCATACCAGCATTTCTAGCCTGAACTTCTGCAGCAGCAGATGTTAAACGAAACGAGAGGTACTGCTGTCTGTTACCTGACAGACACCCTTTATATATCATCCTCACTTTACCACTTCTCCTCCTTTCTGTACCCTGCCTCTTCCTCCACTGTACAGGTTGAAGAGTAAAATGGTGTTCCTTAAAGGCAGAACAGAAAGCCTTTGTCTGGTCTATTATGCTGTACTGTACTTTAATTCAGGCTTTTGAGGCAATGCATGACTGAGAAAGCAGTGTGGCAAAGGCTTTGGAGCCAATGGCACTGGAGTTGTACAGAGTTGCCAGCAAGGATATCTGTGAATTGATGGCTTCCCTCTGGGTGCCCTTAGAAGTTAACGCAGATTTTGATTTTCAGAGCAAATGAGATACAACTGTACACAACACTGACATGCTAGGAAAGCAAATTATTGGGCAATCCAGTTATTAAACTCACTAATCATGTTCAACTGAACCACTTCCACAATGAGTTTGGAAAGTGCTCCCTAGTCTATCGTATTGCTAGACTGGTTCAAGCTACTCCAATTATTTCCAGAAAGATTTCATATTTTGAATAAATATTTTCTTAAAGATTTCTAGATCATATAACAGAAATTCTTTCATAGTTTGAACTCTGAGACTCAGCACAGGCTGTTCTCTTCAAATAGCTATTGGAGACCTAGACAAGCCTCACTAACAGAAGCAGATGTCAGCTTGCAGCTATTAGCAACAAGGGCAGTTTTAAGATGAACATATGTTTGCATATTAAAGATGTTACAGCACACTTTTTATTGGCAGTAAGATTCTGCTTTCGCAAATACCACTGACAGAAGAAACATCTCCTGACCCAGTAAGAATCCTATGAGCAATATTCCATATGCCAGTAGAATGACATCCAAATTGAAGGAAAATTTACATATTGCCATTAATGCAAAATTGGCTACAACCAAAGGTTAGCAAAATAACACAATCACTTCATTTTGCAGCTTCTTAGAGTTAACAAGGTTTTATTTCAGAAGAAATAGAGAAAGAAGCTGTCCTGGGTTGCAGTGTATTCTATTACCATCCTCATGAGCTGTTGAAACCAGGTGGGGCAGGGTTTCCTGGCCTCCTCCCTCCAGACTGTCTCTCTGTTAATGGCCCATCAATGCCCTGCCCCATGGCTCAGAGATAACTCCCCCCGGACTATCTTCTGTTAATGAGCCCATCAACACCCGGCCTCATGGCTCATCATCCCATTGTGAGATGCTGCACCCAGACGGAGGAACCAAGCATTCCATCCTGGATATAATCTGAGACTCTGGACACCACAAACACCCTTTTCCAGTGGATTTCCCAGAGGACAGGAGCTACATAGCCACCACTGGACCTTCTGAGGAAGAGCAGACCCTTCTATTGGACCACCTCTTCAACAGAGCCACATCCACCACTTCAGGAGGACTGCAGCCACCATCTTACTGGACTGCTATTGCCACCCTGATCAGCAGGGTGTCAGGTTGTATCCTGACTCTGTCAGTTTAACCCACTGTGTCCTGCCTTTACCTTTTTTTGATTTTCCCTATTAAATTGTTATTCTGACTTGGTGCCTCCCACTGGTTTGTTTTCAAACTAGAACAGAAGCCTACATGTTCCTCCCTGTGCCTTTCACTGTAAATTTTAGTTTGGAAAGATTGAACATTGATGAGGTTCTATTACACGCTGTTAGAGAGAACTCGGAGCATTAGTAACAAAGTTTATGTCCTTTCTAACTTCCTATCCTCTTTTTTAAAGTAGAACAATGGGGAAAAAATGTCAGTTGGAGACCTATTTCATTTAGGTTAGCCTATGCTGAACATTTAGGAGTAATCTGAACAGCTCCAGCAGAGAACTTCATTATTGATGTGACAGCCATGGCCAGAGCCTGCACCAGGATCATATCATGCTATGACCTCTACCATCATAAAGTGAGATAAAAGTATCTTTGGCTAAAAGTATTTATTGGCTAAATGTGGACTGTTGTGGAACATCTTTTAGTATTTTTAAAAAGGAAACAGTCTAACTGGTTGCAATGGGACTTTTCTGTCTTACCTGGTAATACCAGGAGCCTGATATTACCCCTAAAAACTTCATGCTCTGTAAAGAGTGGGTGAGCCTTCCTTTCACAGCACTTAATTCAAGCTGGTGAGCCAGTTTGCTGTCCCTTTTCTGAGGCCAGGCTGATGTTTACAGGGACACCAGGCTGTCATGTCATCTTGCTGGCCTTGTTTTTGAACGGAAAGCATGTAGGTGCTGCTCAAGTGTGCTCATGAGATCCAAGACAGTCACAGTTCCCCTGAGTGCTTCAGCAAGAGGCCAAACGTGCTGTGCAGCACCTCCCCTCACCCCCAGGAGGAGTGTAAGGATCCCCGTGGCAGTCACTCAGAAATGATTGAGCACATTTGGATAGTGATGCTGCCCCGTTCCCAGGCAGTGGCACAGTTTGTGCAGCTGACAGTCTGTGCCTGCTTTGTGGACACAGCGGACAAAAGATGGATGAGGACAGCAGGCAGACAGGCCTGGTGCATGGGCAAGAACAATTTGAATCCAGTACTAGCATCATGGAGTTCAAGGAAATCATGCTTCGCTGGAAGATCCAATCAAATTAGGAAAGGGCTGGAGTTTGAAAATTGCATCTTTTTCTTGGAAGGAAAAAAGCAAGAAAAGAACAAACAACATTTCTCAATAACAGTCAAAGTTCCCAGAATGTTATTTTCTGATGACCTGATTACATATCAGATGAAACTTGTAGTCTGGGAAAAATCATCAATGACACCCTATGGCTTATATCAGAACTGAACCTATCAAACTACTATTGCACTACATTATTTCAATTTTGGAATGATTGTCCCACAGGACCCAAGATCACAGAGGAAATATGTACAATGCACAGTCAGGACTCAGCAGATTCAAGCAGCACCCACTGTCATTGTTATCTTAGAACAGAAAGCAGCTCCACTAATTACACAGATAAAACAAAGCGTTCTTTGATGTATTTCTCTTTTTTCTAATCTAAAATTTAAAAAGCTGAATGGTAAATACCAATACCTACATCACAAAACAAAACCCAAAGAGTATTACTTTCCATTAGGACTACTTAATTTCTGAATCTTTTCTCTTCTGCTAATAAAAGAAGATACTACAGCTCACTACATCCAGTGCTAAACTCAATGATTTTAAGATGTATTAAAGTCAGCCGTAGTTTTACTTGCAGTCTTTTAAATCTTAAAAAAAAAAAAAATATTTCAATGGTACCAGAACTTTACAAGGCTATATGCTGCACCTCTTGCCAGAAACTCTTCTTCAGTGCTTACACAAGTCTGATGTGGTCAAGGAAACACTGAGACTGATTAAAAGCAACCTGCTGAAAATGAGCCATTCACAGATGTCTCCTGCAAACCTGATTTGACTTAGATTTGTGTGCCAAAATAGAAATTTCTGGCAAGACCCCTGTGAAATATTTCTATTGTCATTCACTTGAAACTTTAGATAGTTACATTTAATACTTTTATATAAAAATAGAGACTGAACAAAGTCATTATCCAATGAGTGCACATACTATAAGCATTTAACTATTCTCCCACTTTGCTCAGTCTACACATTGATTAAAAAAAAAATAGCTTGAACAAAAGAGTAAATCCCAAAAAAGCTAACCTGAGAAAGGTCATTTTTTTTTTTTCTAATTCTGATCAAGATTGAAAAGTACATCCATTTTTGGTGTGTTATTAAAGATGGTATTCTACTGCAGGAAAATAGGGAATGCAAAGAGGACTGTTGCACCCTGGGGAACTGACACTGTTTAATGATTGGGAGACTTTTCGGTGATATTGCATTTAACCCATCTCATTGTACGAACCTGTACTGTATCCTCTGGTAGAGGTACATCTTCACCTTGATTTTTTTTTTTTAAGATTGGCATTCCTATACCTCAAACTTCACAAATCATTTTTAGAAACTTCCTCCTCAGAAAACTCTTAGGATTTTCAAATTTAAACAAATAGAGCATCAAAGTTTTTTTCATTATCCACCAAAATACAGTTAAACAGTTTTTGTGCTTTGTGACAGGTGCCTTTTTATTTTTAATTGGGTCCTAGTGCTCTGAAGAAGCAGAGTTGCAACAAGCTGTAAGAATCACATTGACAGATGCATATACATTAGCAGCCCACCTTATTTAACTAATTTTCACTAATGGAGCTACAGCCAACAAGGCAAGGGTGTGACACACGTTTCTCATGCCAGGAGTTCACCAGCAGACTGACCCCCCTTCTGTGTAAGCCTCTGCAGCCTCATCTGTCCCAGCCCCAAAAGCTCAATGTCTGCTCCAGAACAGCAGTTGTGCAACCTCAGAGCAGATCAGCTGAGTGAAACTGTGAGAAAGAGCAACAAGAAACATCATCTGGGGCCCCCATGGCACAAACCTCTCTCTGACACCTCAGGAGCTGCCCTTCTCCTCAGGCACAACACAAAAAAGCTTAGGTGTAGGCAGCTACCTCTCTCTCCTCTTTAGCTTCTTGACCTGAATTCAGATGGACATTTATCAGCATTTTTGGCTCTGCCAGGGGCATCCCTGATCACTGACAGCACTGCTCTGCCTGCCTTGCTGCTGCCCTTGGCTCCCTTTGCAGAGACCCTTGCTGTTCCCTGACACCTTGTCCATGAAGGAAACATAAATGATTCCTCGCTTCCCCTCCCAACAAGAATCCTCATTTCATTAGCAAGAGTTCGTTAAAACCTGAAGGAAAATCCACTCCTTTTTTCTTGCTCAAAACATCCCTCAACCTTCTACTGACAACCCCCGAAACCGCGCAATTGTTGCATTAATATTTTCAAACTGAACTTGGAAGTGCAGAAAACCTTATTTCACACACAGAAAACTATGATCACAGAATAAATACATTTGATGTGATGGCAAATTATCCCAGACTTCATCTCAGAGGCTGGAGATTGCCAGTTCGCACAGCCTCCAGAAGGAGAGACCTCTCTCCACTGCTGTGCCATACGCGGCCGGCAGCAGCTTCACCCATTTCAGTGCATTCTCCACCTGTTCTCAGACTCTTCTGAGCAGAGATGCACCAACAGGACAGGGGGAAGAGGTTACCAGAGTTTGCAAGTGAAGCAACATCTCTTTTAATTCCAAGCAAAAGCTACTTTTGTAAAATTACCTCTAAATGTACTTGAGGTAATATTTTGGTCCTCATTAAAAACAGCCACAGATTTCTGTCAGCTTGGATAGAAAGAACTTCAGCCACAGTAAAATCTATTACAGTTCCTTCAGAACAGATGCTTTAATAGAAGTAATTTTTAAAACTATATCATGAGGTCTACTCTCAGTTACATATATCATCTTCCTGACATTATTGCTCCGAGCAGAGCTCCTCAAATGTAAATTGAGAACATTTTTAAAATGTGATTCTTTGTTAAGAAGTAGCAAAGTATTAACACGAATTTGAATGTTATAGAAGTTATTTGAACACCAATATATTTTGCAGAACATTTTCACTCATAATTCACCATTCAAATCTTGTTTTCAATATTGATGAATGAAATTGGTGAAGTTTTTTTTAAATTTATCATAGCTGCAAGGTGTCTGAGGTAGCTCAGTGTTGTGATACTTACATTTGCTGAGCACAGCATGGAAGAGCTAATGAAGGCACAGATACAATTTGCCCTGTGCCCTGAAGAGCTCCACTACATATATATGCTGATTTTAAAATAGGATATGATCCCCTTGGAATTTTTAGGGAGCTCTGCATATTCCTGATTTTTGCTGACAAGGTATATAAATATCCGTCTGCTCTCAGGCTGCGGCTCCTTAGCAAGGGTTCTCAAAGGCCATGGTTCACCTTCCAGCATGAAATTGTCTTACACATCAGAATTAACAGTTTGCCAGGTGACAGCCAGTGGATTAATGAAAAATCTGCACTGGATGCTCCTCAGATTTCAAAAGGCGGATAATAGGGAGGTAAAGAATCTGGGTCATCCCAAGCAGGGCCACTCTATTTAGGAATGTATCCAAGTCTCAAAGTGGGGAATAGGATTGTCTTTACACCCAAGTGTTGGCCTGGGATTACAGGAGTACACCATATTTCTTTTAAAAGAATGCAAATTACTGAACTGCACACAATTTTGGTGAAATCTGAACCTCATTAAACTGCTGCTTATGAAGTCAGTTGGACCTACAGTGTAGATAAAACTCTAAAAGCAGCAAGTATGATCACAATGTTGGAGAGAAGGGTACATTAGAATAGTTTTGGGTTTGTTTGGGTTTTAAGTATTCCATTCTCCAACAGTGTTGGACAGTGTTGTTCCACTCAATCAAAAAAACCAGTAGAAGACTATCAAGTGCACAGCCTGTTTTGTTAGAGTAATTTGCTTTTGAAATATTCCTATCAGTAACTCCAAATCCATCCAGAATCAAGACCTTCTAAAAAATTCTAACTATGAGTAATTTAATAATTGTATGACATTTTGCAGCAGCTAGTTATCCAGGTGAAAATATCCAAAACATGTAATCAAAGGCAAGTTATAGAATGTGTTCCCATGTGCCTTTTGAGCATAAGACAATTAGAATAAATGGCAGGAAAATGCTCACCTCATTTATCACTGAGAGCATTCTGTTGCTACAATAAATCTGAAACCATTTAGAAGATTATGTGAGACAAAGTCCTGTAAAACTTGGTGCAATAAAAAAAAATTAATTGAAAAGTCATACATGAGAATGCTTTACCTTGAAAAAGCAGTCTCCTGAGAGCTTATTAAGGCTAGAAAACCCAGGTACCGGCATGAAGTCAGTAAGCACATCCTGTTACATTTTATCACGATCACACTGGTAAGAGTTACTGCTGAAATTTTATACAAAAGCAAAATCAAGAGTTATGGGTCTTTAGGGGCCAAGGGGTAAACAGAAATGTAATTAGTTTGGAAGACTGTCACAGTATTTTGTTCTTTTGCTTGATGGAAAGTTTCCTAGGAAAAAATGTTCCTAGGATTTCTCTCTCATTTATATTCCTAAATAATAAAAGACAACAGGTTTTTAACAGTATTTTTAAAAATAAAAATATTTCAGCTCACTTGGAAATTTATTATCTTTCCCACTAGTGCCTTTATCATTTGCCCATTCATCATAACAATATACTAAAAACTTGAATATGTAATTAAACAACTGCTAACAATAGCTTCAACAGTGGAAGTGTGGCTGGCAGCATGTCTTACACACATTACATTTGTGCAGCATTTTAAGATTTATTTTCTTTTTGTCTTGATACTCACTTGGGATTTGGCAATCAAAGGTCTAAGGGTGCTCAGATTCTCAAAGAAAGCTGTGGAAGCAGAATAGGAGTGGATGGGGCTCACTGAATGCGAAAGAATATTCACAGTACAATTTGTGTACTCTAGAGCCTGGGCTGATTCTCTATTCTGAAGCATTCAGAGATCTGCCTGGCTTGAGAAATGGCAGCCAACATGCTTGAACTTCAAAGAATTTTCATTTTTGCTCTCTATCAGGACCTTAGACCTGCATTGGGTCTAACCTAAGACTTGCTGTGTCTCAGGTCAAAGACTGTCTCTATAAACAGAATTAGGTTCTGAAGTCCCTCCAACCCTCAACATTTCTTTTTCCCCCACAGAAAAGTATTTATGCACTGAATAGAACAAAAAAAACCAAAAAACCAAGCTCCTGAAAGCAATCATCCCACTTCTCTCAGCTGTGTACATCCCAGCACAAACAGCTGTCACATTTTCTTTTGTAAGTGTAACTGCATCTCTAGTTGTTTAAATATTTTTGGAAATCTGCCTTTAATTACTATTCCCCTTTTGTTTCCAAAGTTATTTCTTCTCAACTTTTCTATCTCTCGCATCAAATTAAAGTTTCTCAGGAGAAAAAGAAAAAAAATACTGTAGTGCCTCCTGAAGGACTTTTTGGGTACCAAATAAAAAGAGAATAACAAATAAGCAAGTAACTTCCTTCCAGATCACAGCTAAGTCCATTAAAATGAACAATTGGACCCTAGAACTGTGCATGTCTCCCTTGTTGTACAGCTCCCTCTGCATACCTGACTTCCAGAGCTGACATTTCAGAGGAAGCACTGATGTTTATCTTTGCCTGTGGTTACTGTTGGGTCAATTGTCCTATCTGTAAGTCAGCAGAACAAACTATTCAGTGTGAAGAGAGACAAACAACACACTTTGGGGCTGTTAAAATAGTTGTTCACCTCTACCATGTGTTACCAACTCACCTGAAGCAATGGTAACCAAAAAAATAAAGGCTGAACTGCCAGAACTATTTTGCTCACAAATGCTCAACCATGCTTGATGTTTTTCTAAGCAAAAGCAAAACCTACGTGTGAGTGGGAACTCCTGCCAGAATATACTGCATTGAGTCTATTGAAATGAGACATCAGGGGGTTTTTATTAGCAAAATTAGTCTTATCTCAAAGATTCACCTTCAGAAAAGAGAGGAATATTTTTAGTTCTAATTCTCAGTCAGTGGCTGTCACTCTCTTACTTTTATTGTGTTGAAAAGACATTCAGTTTATTCTTCCACTCTTTTGTCTCGCTCCTTGCAAAACACTGACAAGCTGTGTGGGAAGCAGCAGCAAGACAAGGAGGGGAAAGAAGCCTACAATAAAAACCCACCACAAAAAGCCAAACTCCCAAAACTCCCCAGAGTAGACAACATTTTGGCCTAGACTTAAGATCTTGGGGGCAACGGAACAGGTCTGTCTTGGTGAAACTCCCTGTGAGACCTTAGTCAAGCAAACAAAGCAGTTAAGTAGAGTTTCACATCAAGATTTAATTCAAGCAGAGTCTCTTCAGTTGTTTCACTGGAAGGGAAATAATTCTGCTTCCAAAGAGCAGCCTAATAAAAGCTCCAGTTCACTTGTTAAGGTGCTGTCCCAGAAACAGTGGCTCTGCAGTAGTCAGGACTCATCTTTGCCCCAAACTCAGACCTAATAGGCAGAACAGAGTTTGGTTTCTATTATCCTGCCAGAGCCTCAGGGAATGGAAAAGGTTCTTTCCAAGTGTATTACTACTAGGTTCAGGGGAGAAATAAAAGAAAGGATAAATCTGACTTATCGTCATCAGTTATGATGGGGATAGTGCCATTCTCATCTGCAGCACTTGAGTCACAGCCTATCACATGCTTTCCATCTCCTGAAGAAGCAGGAGATGATTCTCTTGACAAAGCACTGTTTCATTTCTCTCCACTACCCATGTCCTGAGATGAAAGTGATCAGTCAGGGTAACGGACCATAACCAGAAAGTAAGGAGTTCTAAACACAGAAAACAGATCGACAGGCTAATAAATAACATAACTCTATATCCTAAACCTCTATCAAACAGAAGGATATAAAAACCCTTCTGACTTTGGTTTTCCTTGCCCTAATTTTTTTTTTTTTAAATCTCTCTGCAACAGAAGAAAAATATCAGCATCAACATAACCACAGCAGCAAATATTTGTGGGGAAACAAAGACAAGGAGATCCCAGACTTTTGCAAGCTTCTTGCTAGTTACCAGCACTAATTGTTGCAATTTTTAATTTCCACAAGTACAGTGATGAATATGGGGATATTGCATGTATAGTTGATACTATTCCCTATAAAGCAGATGCACAGTGCCTGATGTACCTGGCACCGTCCCTTCTGTGCCTCAACTGCTCCTTCAGCACTGTAAGATCCACTGTGACTATGACAGGCTCCTTATTGATTGCATAAACATCACTCAGATTGAGAAACAACCAAGCAATTGCAATCCATGATCTGTTGCAGAGTGACTGCTGGTGTGGAAGAGAGTCTGCTTTAGTATATAGATGAACTCTGCACTCCTACCTAATAGCAATATTTTATGCTCTACTTGTGTGTCTGTAAATAACACATTATGAGGACCATGGAAAGGCAGCCCAGCAATATTAGGGAAAAAATAAATGAAAAAGCATAATGAAACGTTTTAAAACTCACTCTCAGAAAAAAAAAAAGAGTCTATTTTGGGAAAAGGACAGCAATATTTAAAAATTCAAGACAACAAACAAACATATTAAAACAAATTTTAAAAAGTTATTATTAAACCTGCAGCATTTACTAGCAGCTACCACACTGTGGCACCCTATGATAACACAGTATTTGACTGTGGATTCAAAAGAAATTAACATCTAAAAGAACAGAAACACTCCTGATAATCTACTGCAAGATATGCGGATACATTCTGACCTTTTAACAGCAACAAACCTAAGATGGCAGATTTTTCCTCTCGCAGAAGGCTGGTTAAATTGTCTTTTAATTAAGAACATTTATTCTAAAACCTTTGCAGTTATCTATAAAACATTTCAAAGTTCTCAAAAAAAAAATATATATATTCCAGGGTTTTGGCAATGAAAAACTTCCTAGTTAAAAGGAAATGGAAAATTACTGTCCATATAAAGTTCATTTGGCTGTACTGAGTTAATCCAATCTTTTAGTGGTATATTATTCATGCTACTGTCTACAGTTTTATTCTAAGATAATATGCAGTATTTTATTTTGTAAAAAGAGAGCTTATTTTATAACCAAAGCAGAAATATTACTGCATCTTCTGTATACAGAAGTCACTAAAGTTACCTTAGATACTTTATGGTGGATGTTGAATGGTGCTAGAATAAATTGAAAATCTTCTAAAATTATGCAGCACAGCTCCATTAATACATAAAGATTTTATCATGATTAATGGTGGTTTAATACATACTCAAGGAATGAAAAATAATTTGTCTCATATAATGGGTTACCACCTTGTCAGTTCAGGAGACTTGATTTTGCTGTGACCTTCCAATAAATGCAAGTGAGTCACAGGTTCATTAGCCACGTTCCTTGTATGACCTAGAAAAATACAATGGAACTCCAATTTCCAAGTCCATCACTGGTTTGTTACAAAACCTTTTTCAATTTCTGGGCTAAATGCAATCATGGAATGAATATAGATTGGAACAGGAGACTGATCAGCAAGAAGCACCCAGTTCAGCCTTCTGGCTTTTCAATCAGGTACCAGATCATCAGCTGTTCCAGACCATTCCTTTTGTAGCACATTATTCTTCACAAAGAGACAGAGGTATGTACACTTCCATTTTTAATGGAACAGTCTTTCCTGTAAGCCAGCCGACAGAGTGCTCTTTCTGTGATGCTTTCAGAGGAGTTGGACTGTGTAGAATCCCCTTACACCTCAACACAGCAGGCCTAAAAAAGCCACAACCTAAGTCTTTTGTTACAGGTAAAGGTTTGAAGCCTGGATAATTTGTTCAGGTGGGAGGTATTGTTATCTCAAGTGCTGTAGATGGTTATCACAGACCTACAATTTGTTATCTCAACAGGAAGAAAATGACTTTTTGTAAAGTGGTTAATCCCACCCATCATACCGAATGCAGTGTGGATTTGGACACCAAGGGCTGACTAGGAGAAGCACAGCTAGATCTGCCACCAAGAGTTTGGAAATGTGATGTGGCACCTGTACACGTGCTGCAAAGTGGCACTATGGCAAGTTGGCTAGCCTGGAAAATAGAAACTTCTTTCCCTGAGGCCTGCTTGACATCACATCATGAATAGCTATTAAATTGCTTTTTGGTTTATTCAGTGCTCTCAGCAGGCATGCAGCAGAAAGGATAAAAGATTCTGTGCCAAATTAGACCCAAAGATCCTTCTCCCAGTGTGCGAATGGCTCTCTGAAACTTGCTCTCTGATGAAATACAAGGTCACTGAAAAGTACCCCAGTCAGCTTTGAACATAAACTTGGATTCAAAACAGTGCATCCGTCAGGATGAGATGCTCTGCCCAGAGCAGTAAAATACATGCTCAGTATCACTTCTGTACATTCCACACAGTTGTCCTGATTTACACCTCAGCCTCCAGGGGTTGGCAATCTCCTCAAGGATCCTGATTTCAGCACACTGATTTGATAAGCCAGAGGCAAAAATCATACCCCAAACACCCCACCCTCAGCTCCCAAAACAGTGAAGTTTGAGTGTATGAGAAAGACCTTTTTCAAAAGCATGGAAAAATGCCCAAAAACTTCACTGAGCACTGGGAAAAGTTAACTTAAGTATCTGCCTACACCATAACCTGCTACATGATTTTGGGTTTTTTCTGCCAGGTGGGGTAACCATGGACACAAAGATGGAGCACCCTGGGAGCAGACCTTACACTGACCATCAGGACCGCTGCTTCAGTGCCTTGATCTACTTGGATTACCAAAGCTCATGCAAGCCAAAATATTTCTCTGCTCTCCATATAGTCAATAAGATATCTTGAGGCAGGATATGTCCATCAGCACCTTTTGCCCATGTCTAGAGAAAGTGGCTCCTGGCAAGTTTTCCCCCCTTGATTACCGTATTCAATATTCCTCAGTCAACAAAGGCTGGATTTTTCAAAGACATTCAAAGATCTATAAAACCTAGGAAAGATTTTAAAGAAGTTCTCAAAGTGAGGTGCCTTCCCAAACTTGGATAGTTTTTCTGTGAGGTCTTTTGTTTTCCTCATCTTACCTTCTCTTATTCCTTTACTTTCTTTCTTAGTGTTTCAAAAGTTTGTTACGGTCACTTAACAGCTGTATATCCTCTGAATGCATCCCAGAGCCTTTAAATTCAGAACAGGGAAAAAAAAAAAATAGTCACTCCAAGTCTTTACCTTAGGAAAACCACTCAAAGATCTAAAAAACAAATAAAAAGCCTGAGAGAACACTTCCCTTCATCAGTTCATATGGCCACATTCTCCTGCTCAGTGAAAACTGCCTTGAAATGATCTCACTGCTTTAAAAAAAAAAAAAGGCAAATCTAAAATACCATCAAGAACAAATAGATTCAGGCAGCAGGAGATGTGTCTGAATTCAGACACTTTGCTCCAACCACCAGGCCACTTCTTTTTAACTTGACTGTTGGTTTTGGTTTGTTTTTTGAACAGCAATCATCTTGATTTATAAGTCTGAATTTTAGTGCATGCATAGAAATATTAACCATAGTCAGAGAAACAGGAACTTTACTTTTATGCACTCCCCTTTTTCTATTAAATGTTTAAAAAAAACCCACAATACCATAACCACAGATAATATGATTATACCAGCTCTTTCAATGTTGAGAAATTCAGAAAATACAAAACCAAACAGGTTCAAGATGTGATTTCTCTATCAGAAGGAGGGATCTGATCAGAATCAAAAATACATTAGGAAGGGTGACATGTTCGGTAAATTGGAGGCAAGACAATTCCTGTAAATCATGTTATATTAAATTTAAAGCTATCCAGGATATAGACAACAGACTGCTCTAGCAGGGCTCTTTAGATTGACATCAATTAAGACTGTGTATTTGTTTTTTCCTCTTGCTCCTAGAATATGTCATGTCTTTCAAATTTCAAGTTGTTTTTTCCAGCTGGGGAGAGAGAAATAATCAATGATTAGATCTAGAAGAAACAGTCTACCTTGATCAGAACTGCACTTCAAGAGAGTAGTTGTTTAGGCAACTCCAAAAGTTCTCTATTTTGCTGACTTCATCTCACAGGAAATAAATAAAATTTAGCAAACCAGTGAAAGTTTTAAGCCAAGCTGTTACTTTAAGAAACTTTGTGGAGAAGAAAGGACATTTGTGCTATAGAACAAAGTAACCTCCCACTGCTTATTGTCAGGGAAATTTAAGTACCCATAAAAGGACTAAGACTTCCTTGGGGCTGAGGTGAAACAAACAGGCTCTAAAGCAGTCAGAGTAATGTATCTCCTCTTTGGGTTAAAGCAAAGTAGTCCACTGGCAGCATGGAGGGAACACAGATGCACCAGATGATGCTTTGTTTCATTTGGGGAAGCCGAAGGTTAGTGCAGCGTAGAGACACTGACTAAATGTTCATTTTGTTTTGGTTTCATCCCCTTCATCGAGTCAGTAACTATTTTTGTCAGGATCTGATCACTAATAGACAAAATAAAGTGTTGGTATTTGATAAAATTCTTAGCACAGCCCAAGCGACACAACAGCAACAGTGACTGAGCAGTGATCTCTGCACAGACACTTTTGTTAGGGGGAAACGGGAAGAAGATTAGCCAATGACCCTTGCACTGCCTTCCTAAATCGTTCAAGAACAGGCATGATTTTACCTGACTGAGACTGGGTTTTGTAGCTTTTCCTCTGTCAGTCCTGAGCAGCACAAAGTAGTCAGTAACAAAAGCAGAGCACAGGAAATTCCCTAAACAACCTCAACCTACCTGCAAACGGGAAAGAAAGGCAAGAACAACACTGGGCTTCCCTGTGTGACTCAGGGTGTTTAGGAGAAGAGCACAGGATGCTGACAAAATGACAAACTCTGCAGAGTCTTTGACCCTCTGTGGTTTTCCCATAACAATGATCTTGCTCTGCTAACCCTGGATCTCACTGAGGGGACACCCCAGCACCACCATCCCATAACCCAGCAGCACCTCATTTATAACCTATGACAGGCTGTGGGTGAGCAAAGCCAGAGATTACTGAATGCAGCAAACCACACGAGACCACTTGAAAACTTAAAAAGATTATTGAGAGAAAAGAAAAGCTTTTAAATTCAATCTAGGAGTCTTTTCTCTCTTGCTTTAGTCAAATTATGTCTTCATTCAACTTAATTCAACCCATTTCTGGGTTTCCAGCCCAGTCACCCAACTCCACTTCATCTAGGAAAGGGTTTTTTTTTTGGTTTTTTTTTTTTTAGTACTCCTACTCTTTATTGCTGACATTGTCCTTATTTTCAATTGTTCTTTGGTTGCTTTCTGCATTACCACATTTCTTGACATATACAACTTAAACATTTATAAAGGAGTATAGTAATAGTCCCACTCACATTTTCAATGATTTTAAAATGAGTTAGAATAGTACCGACTGTGAGCAACAAATCCAGATTCCATTGCACCATCTTTGGAGATTCATAGTAAATGTTATTTCAAAGTCATTGCCTGTAGAGAATACAAGCTCTTTATTCAGTTCAGGTATCATATGATTTAATGGAGAAGAAAAAAATTACCAAGAATTGAGCTAGTATTATTTAATCACTTTAATATTAAAATATGAATGGAAAGACAAAAGGAAAATTAGGAGACATCTCTGCATGAGTGTCATTGATTTTCCTATTGACAGCAGGAAGACTTTTTCCAATATTCCTAAAAGAGAATGATACTAAAGTCTTAATCTGAAACAATAATAGACAGATGCAAAGTTAAGAAGCCAGCACAGGATTTCATTATGTCCTGGCTGCTCATTTTGGATCTCCTTATATTAATCACTAAAAGTTAAGATAGCTCAACAAAAAAGCATGAGCCAAATGTTTGCAGATTCAACTATTCAGACTAAAGGATAAAAATCTGGAAAATATATTTGTTATTTCACAAAAAAACCCAAACCAGACCAGCTAGGTTCGTCTTGTGGCTAAGACTCAGTTCTGTGGAATATAAAACAAGACAGAGCTTTGTGGTCAAGGTATAATCCTCTGAAGATATAGTTTAGTAATCATACATCCTTAACTGCATTAGTGTTAGCTTGTGCATCTATGGATGCCCGTTGCTACTTAATTTTAAAAGGTTTGTAATCTTGTAATGAAACTATATTTTGACCAGCCACAAAGCAGAATCTGATTTGAGCATTATAATGTAATTAATCATGGATTTTAGTGTCTCATTTGAAATAATTTATTCAGATTTGAAAAATACACTGCACGTCTATGATTGCATTACATAAAAAGCAAATAAGATACTTAATTGAAAATTAACCACATGGATTATTTGTCATAAAATGGAATTACTTGGAGTTCAGAGATTGGTCCCAAACTGATTGCAGTTTGACTCCTCATTTAGTCACTTGCAGCTTTGCAACAAGACACAAATTCTGCTGCTTGATTTTTATTCACTTTAAAAGTGCTGGAAAGGTGATTGGAAAATTTGGGTCCATGGTGCTCAGGACTCAAAATAGGCTTCACACTTGGTAGGCAAATACCAATATTACAGTGCAGCCTGTATTTATATGAGCCTTCACCGACTGCTGAAGGAATGAAAAAAAGGAAAAAAAAAGGAATTGTATTGCCTTTGGAGATGCACAGCACAGAATGTAATCGTTCTGATTTCCACCCGCAGGTTTCGCGTTTTCAGATATCATACCAAACCTGAAGGATATCTAGAGCAGTAATGTTTTGGTGTATGGTTTCTGAAAGCACTCTCCATGTTATCCACCCAGTTTGTATAACCCACATCTGTAATAGCACGTGGTAATTAGGAGATATAATAAGCAATTTTCAAATTATGACCCAGAGTGCTCACAGGGAAACTGGAAACTTGTGTGTGTTCCCCGATTGCTTTGGTACCTGCAGTGTAGAGTAGAGCTTTCTGGCGTTCACCTGATGCTACATCTGAGGAAAGGTGAACAAGCACACGTTGTGGGTGTTTAAAGCACACAATAGAGCTGAATGGGAGTGGTGGAAAAGCAAGACACCAGGCTACGGATAAAGGAAAAATGTAACTCAAAGTAAGGAGGAATCTGAGACCATGCTGAGACTAAGAGCTCACACTTCATTACCTCTGCTGGTAGAGCTTTTGACTGAAAAAAAAAAAAAAAAAAGAAAAAGACAGCTGTTCTGCTTCCTTTCCTGTCTTTGCTGACACTGAAACACAATTGGAAAACAGAGTCCACAACAACAGGTTCATGTCCTTCTTATGCTTGGGGTCCCTGGGCTGGAGGCAGCACTGCAGACGGGGCCTCATCAGAGCAGAGGAGAGGGAAGAATCCCCTCTCACGACTTGCTGCTCCCCAATTTGGATGTAGCCCAGGAAAGGCTGGTTCCCTGGGCTGCCAGCACACATGGATGGCTTGTGTCCAGCCTCTCATCCAGCAGCACCCCCCGGTCCTTCTCCTCAGGGCTGCTCCCAAAGAGTTCCTCCCCCATGCTGTGCTCATGTCTACACTGCAGCCCCTCCAGTACAAAACCTTGCCACATAAACACAATACAAGGACAAAGCAAAATATGTTTCAGCATATTTTCTCTCCCCTGTTCAGCTGAGAAAGGAGAGTGACAGGATGGTTTTGGTGGGCACCTGGTGTTCAGCCGTGGGCAACCCACCACAGTCCTTTTTCTTGCCCACCTCCTCCTCCTTCTTTGATGGATACATCTCCATTCTTACTTCCCTGCCTTCCATTTGTCAATCAGCACAACCTTTCCTGACACATATTTTGACCTTAAAAATTCATAGGTGAAATAACATTTTTTAATTCAAAATAATTAATTGTAAAACCTTGCTCTATTTATGAGGAAGGAGCTAGGCTATTCACATCAATATTTTATAATGTGTTATGCCAAATTAGTCAGAGACAAATTAGTCATGACACTCTACAGAAAAAGCCTATTTGGTTTCTATGAAACCATTTATCAGGCGTGGTGTTATGATGAACAATACATCAAAATGTGATGCCAGCAGACCAACTGCAGCAACAGTTCTATCCTTTGATTTTTTGTGTAATTCCACACTGCATAACGATAATTTGACCCTTAAGAGAACAGTATATTCATGTGAACATATGCACTGAAATCATCTTCCCAGATTATCACCCAAAACTAGGACTAAGCAGGTTTTATGTATTACTAGCTTGCTTTCAAGTCTTCAAGTATCCTCAACTTTTTCACCATTGTGTCAGTCAGCACAAAACCACAGCACTTATTGGATATATTAGATTCCTTCAGGGAGCTCTCCCATGCTACCTGTTCTTGGCCCGCTGCAGCTGTTCTCCCCTTGAATTCATCTTCTGCCTATGACCTTATAAATTTGTATCTCCTCCAAGTACACAGAACACTTCATTGTCTTAGTTCACACCTGAAGTATCTGCAGCTTGCTAAATGAAGAAAAATGATTAAAATGTACATACTGCAGCTGTCTTGAATGTCTGTACAACAAAGATAATTCTGTGACTGGCATCATTTTTAAACAACTCTCCTACTGGTTTGTGTGTCTTTGTGTGCTCGGTTCCAAGCATTATTAAAGATTTGATTGCATGCCATCTGAAACCTCTGGGAGAACTATTGTCCAGCACCTGACACTTCATCACTCATCTAAGGAAAGGCTTCCAAAGCCACTCGAGGCAATTGTGCTGCTCAGCTGATATGGACAATTACATATTTCCTTGTAGACCAAATTCTCTTTCTGGAGTTCAGTGAAATGCAAGGCAGAACTAACAGAGATGCGCTTAAGAAAAACATCCATAAAATGTGCAAGTCTGAACAATTTAGTCCTTTCAAAAAAAGATCTATTCAGTGAAAGGCCCAAAAGGAAGGTCTTATGAAGGTAAATTAAATACATTACTTTCCACTACTTTGTTTTTATTCTATGTGGAAAAGTGGCCATTTTATCAGGATGGAAAAAATAATGTAAGAATACATCTACTAAATTTGAAAGTCAAACTCAGCTCTAATGATTTTTGTAGGCTCATGAGTTCAAATATTTTTTTCCACCTGTTTTGATCCTGCCTAATGCTGAATGATCTGAGAGAACAGAGCAGAACAAGTACTTCTCAGAAGTACTTGGAGCTTTGTCTACTTAGTTATTTTCTATATGACCTTTGACTTTGGTAATAGAGACTCAAGTTGTGGTAGGAGATGAGAAGAACTGAGCAAATGATTAAAAGCACCAGCACAAACCCAATTTGCATCTGGAAAGGCCAAGTGATGAATACTAAGGTCTGTAGGTCCTATGTGAAATTCAAGGCATCAGAGACTGAAGTAGCAGAAAGAGGTTTATAACATCTAAAAAATTTAATGTCTGGGTTTAATTACATTTTATCCAATGTGTATTACAAAAATTAGAGGGAATGCCATTGAAAGAAAACTAGAGAAGAAGTAGTAGTTCTATGGCTGAGATCACTGTTATTAGGATTCACAGAAATCTACAGAAAGTAAGAGTATTTACAGTCTGCCTGAAGGCAGATTTTATGACAGCACTTAACATTGCCCTATTATAAATCATCACAAAAAAATTCACGCTAAAGTTATTTTCCAGTTTCTGCTGGAGGAAAGGGGGACAAAGGAGCCCTCCCTACCAATAAATAACTGCTAAGAGCTAGAACTATTTTCTAGGAAACCAACAATTTTTCACTTAAATCTCTATACCTCTTTTCAACACAGGGTCTTCACAAAATGACTGTTTTTAACACAGAGGCAGTGTTTGAGACAGTGCACGTTGCCAGCATCCCTGGAGAATAATCCATTACGATTAATCAACTCCCCCAACTCAGATTTCAGAATACCCTGGCCAAGGCAGGCTGCATCAGCCCTCCCTGATGAGTCTTGTGCATTGTAACCTGTAGGTGCTAAAAAGCTAGAAGCAGAAAAATTCTTCAGCCTTTTCTCAATATTCTGTGAGCAGACTGTCTTTCCTATGTAAACTATTTTAAACAAGGTCACAGTTTCATAAACTCCTTGCACCCGCAAGTTGTTTTGCAAGATTGTTATGGCTTTGACTTTGGAAATATTATGGAATAGGTATCTTAAAACTTGGCCAATCCTCTCAAGGGGAGGATGGCCGAGGAACCAATGACCTATTGCCACTCAACACACTTTTTGCGATCTATCCTATATAGTAGTCAGAAAATTATTAAAAAAGAATCTTTGGCTTCCACTTGGTCATGAGCCTGGACTCTGTGTCGTTTTCTTTATATGCCTCAGACGTAACAGCGACAGTAACCAACTTCAGAAGCTGTAGAGGAGTCACTGGTAATGCACTACTTTGAAAGAGCAAAGCTTGACAAGTCCTTTCCTGCATGAAATGCTACCATGAGCAAAATGTGGGATTGAGCATAAGAATCACTATAAAATGCCTTGACTTTTGAAAAGAATTATTTGTTTTAAATTATTTTTAGAACAATATTCTTAAGTCAGCTTTTTGCAGCTGGTATTTGAGGCAGCATTTCCTCTATTAAGACAGTGCTGGAGAGATTGGAATTGCTTTTCTTCATAATTATTACATCGTTATTTACAGATTCACAGACTGCTAAATTCCATGTCTCCTTCAGGAATCAAAACACTAAATACATTCCGGAAATCCTTCAGAAATTCCCACTGAAAGGAAAAAAAAAAATCAAAGTACCACATTCACTTCTATTGACTTCCATCTAGAAAGTATGATCTTTAGAAACTCTTCAGACTTTGGAGACCACAAGACAGACAATCAGGTAATTGTCTTCCATCAAACTAGCCTGAGACTTTTTATGACACTGAAATGATTCATAATTTCTGAAGCCATTCTCTGCACTCATTACTTCTAAGAAAAAGGAAGAACTCTGCTGACACAGTCCGAGAGCAGACTCCATAAAATAGTATCCTAGAGGACTTAAGCACAAGAATTTACAGCTCTCCCCATAAAACCTGTTGTAAGGTGGGAAAAAAAGAAAAAAAGATGAAAATCTTTATTTGAGCTTTCTCTACAAATCTCATCTTTGAGATACCTGCTTTCATAAACAAGATACCACATCCCCCCTTCCCTTTAGAAACCTGTTCATTTGTACCGCTGCCACACACCTCAGGAACAGGGACCTCAGCTAGAGAATAAAAGACAGAAAGGGAAATAACTTAAGCTCCAGAGATGTTAATTTCCTTCTAAGAGGTAGAAGAATTCAACTTGACCTGAAAGTTCATGCTGCAGCCTAAGTGGGAGTCTCGTTACCACAGAAATCCTTACCTAATGTTTATGTTTTGACTAGATAATTTTCTGCAAGGGTATAAACCAGACAAATCTGTTTGTCCTTCAGGCTGCTTGTAAGAGAAGGTCAGGGGAAAGCTTGTTCTAATGCATTTAGATAAAATACTGTCACATCCAAAGCTGCCATAAATCACCACTGTTCCACACACCTTAAGCAAGCTACAAAGACTGCACTATCTGAGCAGCTGGTCTGTTCTCCTTATACGTGCAAACATTTCAAAATTTAATATAGTGACAATAAATTTCAACATGTGAAATCAAAAACTGACTGTCATGATTTGGCTAAGAAGTATTTTGAAATACTGTCAGAACCATCCTTACAAGATGAACCCTTGGCAAGCCTTTAACATTTATCAAATGTTAATTTAATTATTTTTGGTTAATGTGAGTTATTATCATTTTAATATGCTAAAATGTGGCCATTTCAAAGTAAGCACAGTAAATAGTTTACAATTCAAATAGATTCAGTTAATTTCATTTAAGAATGGAAATGAGGCTTTTAGTTCCCCACAAGTCATAAGCATACTTTTACTTACAAAGCAAGTTAGAAGAATTAGAACATTAAATGTTCCTGAGCACAATTAATTTACAATTTTAGCCAGTGACATTTGTAGTGATCATTTTCAAGACAATAAAATGAACAGAAACAAAAACCATTTTTATTCAATTCCAAATTATCAATTTCCTACCATTAAGATTTTACATTGACATAATACTTGCCTTCTGGCTCTTTTCTGAGTCAATTATATAAACTGCATTTGACAGAAATAAGATTTGACTTAGATATTGAAATTTCATCAACATAAACATGAAATTATATCTTAGTGTAAACAAAAGCAACTCAAGTTAAGACAACTGAAGTTTTGCAATGACTTGTTTGTCTCTGGTGCTTCTTTCCCTTCCCAATACAATGATTAGCTTCCCAAAGTTTGATTATCTAATATACCGCTGTATTTAAGGCCTTTTCTACTCTCTCATCTCCTTTTATTACACAGCTAAAGGAATATATTTCTTACAAATATTTCATGGAGTTTTTCCTAACCAGTTCCACCTTCGGTGCCTTAGCTCATGTTCAGCTGCAAGTCAGTGAGAAACTCTTCTTCCACTTCTCTGTGGAAGAGAACAAGACTTTGTTCAGTACTTGTTCTAGTGTCTTACCAAAAGAAATTTAAAAAAAAAAAAAATCCCCCTGGTTTTTCTTATTAATGATGTTTCTTAACATTGATTTCACAGATGAAAAGCTGTCAAGTCATGGAAGAATAGACAACCACAAAACTAGATCACAGAGTGCAAAAATATGCCAACATCCAATCAATAGTAAAGGACCTTGTAGAGAAAAATAGAAGCTATTATCTTTTCCTCGGTACTTGCTTTTCCTTTGACACCATGAAAATTCTCTAAACACATAATATACCAGTTTCAGACACAAAGGCACATTTAAGTCACCAGCATCAATAAAAGAATAAATCAGAAAAAACTCCCCTGACAGCGAATCTACCTCAGTGGGAAACCAGATAGGCCTGCAGCAGCTAAAAAGCACTAATGCTTTGAAAATTCCAAAGCAGACTCTCAAGGAGAATACATTCTTTGGGCTATCTAGCAACGATATTGTGTGATTAATAACCAAGAAACATTAGGAACACCTTATAATAGGAACCATTCTTTATATGGCAGCAATTACAATTAATTCGATTTTAAAAATATTAGGAAAAATAACTCTTTTGTGGTACTATCTGCTTCTTCGTTTTTAAGCAATTGTTTCCCATCAGAAAATTTTTGCCTCTTATATGCTTCAGTAATTCAGTCTGCTGCGTAGCATTCTCCAACTCTTTGCAGTAAGGTACAAAATCCCACCCCTCAAAGATCCTCATTTGTTTCCCCAAAATAAGCCTACAGTCCCTGTCTTGTTTTAAAATGTTTATCAGCTACATGGCAAAAATATATACGTAAAACCTAAGATATTTCCTTTTCTATTTTCTCCTAATTAAAATAACGTCCAAGACAGACTTCGTAAGTAGTAGTTACACAAAAGATCACACATATATTTTTGCATAATTCTTTTGTCTTCCACTTGATTTTGGAAGCGCTTACTTTGTTGAAACCAAAGGCCCAGTTGGGTGCAAAGCCCTGGAAGATGTAGGTGCAATCAAAACCTGGCAACAGAAGAAGCAGCAAAAGCAAGAATTGGCCACTTATCTACAAAAAAGACATTTCAAAACTTGACAAATAAAATTCCATCACTTACAAAATATCTTTGAGAGTCATAAGGAACACACAAATGCTGAATATTGTCATAAAGCATGATGAGCTTGCCTTATCTCAAAATCTGTCATTTTAGGTGTTTTGGTCCTTTTTTGTCTAAAGTGGATTGGATGATAATTGTAGAGTCTGAATCAAAATTAGGACAATAAGAAGAACTTTAAATAATGCTAAATTGCAATATTAAGGACATTTTTTTATGCAGATAAGCCATGTACACGACTGATTATAACTCAGCCTTTTTCACAGCTAACTCATCTCAGAGCAGACACTTTAAAGTGAGGAAAAAAAACCCCTAAACTCTAATAAAATCACATTTTTGGAATTTTTTGTGTCACACATTTAAGACTCTGTAAGGCATGCATCCAAGAGAGGTTACTTTTTATCTTTTTAACATATTTCCTCTTGTACACACATTAAACCTAAGTGAAGAAATAGCTCCTGTGCGCTGTGCTAAAGAGCACTAAAAAGAGCCTAGCAAATTTCAGCAGGGTAATACAGCTTTAAAATGTTAAGGCTAGAAATTTACTTTGAAAACGTTGTCTTGTGTTACCTAACTTATCAATCATCATAGGATGCCTTAAACAGGCAGTGTCAAAACACATCAAATAATATCTCCCAAGTCATTTATATTTTACTCACCAGGAGGGACTACTTTGAAGACTGAGGACCGTGAGGACACACACACACATTACTACCTTTAACTTGCAATAAAATAAGCCTGAGACAGTTTATCTCTTCTGCATATCCTCTTTCCAGGAGATAGGTTTAATGTTTGAAATACTGACTCATTCCAAGGGAGCTACATCCGACAGAGACAAAAAGCACTCTACACAGGCATGAGGGGGAAAAAAACCCCAAAATTAAACATGTAAGGTAGACAACCTGCTGCACCTAAACTACCCTTTAAAACTTGGCAAGGAACGGTCTCTTTTAAGGAACTTAATTGGAGGCCTCTCCCACACAAACTCAGGTGAATTACTCTGCTCACAAAACCCAGCCAATAATTGCTAGCACCTGATCTTGCACAGTCTGTCAGATATTCCTTTAATACTGTTTTAGCAGACATGTAGAAATTAAATCTAAGTGTTCACAGGTTTTATTTCAGTAAGATTACTGTCAAATATAAAACCATATTTTTTTATGTTAATTGTGTAAAATGATATTTCAGGACAAAGTCTTTCATCATGCAATGTTTGGATACAATATTAAAAACTGAATGCTTGAATACAATGTTCAAATAAAAATATTCAGAACCAGTAAATTGGAAATAATATTTAATGATTCAGTTCTTTTAGACTGATTTGTCCAATCTCATGGAAAATTCAAAATCTAGTATTATGCTTAAACAAGCACATGTCAAAAATTTCCATGGGTAAACTTCAAAATTTTAAAAACTGAGGCAAAAATAAGTAGTTTGAAACTGAGGAATCATAAATCCTTTAGGCAGCAAAGCATAAAAAATAAAGCACAGTAAGAAAACAACAGTGATAATGATCCCTTTAGAGTAGCACCTTCTAGGTCTGTTCTCTACAATTATGTTCTCAGTTACATTTCAAATGCCCTCCTTCCTCTTCCTCTCATCTGCCTTCTAGTCTGTAGCAATGTCAACACCATCAGAAATTCATTTCCTTCAGATATTGTCAATCTGGATAAAAATTATGTATCTCTAATTTTTATCAATGTAGAGAAAATAACCCCAAGCACCATACCAGTTAATTATCTTGTAAGATTTAAAATAACAATAATGAGAAAAAAATATTAAAGGCTAATATTCTTATATCACAATGCCCTTCGCTAGCAAAGGAAGTCTATCCCTCAGGAAGCCTACATTTCCATTAGATCTAGCCACTGAAAACTGAAACTTTGATTTTAAACTTTAAATTCAATTGAATTTGCTGCTGCAACTGCATGAAGCATATCCCCATTATTTCTTATTTAATTTACTCTGATAATGATTTGAGTCCCTGAGTCCTACACCAGTCCCTGCAAATCTTGTCTTAGCCAACAAAAGATATCCTTATTTATTATATCACTTTGCTTATCACTCTCTCCTAACATGAATTGTGCAATGGTACTGATTTGAAAATGCTGCCTGTTAACTCTCTGACTGTCCCTTGCCAATAGAAAGAAAATATTTCCAGTGAAAACTACCTGAATTTAATTGAATCTTGGGCCATTTCCATTCTCTTTGACTGTATTATCTAGCTTCAACCAGGCTTCCACATATTTTCAATCTAAACTTTTCTTAACACTTAAGTATGCAAAACAGGGATTACAAAGTCTGCATATGATATTTTATAAAGTAAAAATCTCCTTGCTAATATTAATATTTATTCTGTATGAAGTAAAAGGACATTCCTAAAATTTTAATTGAAGACATAAAGTTATATCCAAATTTTCATATGTTGGCCATGCTGCCTGTATAAAGCTACAAAAACCCAGAACTTCAGAGAGCACAAGGGATAAATGGGGCAGAGTTAATCAAGCTCTTTCTCAGTCTGTTTAGATGAAACAGTTGTGGAATATTAATCATGATGCACAGTTCAACAGAAAGATGCTGAGGTACTGGGGGGCTGCATCCATGTGATTTTGTAGATGTGGCACTGCTGGTGATCCTGGAGTTCCCCTTTCATTTGTCCCGTTCATTTGCCCAGTATCATTCACAGTACAAGTCATTATTATAAGGTTGATGTGCCCATAGCAAGAAGTGCTCAGTCTTACTAAAAGCTGAGGGTATTCAAGAGCCAGATTTTCATCCAATACTGTTGAGGCTTCTCTACTTTGAAATTTGCAGTAGGAAGGAGGTAAGGAGCTCTGCTTTTGTCACATTCTTTCCTATGCAATAATTAAAGACTCTAAATAAGGTGACCTTCTTTTCATACTAGTGGAGTTAAATTATTACATGAATTGCAACCATTGAACTGTTTTATTCTTACAGATATAACTTTAACACAAAATATCACTCTGTGGACTGGAAGAAAGAATTATATTTGAACATATTCTGTTTATTAGCTGACTTCCCCAAAGTGTGAAGATGGATAGTGACAGAATTAAACACCTCCATCGTGCCTGGTGCTAAAGAGATAGTGGACAGCCTTGTGTCCTTTGATGTGTATCAGCAGAACAATTTTATGAAGCACAGAACTGCAGTGTTTACATGGACATTTTCATCTTCTGTGTAACTCCAAAAAGCACATTAAATAAAATGGTTTTTAGCTGGCTTATCACCGGATTGTTAAATGCAGACCTGCACAGAAAAGTAGAATTTGATCCATAACAAGGATATTTTTAATTTAATCTATTGTCAGTTTTCAGAACTGGAATATTGTTCAGCAATGTAAATGCATGCACTTATTTTCATTGCCTAAATTAATCCTGAAAATCTCCACTTCAGCCTTCAATACCTATAGACAGATTGGCTGCAAGGATAATAAGCAGTGGTGAAGCTTCATTGTAAGGGCATTACATTGAATGGTTATTCCTTAGGTTATGCATCACTGACCTCCACAGAGCCATTGACAGAAGCCTGCACAGTCTGCATGTGTAATTGTTGTCTGCGTGGTTTCAAAATGAGGGCACACATGTAAACAGACACAACCCTTTAAAAAGCCCAACAAATCAACCTAAGAATGAAATGAGTGGTAATGCATTTAACCCAGCAATATTCCACACTGCCCACATGGACCTCAGTAAAACCAAACATGTCCTACACAAAAGTAGGCATAAAGAATATTCACAGTTCAAGGAAAGAACAATTGTATTCCCTTAGAAAACATGGTTTTACCCCTTAAGTGAAAGAAAAAGGAGAAACCAGTTTAGCAAGAAAACTCCATTCATCTTCACTGAGCCTTTAAGGCCCTAGGGCTGGGAAACTGAAGCAAATTATATCCTGTCCTCTGACAGTGAACTGCTGCAGATCAACAAGATCACACAGCATCTTTCCAGCACTGTCATGGCTACAGACCACTGCATCCTCAGAGCTCCAATCAAAAGCAGCACTTATTAAATATTTAGCCAGAGACCTCCCCACAGCACATACTAATACAGAGATGGGAAGAAAACCATGGAAAAATTTATGTTGTCAAGGAGAGATCATGAAGCAAACCCATGCAGGAAAAGGCATCAAAGGTGTTCCGGTCTGGCCGTCACTGGGGTAACCTGTGACCACTGAGATCTCCTTTTTTCCTAAAGCAAAATATCATCCCTCCTCCATGAGTACCACAGTCCCTAACATGTCCTGTCATCACCATTCCTGGAAGGAGGAGGAGGGGACAGGAGATGCAGGGCCTCTTCCTAGAACTACTGCTAATGGGATGGAGGGTGGAGAATCCCAGCATGTGAGTGGAATTCTGGAGTGATGTTCAGCAACCTGCTTAGGTATCCTGGTTTTAATGGGGATTTTAGCTGTGAGATCATGGACTTGATGTGCCATGCTTTGGTACAATATAAATAGACTTACAGTTTATGAAACAAGATGGTGAAGTATATAATTATACAGATGCATTTAAATAGAACTTAAATAAATAAATAAACAAACAAACAAAAAACAAACCAAAAAAACTCTAAGAAACCCAAATCCCCAAACCCCTCAACATTAAAAGATCATGAGTTCAGAAAATTCCAGGTTTACCATAAACTGATTTAATAGCGCTGGATTGTACTTTTAAACACAAATCAAATTTTTCATGCTTGCTTAAAGACTGAGAGCTGATCTAGTCACAAAGAATAATTCTGGAAGACATATTTTTTAATGTGTATATATCATGAAAAAATTCATGGAAATTCATACTATGGTTTTTTAATCAACTTAAATAAGTCATTCTTGACTTACTCCCAAGCTGAGATACTGTGATGTATTTTTTTTTGCCTGGAGGATTTTTTTGCTGTGAAGTCACAGACTCTTGAAAATAAAGTATTATAATGAAAATTCTGTGAGAACCTGAAATATAGCAGCAGGACTAGTGCTCTCGAGTATTAAGAAAAAGTTCATATAGCCACTTTAAAATCAGAGTAGTAGCCAAACAGAATAGGATGACATCAAACCTAAAACACAGCCTCATTTTAACAGAAGAGAATAAATTTATCATCCTGGCAGTCAGTAATTTTATAAAAGCTCCTGTTCTCATTATGCCTGTTAGTCTTTTAACTACAGATGAAAAATAGAAACATTTTAGGATATTCCTGGCAGACCGAAGTAGGTCTAAGGGTAGCTAACCAGATGGAAGAGGCTTACATTCAAAGCACTATATTTTACCTTCCATTCCCCCTGGCACTGAAAAGAGAGGAGAGCACTTCTGAAAATTTCAAGCTCTGCTTGTAGAAGCAGTAATACATGTTTAGCTAAAATGATTTTAAATAGGCTGCAGTTACTGCTGAATTTACTACAAGAAAAACAATCAGAACATGTTTCACGTAGCACAAGGAATGGCTGGAAAAGCAAGAATCTTTGAGGAGTATGAGTTCAGGTTTTTACAGGGAAGGCAGTCATCCCTTGAGAAGGTGCATGGGTTCTGTACTGGAACACGAGGCCATAGGTCAGGAAAGGGTTATGTGGAACATGCCTAACAGTTATTTAAATCTGCTGTCAGGAAGTACCCTACTTGTGGAGTAGTGCTGAAATTGTTGTTCTCTTGGTGTGTGGTTTGAATCCTGCCTCAGGTACTTGAAAATAAATCTTGTCTTCTGTGCACCCAGTGCGGAGAGGTTATTCTCAGTCTTAGCACATGCTGAGCCTTTAATTAATGATGTGCAGTGTAGAGTGTGAAACATTCATTCAGCAAAAGTCTCTGTCCATTCTAACAAAGCGCAGTCAACAGGACTCAGCTGGCCCTTCCTACTCCATCCCTCTGATAAAATGGCAATATTGATTGGGATCCAGTTCTGATCACACTGCCTCCAGTAGAAATTCAGTGTCTGTGAGATAAGCAGAATGTTCCCCATCCAAATCAAGTTCATCACAAAAACTGCAGATTTGTCAATCCCTTTATCTTGGAATGGTCACTAAAAGCCTCTATTAGGCATTTAGTAATAAAATATACATAAGAAAATGCCAATCCTTTACCATGCTAAAAAAGTTTAAACATATTTGGAATTTTTCCTTTTTTTTTGTGGATCCCAACATGAGCTATATGGTAAGAAAAAGTGTCTTTAGCTTGATGTTAGGGACCTAATAAGTTTCTGAATTTTCCACCAATCTTATGCAAAGTTCAGTGCCTAAAATAAATTGCAATAAAACCTAAGATAAGACATCCAGGAAATCTAGAAAGAAGTTATGATTATTCAATAAACCACAAGTTTATTGACCAGCACGTTAAAGGATGCAGTTATTTGCATTCTGCAACTGAAACTTGCAGAAATGACATATTTGAGCCCACAGCTTGTTCTCTTTTTGTACTTGCACTGGCTTGTTTGCAGAAGCTGAGTGAAATCCATGGGGGAAGATTTTCTTTCAGATACTCTGCCCACCTCCAAGAGCTGGGCTCTGGTAGCTTTCTGATATGACCACTTGCCTGGAAGGCATCTTGGCCTTTTTCATATATATCAAACTGAATAGAAGTTCCTTTGATATCCAGGTCTTTAAGGGATAAAGATCAAACTTACACCTTTAGAGTAAAAAAATAAATAAAGCCAGATGAGGGTTTTAGGAAGAAGAAAAACTGAACAAGAAACACAAATCACACAAGTGAAGATTCTGGAAAAGAAAACACAGAAACATCCAAACGTGCACAAACCTAAAGGTGTGTTTAACAGAGTCAGAGAAAGTGCGCAGATAAGCAGCACGAAATCAGTCAGAAACTTTCCTTGTCTTATACAAATTTATTTTAGGCTAATAGTTGTGGTAGTTTTCCTACCATACAGACAGAACCAGTGGCTTTGCACAGTTCACAGTTCACTGCCCTGACACAGTTTTAGAGTTTTATGACTTTTACCTTATTTTTAGATCATTGCTTTAGTTGCATGGCACAGTGACTACCAGCGTGCTTTCTTATATCTGCTACTTATACCTGTGGAAATGTATCTGCATTTTACTGCGTAAGTGTCCAGCATGAATAAACAGGGAAGTTAAGCAGCCATTCTGATGTTATTTTCATTGCACAATTGTAGCAATAATGCTCCTGGGAGTTGTTCAGCTATTGCAGGGACTATATCACCCATTTATACTTAGTTTGAGCAATGGTCTCTTAAATATCTGCGCATTTGTATGCCGCTGTGGCTCAGTCTGCAGGGCACACGGGAATGTACGTATCAGGGCAGGGGTCAATAGTTGAGACTCAAGAGGGTGTAAAAAGATTCTAAAAATGCAGTTACAACTTGTAGTCCTTCCCACACCTCTTCTCACAAAGAAGAAACCAAAACCAACCAAACCAAAAAATCCTCACAAAAAAAGCAAAAAAATAAATTCAACAGCTTATTGACCACTTGACTTTCATGAGTGCTGATTGTACTGAAGGTTTTCATAGGAGTCATTAACAGTATTTCATCCTTGCCATGTAAACTGCAGTTGTCTAATGCAGCTAATTAGAATGGAATCCAGAAGATGTTTCACTCAGCAGTAAATTATGATCCTGAATCCAGTATTTCGTCCCTAGTTATGATTTTAAAACACCAACCCCAATTATTAGCCTTTCCACACACACTACTTACCAGCTAATAATACTCACTCATCTTGGGCATTG
This sequence comes from Struthidea cinerea, assembly GCA_013397865.1. NCBI lineage: Eukaryota > Metazoa > Chordata > Aves > Passeriformes > Corcoracidae > Struthidea > Struthidea cinerea. The sequence continues at coordinate 818,609 of VZTI01002191.1, read as the reverse complement.
TTCATTTAGGTTTTACAACATTCAAGTAATAGTTGTCAGGTCATATTCATCTCAAGGCAACTCAGATCTCTGGGCAAGACAAAGTTTTACTTCTCCAAAGATAAAAGGAGACAGACTAAGAAATTAATCTAGTAGCTCTGAAAGGAAGCCAGGGGAACAGTAATGGAGCCAGGGGGAGATCCTTGAAGATGTGACTGGTAATTGCTGCTGACACCAGATAGTCCTAGTAATTACAGATAGCCCTGCTAATTACAGCTGCTGCAGCCCCATACACATTCATCTGTCCACCAGAGATGATATGTCCCCAGTCAGCTCACTGTCCAGTGCTCTGAGCTGTGCAAAGTACTCAGAGTTTGGGCCGTTTGTTTGTCCCATGGCAGTGCAACTTCTATGGTGCAAAATCCAGTCTCACATAGCTGGAAGTCAGAACTCCTAAACCAGGCAGCTCCACTGGCTTGCCCAAGGCAGGCAGATGGAATTTTGCTCGTGTTCTCAGGAAATTTTAACCCCTTTGGTTTGCAGTTCCAGAAAAAGCATTTTGTTGCTGATATGCCAGCTCAGCAAAGGGTTTAAATACACACTTCATGAAAAGACATTTTGGCAGAGGTGCAGAAGCCAGAGCGCTGACAGACTTTCTTGAAACTGGCCTATGCAAACATTCACTTTTTGTCCAGAATACTGCTTGTGTAAGAATTACTGTTTCATTTGTGTCACCAGACCCTCATTCGTAATTTTGCAGCCAGGGCTGCAGTTTCAGAGAAGTCATGCATCCTGAGAAGCAATTAGATGCACAAATGAAAGGGAAGAGTCTGACCATAATTATTTTTGCCCCATAACCTGGTATCTATAGGCCAAGAGGAATTTGAAGAGTGAAGGTGATCTTTGCAGCTGCTGAAGGCCATGCAGCGGATGCTTTTATAGAGCAGCAGCAGCACAGCCACAGCAAATTGAACTCTGCCCATGAAGCTGCATTGATTCTCACATGGGCTCCTTGGGAGCATCAGCCCTGAGGATTTGTCATGACTTTGTTCCAAGTTTACTGAAGACAGTGATCAGAGGTCAGCACATCACCATCCATGGGATTGCAGTCTCCAGGCACTCAGCCATGTAAATCACGTCCTCAAGCTCACTGTGTGCATATTGATTAGAGCTCGGCCTCGACAGTTTGTCATCTAACTTCCCATCCCCACTTTTTATGGAATCTATCATTAAGTGACTTCATAATCTCATTATCAACTCTATTTCTTCCTTGTGAACTCTTAAAAATCGATGACAAGTCAGAAATTGGCTAGTCCTCCTGGGAAACAGGTAAAATTTCAAAATTTCAACCTGAAACAGAGCGAGTGTAATTTTTTTTCTTTTTCAGGTAGTAACCTGACTACCATATTACTGTATAGAGATTATTATGTGATCTTTAAATTTTGACTGGAAACTACCCTTCTGTCTTCCACTATTCTTGTGCATTTTAAAAGAAATATTTCATAGATACACTCAACCACTTTCCCATTAATGTTAACAAGAATTGAGAACATCTGCCTAAAGCCATACAAATCTAGAATGGGTCGATAATATAAAGTACAATCCTGTGGAGAAGAGGCTGCCCAGCTGCATCAGCTGAGCGAGACACAGTACACCAGATGCCTGTGTGTATACTGGAAAGATACCACATTCTCCAGGCCCTTGTGTGGAGGCCCTCAGCAATCCTACCTAATGCAGGGCAGGATCCAACCTCACGCTGTGAAATCTGTGCAATAAATGTGATACGGGGCAGGCACATCCCAAATTGACTTTCTTCGTTGAATGGCACATAAAACTTAGAAATACCGACAAGTAAGAAGGACCTTTCTTGTTATGTGTTTATTGATTGTGCTTTTTACTACCCAGTGGATGCCTTTATGGTGGGGCTATGCTATAGAAGATCAATTTTAAGGGTTAACCTTGGCAATTTTTTTGGCTATGAAGCAAGACTAAGTGTTTGATACTTCTGTGGGATTAGTTGATATATGTTTGAAATTATTTTCATGTTTCTAACTCTTGAAGAAAAATCTAGTGGAAAAAAGTGCAAATTATAATGAAATGGATGGAATAGGTTTTTCTAAAAAGCCTTGAACTTCAATTTACAAAATATTTCTATTTATTTTTGATTTATCCTATAGTTATTCCCATCTTTATAATGTTAAAGATTCTTTTAAATTATCATCATCATTATCTATAAAGTTATATTCTATATTCTACTTTTTTCTTGGAAAAAAGAACTTAAATGTATCTTAACAGAAAACTGTGCTCTTATGAGTTCAAACTTTTTGAGATTATTTGTCAGTAAAATTCATATAGAATTACAATGGAATTTTAAACTTCAAAACTTTCAAAGATGTAAAAGCAACTACCCCGAAACCTAATCTAGAGGTTACACTAGAAAGAGCCATATATTGTAGTGCTTAAATGTTTCTTTATAATGTGAAAAATTTTCTCTTATCTATATGTGTTTCTCAGTTCAACATAAAAGATAATTTCAAATCAAAAAACATGGGCCTTGCCTTTTCAAACATCTAAAAATAAAATATTTTTAGATCTTTAAATAATTTGTATTTAAAATCATACATTTTCAAGCTTTTTAGGAGTTAACTTTTTTCCTGAAGACAAAATTCTCAATTATTATTTCTGGTTGTTTAAATTCTGAGATCATATTTTAATGTTATTTATCACTTGCAGGTTTCATTAAAAAGCATCCCAGGAGTTTAGTGCAGTAATGTTGCTTTTAAAACCTATTTGTTTGGTATCCAGAAGAAAAATACCTCTCTCGGTAAGATAAATGGCCTGCAAATACCTGTAAATTGGACCAAGATTTACAACGAGGTGACATTTATCAGTAATGTTTTATCCTGCAAGTGACTGAGCACTCTGGCCTCAGACCAGCCAAACAAGTAATGGGCTATTCACTGTACACTGATTAATTCATGCATAAATCCTTTAGGTTATTAGAGAGCAGTTCTAGCAGATAGATTTTATAAGAAGCATGTTAGGAAACACACAGTGCACTCAAAAATTTGTGTTGAAGTGTGAATAAATACAGGAATGAGACAAAACTCATACATTAATGCATTAATTCATACAGGAAATAGACAAATGTCAGAATGGTTCAATGAAGCAGCACAGAAACACTCAGGTTCTACCACGAGCACATGCATTGTCTCACCTGAACTCCTCCTCCAATGCTCTCTCAGGATATTCTGGGATGTGTTTCACAGAGTAGGGCACATATGCCCGAGATTCAAACACAGAAACTCAGACTTGGTGAAGCTTAAACTAGATAATCATCAAGGGAGAGGGTAATCAAAACAAATAAGCCAGGAACCATTATTGATTATGTGGGTTTCACAGTAAAGGCTGTATTTCTTCTAAAGGACCTTTTCCCAGCTCAGCACATTGACCTCGACAAAGGAACATTAAAAGTCCGTGGCTTGGGGTAGATTGTAGCACTAACCTCATGCACCTCCTCAGCTGTCCATCTCTGACTTGTGGCAGCTCTACAAAGCATAAATTCAAAGGCTACAGGCAACTACTTTTGCTACCAGGTGTAAATATAGAATAAATACGTTGGGATCATAGGGTTTTATTCCCTGTAAAAAAAACTAAGAGAGAGAAATTTAACCCAAATTATCTTGACTGAATGAGTGCCAAAGTGCCTTTCTAGGTCTGTGTGTGTTTGCACCAAGTGCTATATGCAGATAAGGGGGTCTCAGATATACAAAAAATTCTGTACACTCTCTTTTTGCTCTGCAAAGTCTGCTGATTTATCTTCTGTTTATCATTTTCTGCCACCCATGAAGCAGAATGAGCACTGGCTTGGATACAGAGTCCCAATTTCCTTCATTATGTCTGCGCCCATACTGACCACCTCAAACACCACTGCTCTGTGGGGAAGATGGAATGTTTTACCCCGGAAAACAGAAAATCTTGCAAGTGAGGGACTTCATTATTCCCAGACAAGCCTACAGAGCTGTACAGATTTTATATATAAATATATATATACATATACATGTAGAACAGCATATGAAGCACTGACGTGACGCAGTTTTAGACATAAGAGGAAGAGCAAACCTTTAAACCTTAGGCTTTCAGTTTCAGCAACTTCTTCCCTTTACTTTTTTGCTCATTGAATTCACTATTTCACAAAAATACTGAAACCTAGAAAGAGCCCCCAAAACGTGAGTTACTCACAAACAAGCCACTTTTGAACCACAGCAAACCAATGCTTTACTAGCAACAACCCTACAAGGGGAAAATCACTAGGAACTCAAACTTTTCCAGCGCTAAAGTACAGGGAGGCTCTCTGCACACCAGTCCCTTAGAATCGACTCAAAATCTCTAAAACAACTGGACGTTTCTACTCTTTACAAAACAGTCTTAACCAAAGGCGGCAGCGCCGTTCAGGAATGGGCTGTGATGGGCTCACGCTGCGTTTTTCCCTGTTCCTGCTCTGCCCTCTCCTGGGACAGCCAGCTCACTGCTGAGGCAGCCCACAGCAGGTCCTGGCTGGGAGAACAGCGCAGGAAAAACCGACGGCAGGGCTGCGAACCCCCTGCCAATCACTGCGTTTTCCTGGGTATCAAATAGAAGAACGAACAAGCTAAACGGCACGACAGTTTGGGTACAGGTTTGTTGTTTACCGTCATATGGTAATCAAAACATTTAGAAGAAAAGTGCATCGTTTTTCAAAAATGAAAATAAAAAAATCATGGTAACCGGTTTTTTTTTTTTCTTTTTTCTTTTTTTTTCTTTTTTCTGTTACATTACCTGAGTATTTTCTTTCAAATTTGGGCAATGAAATAAATGGAAACTAGTTGATATGTATTTATGTGGATCTGTAAACAGACTTCTTTAAGCCAAAACAGTGTGTTGATTATATGGGTTTGTTTTAAATGGCTTACATCTTTATTTTGGTTTATTTTGTGATGGAAAGAGTAATTTCTGGGTAATTTTGGATTAATCACTGGTTGCTGGCCCCCATTAAAGGTAACAGTCCAAGAAAAGTAGGGATTAGCTTTGTAAAATGAGAGCATTTAGAAATAAAGCCCGAAACGAATTTGAGGAACCTAAAATAATCTTGTTTCCAAGGCTGCTGAATGTTTCCATGTTGTTTTGGGGCACAATAATCCTAAACCGCTTCAAATCCCCGTCCAACCAGAACTGGAATATGTCCAGAACAGGGCAGCCACAGCTACTCTGGGCAACCTATGCCAGGGCCTTGCCACCTTCACAGGGAAGAATTTCTTCCTAATATCGGATCGAAAACTTCGCTCTGTCAGTTTGAAGCCATTCCCCCTTGTCCTGACACTACATACTCATGTCAAAATTCTCTCTCCATCTTTCTTGTAGGCTCCCTTTAGGTATTGAAAGGCCTTCTCTTCTCCAAGCTGACCAATTCCAATTCACTCAGTCTTTCCTTGTAGCAGAGGTGCTCCAACCCTTTAATCATCTTCGTGGCCCGAGGGTGCCCTAATTGGACATTTTCAGTTTACCAGCTCTTGTGAAAACTTTTAACCAATTGAGGAATAAGGTCGGAAGGTCACGTAAGTACACTTTATTTTTTTAAATGGTGATGACTTTTTTCTGATAACTGCTTTCTGATGGGCCAGCCAGCCTTTCGATCTGCTCTTTGTACAAGTTAAAAAGCATTCTCTTAATAACGCTTGACTGAGTAGCTGTCACTTTACAGCAACCAATATCCATCAGACAAAACGTGTACATCTACTTCAATTACAGGCATACAGGAATAAAAGTTGCAAAAACAAAGCGTTTAAGAGAAAACATGCCATTTTCATTTACACGACCTCTGTTATGGACTATATACTCCCCAGGTGACGGAGATCTCTTGTCTTTGTGAATTTTGATCTACACTGTTTAAAAAGTAGAGGCCAAAAACTTAGACAAAAACTCATCAGCAATTCACCAAGGCACAGTAAAAGTGCTCTTCATGAATTGTTCCTCTGCCACTCAGCTAATGCAGTGACCTGTTGTTCTGAGGATAAGTTATTAAGTAATGAAATAGGATGATTGGATTAAGCTAATTACTTGCCGTGAAACGACATTTGTACACAGATTCTTTGGCCTTGACAGAATGAATTATATAACCTAAGTGGTGGGTTTTTTGCATTCCAACTTTCAAAGTCACATTTTACCTGATAGATGGGATCACTAAAACTGTGATTAAAAAAAATAGGTCACATAATACATTACTGCTGTGAAACAGACTCTGTATCTGGAATCACATGCTAATCAATCTAGTCTAAGGTGCCTATATTAATAACTATAATTATAATAATAGGTCTTATCAGATGATTTAACAGAACTAATATTCTATGCAGAGGGATACAGAACATAAGACTGCAAACTTTTATATAAGAAATAATCATGCTGCCAAAAAGGATGCAGTATGGAAATGTGTTTTTTACTTCTGTTTGATTTTACTGGTAAAACTACAGTTCAGAAAGCAAAGAAGGCTTTACTACAATCTGTTTGCTTGGGACTCTTTGTGAACAGGCTGGAATTCCCACTGGTCATGCTCCTCGTCTCCTCTTTTTACTTTGTTTGCATGGGGAGAACAGTTAATGGCTTTCTGGGTAGGAGAATATAAGGCTGGTAGGTGTTTCAAATTTAATCCCACAGCAGACACAACCAAACAAGAAAATATTTCTGCGGTACCTCTCTACCTGTATTGTATCTCCCATTACCTTAATCCACCCTGACATTATCTTAATCCACTGCTTCTGACAGGAATTCTGACAAGAATAAAGAAGATAAGATCCATAATCAGTCTTCAGCTCTATCATTGCAGCCTCTGGCACAAAAGACAGAGCGGCATCAGGGTGAAGAGAGGCAGAACCTGTTGAAGGGGTGCAAAGGAGGGGAGGAGAAGAGATCTCACAGTGGAGAGGAAGAGAAAGGAATAAAACAAATGGAAGGAGCTGAACAAAAAGACCAAGATGTGTCAGGAGCAGCAGATTCTTGCCATGTGTCATGAATGGGGGTGACTCTCTTCACTTGCAGGAGAGAAGCAACAATATCCTTATCCTAGGGTGAAATTTGAGCTGTGTACATCCATCAGGCAGCTAAGGGATACTGTTTCTTTTATCAAAACCTTGGCCTCTTTTCCTCTTAAAAAAAATAAATTAAAAAAAAAAAAAGTAATTTCAGTTTTATCTATTTTATTTTCATCTATTTTATTTTCTAATTATTTCCTGGAAGAGAACTCTTATAGAATGACTTGTTCTTTCCTTTGGTGTTGACTGCAAATTGCATGTCACCTCAAACATTTATCTTGTTCTATGCTAAGGTTTGCACTGCATTTTGGCTCTGGTATATATGTTCCGGAAAGACGCCTACAAGAAATCTAGTGTTCTGCTTCTCCTGTAAGATGTTTGGCTATATCCTAGCTAATGTGAAAGCCACTTATCAAATTTGGCAGAGCAGTTTTTGCTATACCTAGGAAAGAATCAATCTTCAATGAAATTATGATCCAGTAGTGTTAAACATTAAACTCTGTGAAAATGGCTATAAAACAGGATCCTGCAGAGCTCAGTTAGAAAAGCGGGAATAGCAAAGCAATGAAGTTTGACACAGCTAAAACACAGAATTTTTTTTTGAAAGTCAGCTTGCTGGAGTGAATTTCACCTAACAGGAAAAGGGCTCTCTTCTGTAAATATTATCTTTGCAATCTAAGTGAAATCTTGAACTGCGAATAAGAAGTGAGCATGCTTTTTTCTTGCAGTTCCTAATTATTTTTTATAGCACAGTACCACCTAGAGGCTCTCTTGCCCTCTGTGTTTGTTTCTGTGAGAAGTGGGAAGCGAAACTTTTGGACCTTTTTCCCACTTACATGGGTAAGACAGATATAGCATGAGAAAAAAGGGTGGGAAGGATGGAGTTCCTGCAGAAGAAATAAAGAGAATAGAAGCCAAATATCCTCTGTCACTACATTTCTCCAGTAAAAAATAAATAGCTACACAAATTGCTGCAAACAAGATCTTAACCAGATTTGATCTGCAGTCTTTCTTATATGTCTCACAATTTGTGCAACTATTTCCTACCCCAACCCCATCATGGACTAGGTGCAGATTTGTCGCTCTAGCAGAGTTACATCCTCCCTCACTCATCCTCACAAGCGTTTGCAACCCAGAAATAAAAAGTGTGATCACTTCTATAACAAAATTTTACTTTAATTATAGCAGATAGAGTTTTCCTTTCTGAATCACTTAGTGGAACTATTGACACCTGCCATACAGAATACTCAGTCTAAAGAAAATCAAGCTGTCTTATTTACTGAGAGCCTAATTCTTTTCACAGGCACCAAAAACCAGCAGACTAAAAAAATGATCCTTGGCAGGATAATACTCTGTGTTTCATGTGTAGCATACAGAATGCTACCTGATGGTTTAGGATATCTATCTGCAGCCTGTGGAATACCCTGGAAATTACAGAAAAAGTTAAACAGGCCCAGAGTGATGCTGTTTAACAGTCACTGCAGATGATCCAGGAGGAAGGGCCTCAGAGCACTGATGCCTCCATTCCAGGGAAGAAGGACCAATGTTTCTTGCCTCCTCACTTGCAAGATATCCACCCATGCCCTTCATCTTCCCTCTGTAATGAGAAAGAACATTATTCATGTTAATAGAAATTTCTAATGCATCCTTTCAGAGAGAAAAAGATCTCAATGGAATTAAGCATAATCCTTTTACCTCTTTAAAAGGGTACAGACCAAGTAAAGCGCTCAGTAATCTTTCCCGTGATTATGTATTTTATGATGGTATATGATGAATACATTAAAGATAATTTCTAATGTGATATGAAATTCCTCCCATGAATTTCAAATGAGGAGGTATGTGTCTTTCAAATGGTCTTGTAATAACCAGAAACCAGATTTGTATTTATTGGTAATTGGTAATTAGTTAACAGGTTGTCAGGAGCATAAAATAGAAGAATTACTTTACTTGTTATATTTTCCCAGTTTTTTGTCATTAACCCTAAAATTCCTTATTTCATTTCAGCAATCTGTATGTCAGGCTCTTTTCAACACTTTCCAGAGAGAAAATCATGTGCATAGAGCAATTTCCATGAACAGGAGACTGCATAAGTAGGTCTTTAATTTAGACAAATAGAGTTCTTATGACTGCAGATTGCTTCAAGGCTGGGATTTGCAAAACCAGTTATTAACTCTCCTGCTCCTCTCAGCCTCATCTGGGGCTTGACACTCTGCGTTTTTCCTGTCTGAATAGCTCTTACACTACAGCAGAGACACTATCTGTAGGCATTTCACAAGGATTTCTCGATCCTTACCCTCCAAACTGCCATGGGATCTTAAGGGAGGTTGATTATCCCACTCAACTATTGTCACTTACAGGACAGTTTCTGTGATTCGATGTCACCTGTTTGAAAGTGATGCTGGTGTAAGCATTCACAGCCCACCCACTGAAAGTCCCATAAATGGATGGTATAATCTATTCATAAAAAAAAAAAAAAGACAGAAAGAAGCAAGCAACGCTTTGATGTTATTTCATCAAACTTTTAGCTCATAGAAAACAAAATAGTTTCTCTGGGTCTCCATCAGGTTTATCCAGGTTTGTAAAAAGTGGGTTACTGCATATGTGAGCATCTGTGAGTGCCCACATGCTTGTGCTTATTTTACTCCTTTATAGTCACACAATAGGAATGCAGAACATCGGTTTTAAAAGTTGTTTCAATGATAAATTTTCATGCATGATAGTTTTCCCTGTCAAACAAATTTTATTTCTTTATTTTTAACTCTATGTTAGAATAAAATGTTGATGGGTATTGGCTTGCATAGATTTCATGATAAGTTGAAGAGATGATTTAATATTTTCTATTTGCAATGGAATAAAAGGCTCTAAGAAACCCATCAGCATTCAAGATGTCATTGCTGGATTGAAAATCAGTACAGTCTGATGTGTTAGTTTGCTTGCTTTTCTTTGTTTTCAAGTTTTGCTTTTTTGTATGACCAGGGCTCAATTTAGAAATAAAAAATTAAGCTAAAACCCCGTTAATATAGACAACATGATCTTCCGGAAGTTAATTTTAAATCTGTAAAAATTGAACGTGTCAATTCACGTTCACATGTTCACGCACAGTCACATGTTCTCCCCTTCTACACTTGGGCTGTTGTCATCATCCAGTTTATCTGTAGGGGGCAATACGTAACAAGAAATCCCCGATCTCTCATTTTCTACTTTCCGAAAAGCTACAAGGAAAAAGACTGATTTAACTAAATCAGCTAGAAGTCCAGTGTGTGAATTATAGCCCTTCGTTGTGTATTTTAATGTGTGTTAGCTAAGAATTATCTGCTATAACTCTAAAAATCGGAGTAAATGATTGCCCTGGTTTTCCAAGCTATTCAGATCTCCCTGTATGAACATCCTCCTCTTGTACTTTTGGGGACTGCACTGATTTCTGCCTTGCCTAACACAGTGGTGCAGGGCAGGCACACACACAGACTCACAGAGCACCAGAAGCAGGAAGGCTAGGGGCACACTGGAGGGAGCAGGTAGTAAGGGGTAAAAATCACTTGCCACTTCATTTCCCGGTCAGAAAACTCTATATAAAACGATCACGCTTCTTTCAAAAGAAACAGGCCCTAAGATTAGGCAGCTCCTGTGTAATTGTTGGCTGTTCTAAGTATTATGCAAGGACTGCCTCACCAGTGTGTGCATCTCAGAAAAGGAAACCTTGCGAATGAGATGAAAAAGATGATGAAGAGGAAATTGCTTGAAATAGGATGTCAGAAAAATTCTTGCACCTCACCTTGGCTTTGTCAGAGCTGGTGAAACTAATGGAATTTGCTGAAGAGAGTTTAAATGAAGCAATAGTAGCAGGCATCATGTTGAATAAGAGCAGAATGGAAACATATTCAGGAAGGGTAGAGCAGGGAAATCTTCACTTTCCCCACAAAGATTTTGTTGAGTATTCTGCTATTCAAATATAATATCAGAGACCTTAAGAAACTTAATACCTGTGTTCCCAATACAGGTATTCTGACAGATAACTGTCATCTGAATCATTAACATATTTAGACCAGAAATAAAGAAGAAACCTCCATGATAATATACCCGAGAGAGTTCACTGCTACTGCCTCGCTCAGTGAAAGAGCTGTCAAATCTCTTTGATAAGGCTTTGAAGCAGGCAGAGCTTTGCAGTGGATCTGAAAAAACCTTCTCCTCTAAGTCTCCTCTCTGGCAGAGGAACTCCCCAGAGGCCAAGAAGCTTTTGCATTAAAAAGAAAACACCAACAATTTTTATTCAAATATAAAACCGAATAATTAACTTTTTAATCAGACAACAGATGATTACTGGGGAAGACAGAACATAAATTAAAAAATGGTTATATAAAACTGTTTTTCTGCCTACACATCTATGCAATGCAGATGCTTCAGCCAGTTCAGTGACTGCAGCTCTGAGCTGCAGCAGACTGGCTCGTTCCTGTGGCCATTCCTGCCACCCTCTCCTGGCCTGCTCTCTCCTCCTTCCTCCTGCCTTTGCTGAGGCACTGCCTCCTGCATTACCTAAGTGCCAACATTATTTTCCTAAGCACGGAACTCACTAAATAGCTCTTTTGCTCCTTGCAGTCCTGTCTGCTTTTCCCCTCGATCAGCAAGATTGCCAGTAACCAACTTTTTTTTTTTTTAATTAGCAACAGCAGTATGGAAGCATTTTTGTATTGGAATAGCATTTGACACAATTTAGAACAGACTTTCTGCCAAAAAGCCATGCTCCTGCGTTCTTAACTTTGCCCTTCTGTATGACCCAAGCAGAATCCCATGAAGTGAATCTTCCTTGATCTTTCTTTAAGTCTCACTGCACATAGCCAAGAGGATTTTCTCTTTAATGCTCGTGCATGGCATGAAATATGAATATTAATAGGCGAGAAAAGGAAATTAAATTCATGTGCAAGATTTCTCTTATTTCTTTTGATTGTTTCAAGTGAAAACACAAAATGCAAATATGAAACTACTACACACAATAACCAATAAAAGATAAAAGTTTATTACTAGATCGTGGTAGCAAAAAAAGATATCAACTGCATACATGAATTGAAACATCAGAAGTGACTTCAATTCCCATTCAAGCACAATCATGTCCTCTAGCACAGAAAAAAAAAGTAACTAAATTTACAGATTGAAGTAGTTGTGCATTGGTGTCAAGAATATATTTAGAATGCAGTATTCCTTAGAGGCTACTTTTTGTGTCATACAGTATCAGATTCCAGTGTGTTAGAGGGGAAGCAATATTTCTCTGTAGGGTTTCGGATTCTGGAATGCTACTCAGCGGTTTGTTAACATAATTTCTTGGTCTTCTTTAAATTCTGTATTTAGCAGTTGTTCTATCAGGGATTCTTTGTCACCATCCATGCCTCTGCATATATGTTGCCTTTTAAATCATATTCCTGTCTGAATGAGATGTGTTGAGATCATCAAATTCTGCGTAAACAAACAACATCACTTTAGGTCACCAGAAGGCAAATACATTCAATGCTCAGTACTATTAATTTCTTGAAACAAAAGATGTTCCATTAAATGCTTACCTTCTTTAAGAAACAATTATGATACTTTTTAAGCTACTACTCAAACATGTTTTGAATTACAAACGAGTGGGGGCTCTTTGAAGAATCCTGGAAGTCTTCAGACAATTTAATTGCACCTTGTAACAAATAAAGCACACTGTTATTTAAAGTAAGACTAACTACTACTTAGAGGCTAACACTGGGCACTGGGACATTTCTTGATGTGTTGCAGATGCCTTGTTTACCTTTGTTCACCTTGGCTTTCCAGCATGGGATGAATCTGTGCCCTGTGCAGGTGTCTGGAGCAGATAACTCATGGACAGCTGTACTTGGATTCTTCAGCAGTAAGGCCCACACAAGCACCTAACAGATGTACACTTGAACAGACCGGCTGTCTGCAGAGACAGCATATCTACAACATCCCACCAGGACTGGATCACACTTAAAATTGCTTTCAAGTGTAAGTGCTTTTAAGTGCAAATTAGAAATTAAGAGCAACTGATTGTCAGCACCGTCAAAACAGCAAAAGTGGAAGGAGATTTTCCTAGATACTTAATTTGTAAAATAATTCATGTAATTTATAAAAAGTTTTGGTGATTGCTCGAAGATCTCACATCTTCTTCAAGTTGTTTTGCACCTGTTATGGATGAACACATGTTTTTGAGGAATATATTATTTTTGAACTCTTTAGAAAAAAAATTGTAAACCTTACATTAAGGGGCAGGCAGTTTCTTAATCACTACACAAGAAACTTGTTAATCTGGTGTCTGACAGCCAGTGGATCTATTTGGGTCACTCTATCACTAATGAAATGCACTTGCCTCCAGAAAGCAGCACTGCAGCTGTTTTGCCATATCTGTAACTAAATCAGAAGAGTTTAGCATAAAATCTCAACTAATACCCTGTGAAGTTTAAACAAGAAGAGATGATGAGCACGAAAATTTGGCAGACAGACTGTGATGGCCTAGCAATATACATTCAGCTCTCCCTCTTTTACCAAAGGGACATCAATTCTTTAAGTATCTCACCTGAGAGATGGCTTTCAGAGCAGCAGGACGGCCAATGGAATCCTGCTGCATTATTGATCCATTTCAGATAAAGAGGGATAAAGGCATATACTGGAATCACCAAAGCTACCTCCCAGGGAAGAGATCAAAGCACACTTTTGGTGCTATTTTGGGCAGATGACATTTCTTAGAGATGAAATAAAGCTTTTTTGTTGCTGTATAGCCTGTGTGAGTTTTAGTGCAGTTGTTCCATCATGACTCTATTAGCCTGCCACAAGCTCCCCCATCATGAAGCCTCCCACTTCATGCACAACTGCTCCTACCTCCCATTTAGGTTCAGAGCCAACTTGCTAAATTTAGAATTATGGTGTACCTGGGAGCTGGCAAGTTTTCAGCCCTGATGGAAGAGCAGGAGTGCTATGAGGTCAAAGAAAACAGCACACTCTACAGTGGCCTGCCATGATCAGTCAAAGGCCCGAGCTGCACACAATTGTTCCTTGCAATTTCCCCTCTTGACTGCAATCCCATGAGGAATCGTGTGGGCACTTTCCTCTAATACCACTCAAGTTTAACGAAATCAAAGGATTATGCTGCGTTTAGATCAACTGTGTCGGCTTGCACTTCTCAGAGCAAAAAGAATGTGCTGTCAGAAGCAGAGAGAAGTACAATGCTAGAGGTTTATGCTAGAGGGGATGTGATCTTTAAAAACAATGTTTTTTCAAAGAACCAACATAAGATCTTGAAATGTGACTGCAACAGAATATGAAGAGGCACAAAGCACTGACACACCAGAGAGCTGCAGCAGGTAAGGAACTGCTCGCTGCAGGTGCTGTGAGAGGGAGGCCTGCAAAAGCCATAATTGTGACTTCCCTCTCCAAAGTACCGCAGACCAGATGCATCAGGGTTACCACGCCTTTAGAACAGGTTACACCTTCTGGCTCTCAGGTCCTGCTAAGCAGCAAACTTGGTGAAAAGTGAGGAATAGAGACCTTATCATTCATAGAAATGAAATGCTACCACTGGCTTCCCCCTCTTTTGTACAGCTACCTCTAACAGACCAAAGCTCACATCCTCTGACTTCAAGAACAGGTTTTAAGTTCCTGCTTCAGGAACACGCACTGAAATGTTCCTGTAATCCTGAAGATTGCTCAGGATACTCAAGACCCTGATCTCCTGTTGCTCATTTTTCCTGTCAGAACAGTGGTTGCCTGGTTTAACCACTTGTTTCCATTCCTGATTTATACAGCATTATCAGCAAAGAAGCCCAGAGCCTGCCCAAATCTGCCTATTCAGCTGCCTTTTATTGCATTAAACGAGAATGTCTTCCTCTTGTTTTTGTTGTTTTGTTTTTCACACGTGCAGCAGACACAAAACATTCTTTCTGTTTTGATTGAGGATGAAGGTTAATTGCAACTCCAATGATGTACCTTCACTGCCATTCCCAGCAGCACAGCAAGTACAGCACTGCTGTGACTTGGATCCACACTGGGGAATGCCGAGATGTCACTACACACTGCTTGAACAGGACTTAAAAAGCCTCCTGTGTTCAGTAACATCCTTCATATTTCTTCCACGTCTTCTACACAATTTCCTCAAGAAAGCCTTCTTTCATCATGAATAATTTTTAGTCCTTGACATTTATCAGTAAACATCAAAATTGGAAAAGATGTGTTTTTGGCTCTAAAACAAAGAAAATATATCAGTAAATTATATTTTATATCACTGAATATTAGAGAATACTTTATCTCAGAATTCTGAAGTGATAATGTTTTAATGAAATGCACTCTTAATTTCCCATTGGGATTCCCATTGTATTAATAAAGTGCAAGTGCAAATGAGATAGACAATAACCTGTGATCTGTTTTCATCTGTTATCTCCACTAGGCAAGTTTTAAAAAATGTGGAAGCCTAGATTTTTAAGGAACAATGACTAATAATCCTAAAAATCATTCTTGCTTTAACTTCTGCTCCACTTCATTTGGGAATATTAGGGTTACAATGTATGTGGGCTTCTAACATGCTCCACTTTTCTGTCCAGAAATGGTGCCAGATGGAATTGGAAGACTTTGGTCATTTGCCCAGGATTCCTGAATTATCAAGGGTGTACTGAAAGCAGCAGCTAGTTCTGACAGGATTGCAGATGTCTGGAAATCCCAGAAAAATGGCCAATGATCACAGGAAGACCAAAAACATGTTGCAGGAATTAAAAACATTCCCATAAGAGTTCTATACAATGGTACACCATACACAATCTTTTAGTATTGCGATTTTATAATTAAAAAAATAATAATCCAACACACAACCTGTGAAATAGAAAAAAAAATTACAAAACCTGGCAGGAGCAAAGACTTTGCACCATGGATCACCATGCTCTGAGCTTGACTGTTCAGTCAGTTTTTATTCCATCTCAATGAAAAATCCTCCTACTAGCTATGAGGTACTGATAGTAATGAATATTTATAGAATATCTCATAATTTCCTATAGTATTTTGAAATAATTATGATCAACTTAATTTTGCTGTTGTCTGTTATGAATGCACAGACATAATTCAGAAATTAATAACTTGTTATTAAACAGCTTGTATCAGGCTTGGCAATTCCTTTTTGGACTAAAAAGTGAATGTATTAGTCTAAAAAGGAACAAGCCAAAATATACTCATGTTGTAAAAATCACTTTCCTTTTGTTTTCTTCTAGTAAAAATGACCTCTGGTTGTCCTATAACCCCCTAAATTCTCTTACCTGGATTCTCAGCTCATGTAGAGTGTATGAAAGCAATTATAAAGTGGCTTCCCTCAGCAGGTTATCTACCAATGAAACTGTTAAGGTTAGAGGTAATTTCCAAGGACATACTGATTTTCCCATACTTTAATTTGCCCTTTGTTAGGATAGTGATATGATGGGTGGGTGTATGGCAGATTAATTGCCCGGTGACAGCGGAAGTGGCTGCAGTTCAGTGATGGGTGAACAGATCCTGCTATAAAACCTGCTCCAGCAGAATGGAGGACTTAGGTGACCTGAGGGGTCATTCCTATTTCCGATGTCCAGAACAGTGTTACAGAGTCAGTAAATTAAAGCAATATCCTTCTAAAAGCTAGATGTTATAGATATAAATGATATTAATTATATGTGTCTGCAATGTATTTGTAGAACTTAAGGTAGTACTGCTGCCTGTTACTAGATGTGTCTAAATGTCAGTATTTTCATCTGGTGCAAAGTATAATCTGAATTGCTAATCCAATGGTTTTCAAATGAAGTTGTTATTCATTTAGCTGGAGATGTAGAAGACTATGGTAGGAGCTGAAGGTCATAATTTCATCCCCCTTTATTATGTGGTTTAGATAATGGTCTGTTATGCACTGTATGTGTATCTAAAGTATATCATCATGTTTTTATTTCCCTGGGCTCTGGCACAGTGCATTTCTGTGTCCACTTCTGATGAGTCATTTCCCTTCTTGTTACTCAGAGGACCATCAGAGAATATGATGCCTTGCCCTTTTATAAAGTGAGAGGACCAGGCACTTGTTGCCCAATTGCCAGGGGCAAAGGAAGTTCAAAAACCTGTTTGCACTCTGTTCTTCTGTGTATTACAGTGTGGTAGTACAAGAGACAACGACAGAAATCTCCTCTCTCCCGTGTGCTATATTCCCATAAGGAACGAATCACTACCAAAAAAATACCCCTAACAAACCCACTGTTTTCTGTTTCGAAATTTAAGAAGCACAGATCAGAACATGATGGTTCTGGCTGGCATGTATTTATGGAAGAAGGATAATGATGATATTCCACAAAAAGAGCTGCTCCTGCTCTGAACCTGTGGATCAGTCACACACCAAGTTGTTGCCTTGTGCATGCGATAAAAACTGTTTGCTATTTTCATGCGCAGCTGAAGGAAGTGGCAAATGCAAACTAATCCTCACCCTGCAATGAAGAAGCATAAATAAAACAGGAAAGTGGCATGTGTTTTCAGCTTCAGCCAAAGCACTCCAATGTGATTTTCTGCATCCTCTCGGTAATAGGCCACTGCAGCCACTCCAAGTGCCTCCAGGGTGCAGATGGTCACAGAGAGGGCCATGTTTAGAAAATTCATTAACATAATCTAGCCAGAGGAAGAAAAATGACCCATCTCCACACTAAAGAGCCAAGTCCTGGGAAGATGTGAATGTCACTCTCTGTCAAATAACAGAAAAGTTTTGGGAAGTGACCAGAGGGTGTTTCAGCTCACAGAGGGCCCTCACAAATAGAAACTCACACTTGGATCAGAGTAAGCACTAGATTGGTCTGAAGGGCAA
Source organism: Struthidea cinerea (assembly GCA_013397865.1). NCBI lineage: Eukaryota > Metazoa > Chordata > Aves > Passeriformes > Corcoracidae > Struthidea > Struthidea cinerea. The sequence goes on along the minus strand of VZTI01002191.1, from coordinate 800,741 downwards.
CCACCTTGCTAAAGTTATTAACTCATCCATACCATCATCTGGGACATCTGCTTGCCAAAAATACAAAGGAGTGTAACAGCTGTCTTCAGCAAAGAGAGATCCAATTGGTCACATGGGGCATTGGTGGGGGAAATCAATCTCTGAACCTCATGAGTTAGGACCAAATTAGCATCCAAAGGTTCGGGAGTTTAGGAAGACAGTATACAGTAAAGCTTTGTGTAAATTTGTATGACCCTATTGTGTGTTAATTTCCATCAATACACAAACCCTCAAACCCCAGCCAGCAGAGTTTAACAGGTGTTTCCTGATCCCTCAAGTAAGAAAGTGCTTCAGCAATGATCCACCTTTACAGTGTAGTAGGAGTGCAGGTGGGAAATCCTCCCCAGCAGGTCACATTTCCCACTGCATTGTGATGACAACAGACGATTTTAGGTGAACTCATTGGATTTTTACTGCTCAAAACTACACTGAACATCCAAAGTTGCAGCCATGAGTTTATAAATTGTAGTGATTTTGGAGTAGCTTGGGAACTGGAAATACTCTTCGAAGGACACTGAGAGGGAATACATTACAAAACTCCCACTGACATTCAGTGCAAGCACATGGCTGTTTATCTACTCAGGGAGAGAAGAGGGAAGGAAGGGAGTCTCTACGAAATATCCTCTTCAGTACTGCTATTTGCTTTGTGAAATATCTGTAGCAGCCCTTGATTAAAACTATTGGGAAAATATATACAAAAAAATATAAATACATGGGAGTATTGCCTCACTATTAAATGGGAGAAAATCCCAAACACCTTCAAGGCATGATTATCATTCCATAATGACTCTTACCTCACATTACCTAAATTAAGTAGTAGGTAAAGGATAACCTTAATTCTGACTTTGGGTAACAGGTAAAGATAAAATCCCGGTGCTGGTCTGTTACAAAATGCGAACTGCAAATCACCACACTCAATTTAAAAAAATCATACACTTACACTTTGATTCAGCCCTTCGTTCCAGTAATATCAACCAGTTGATTTAGGAATGTAACTGCCTTTTGAAGAGATCTGATTCTTCAAACTCAGGCAGTTGCCCATAAATGCAACCAGACATCTACTCTGCCTATTAAGGAAGGGTAAACTTTAGTCCTTTAGAGCCTCTGTCTCTCCCTCAGATACAGGACAAACCACTTATATTATTCCACAAAGGTCTACACTATAAACTCAGTGGCAGAAATTACAGTTACCCACATCTATCACAACATAACTGTCAGGAATCCGGTGTTTAATCCTACGCTACAGAAAATTAAGTTATTTAATTCTTTTCTAAAGTTCTTCATGGGTTTCCAAAGCTACATTTCTCTTTAGAACTCCTTGAACCCTGAAATGAGAGTAAAATTTCTATTAAGAGAGTTCTGTGATTTTCTGATTTATACCAAATTATACTACCTTGTTACTCCTCCCAGTAGAGAGTTACAACCAGCAGAGAGTGTTGTGGGTAAATATTTTCAGCCTCTTCAGCAGAAACATTTGTCTGCTTGACAGGTATTCCCAATGGTTATTTTTATCAGCTGGGGTGATATTCTTGAATTTAACTTTCCTGTATGCATAGATGGATGGATAGACAGACAGATAGATTCATACCTATGAATAAACTCACTTCCCCATTGAAAGCAATTATAAATATACATTCTTTCAAATTAGAAATTCCCATTGATTTTAGCATATTTTCATCATATATTATATTATCCCTTCTCTGTAAACGACTAACTACTTTTTCCTTTAATCTTATGAGTCAATTGCTGTATCCCTACACTCTTGTCTGATCTCAATATATATTTTATTTTGAGAAGAGCTCTGGTATCTTTCAATCTGTAGAAATCATTATTGCTGGAGGTACAGAACTCTCCTTTTCTAAAACGGGAAATGCATAAAGTCAGAAAATTCATATTGAGTACATCTCATTTCCACTCACCACACTTTAAATTAATGTTGTATTATGGGTCTTCCAATCATTGCTATTTTTCATTTCTTTCTTTGCCTATAACTTCTCCCTCACAGTGAGTGGAATTTCATTTTCAAATCCAGTTTTGCTAATCCCATCATGCACCATACTTTTCAATTCATCCACTGAAGACTGATTTAAAGTTAAATAAACTAATTACTCATAGCAACTTTATCAAAGTTTCTATAGTTCTTTACAATCCAACTCTGAAGAATGTGACATTCTGAAAGTAATTTTTACTTCTCGTGGGGTATTTATCTGTATTTTCTTGCCATTACAATTCAAATTCTCTGTCTTCCAAAGCACAACAACGGGACTGTAGCAGAATGAAGAGTTAAATTATTTCTTACATGCATGTTGGTTCAGAAACTATTTTTCTTCCCACAGCATGTTACTTTGGTACAATTATGATTTAAAAAAATAAGAGTAACTGTATAGAGATCCTGTACAGATACATGCACTTATTGTTTCCCAGTTCCTAATCCTTTAAATCTCTATTTACCCTTGTTTCTATTTATTTTATTTGTTGCCTCATACTGTACGCTCTTTCAAGCAAAGATTAACTTCATGCAGATATGCACAGCCGCCAGCATAAAGGATGCGATTCCAAATCAGAGCCTCTAGACACTCCTGTAATACAAATAATAAACATTACCAGAATTTTCCATCCCTTTGACTTGCTGCCATATTCAAGTACAGGCTTGCTATGAGTTGAACAAATTGTGGTATTAGTTGCATCCCGGCACTTTATAAAGCAGTCAACCCTTCAAATTTCTTAGGACATAAAATTTATAAAAACTCACCAAATGAGCCATTTTAAGCCTAAAGGACACCCTGTCTGAGCTGTTACAGTTTGAAGTTAATTATCATTTTCTTGGGGAAATATCCAAGCAGGCTTTTCTCTCTAGTGCTTAACACACTGCACTTGGTGTTTCGTATCTGCGTGGATGGAGAAAAGCATGGATTTACATCATGGATCACTTGTGCATCCAGCACACAGGCAACGAAAGTCTTATCTCTGCAAAACTGTAAGGATATCAAAACCGAGTTCTTCCATTTTGTGTGAATTTGAGAAATCACAAAAAATCAACAGTAGCACAACTCTTTCCAGTCTGTTCGAAAATGGAACAGTAACTAAACTCAGAAAAAAGCGTTGCTAAGGGTCTTTCCACAATTCTGATTAACCATAATTTGAAAGACCCCTGAGTATTGAAACTGTATTCACAATGTGATATTTTGCTGGTTGGCAGCAATAAGATTTTTTTTTTTTTGCGTGTTGACCACATTGAAGAAAGATTAAAAGTCATGATATAAAATTAATCTCACAGTAGTGTCTCAATCACACCTGAGGGTCCACATCCCAGCCTGTAATTAGGACAAATCTATGTCTTAGCAAGAAGAAACTCAGAAGATAATTGTATTACTTTAGGGATGCATAATACTGAACAACCTAGTAAAAATATCGAAGGACTGAGATGTTTCTGTCTGTGGTCTCATTTCAGAGTTTGGTTTTATCCCTAATGTGGTCAGAGTGCTCCCCATCTCGCATCCTGTCCCAAGGAGCTTAATCCCTCAGAATTCCACTCTTGTAACTGGATTGTAATTAGGCCATGTGAATTTGAGTCTATGCTCACACAAACACAGACACAAATGCAGTTCTAAAAAATCTGTTTGCCATGAGTGAGAAAATGACAACCACACAGTTTAGTTTTCCTTACATTCTGGCAGTGCTCACACCTATTACTTTATACATCCTGAAACTCTGCCACATGGACCAAACACACAGCTGCCCTTAAACTCAGCAGAAAGGCGACTCAACATAAAGATGATAAAACAATGTAAAAAACCCTCTCTTACTACCAAGGAAAGGAACACAAAAATAGGCAATAATAGAAATGAAAACTAATTTTTTCAGTCGTACATATAATATTTATTACTTCTGCACTTCAGTAAAATACCCTCAAATATAACATGGTTTTGAGGAACCAAAGGCAGATATTTATGTAAGAGGTACATGTGGAATTGCATTCTGAAGTTCTTTTTCCCTTTCAAACTACAAGTTTAATAAGTGTCCAGGTTTTGACAATAAAAGAAATGCACTGCATTGCTAAGGTCTTGTGAGATTGCCTGGCCAGTGTAAGAAATGTTGATTTTAAAAACTATTCCCCTCTTATTAAAAATATTTTTGAAGGTGTGTAAGAAAAAAAAAAAGTTGGTTGGTTTTATTTTTTTTTTTGCTGAGGTGTTTTTAAGGACGATTTGTGATACTTTGTTTATATCAAAATATGGATTTTTAATTTGTTTTCCAAAATCTAAAGTGAATCCTAGAAGGAACTTGCCTGTCTGTTATGTCATTCCTGGTTCATAACAATAAAGTTCTCAATGTTCCTTGGGAAGAAAGATACTGCCATGCTACTCACTCAGTGATTCCCATGGTGCAGGGATATTAATAACCGGTGGTTTTTGCATCATGACAAGGGTTTCAAAAGAGCATCACTATGAAATTGAGCCCTCAGGGCAGTGAGGGCACAGAATCCAATGGGAATACAATGCCAGGGAATTGAATCCAGCTCACCATGGTGAGAATGCTGATCACACAGCTGTGCCAAGCCCTGCACACGATGTGTACCTGAGTACACCAAACTGTTGAAGACAATTCAAGAAATCAATTACAATGGTAATTAGTTTATTCCATGGAAGAGCTAGCTGTTAGGCAATTTGATTTCCCCACACAGGCTATTGTTTCGGAAGGTGAGAACAAGAGATAAGCAAGCCTTTCTCAGAAGAAAAGGCAAACCAATAATTAATAACATGTTACTAGCTACCACTATTGAAAATGGCTAACCTTTATCAGCAATTCCCAGGATACCACCACTCAGCAGGTGTGGAGCCATGCTGAATCAGGAATTCAGCTCGTCTGCTATTGCAAAACTGAGCCTGAAACTGGTTTATACAAGACCTAAACAACAAACCTTACAAAACCTGGAGAAACAAAGAAAAACTTTCAAAGATACATGATCTTACAGTATGTAACTGCCTGCTTACTTGGCAGCATTTGCAGAAGCAAAAGGGGAAACACATTCAAACTTCATAGAGATCCCCAACAGCTGTGCCAGAACACCAGGGACTTCTGCAAGGTAAATATTTGCTGAGATAGCAGGAACAAAACGCTTCAGCAAATTAATCAGAAAGGTTTTGGCAACTTCTCACAGGCACAAGGCGCTTTAAGATTTGTAGTTCCAACACACCATTTGGCAAATATTTTTCTTGTGATTGCTTTTCAGAACATTCTCAGCATCAGAAACAGCTCAGCATTCCAACCTGCAAGTGTCAGAGAGCTCTTCCAGGAGCAAAATCACACTTTGAAGGCTTCACCATCTATGACAGCAATGCTAGCATGTGGTAGAAACAGTTGTTTAAAAAAAAATTTAAAATAAAAAGGAGTAAAGGAAATAAGATGAAAAAAATAACCAACCCCGAGCTTTACAAAGCAAACAGTTTAAAAGAGCACGGTGACTGAGACTCTTAAATAGATCCTGTTCTTGTAATCTCTTGAGAATCTATGAAAATAATAAAAATGATTTCAGCAACAACAAAAATAAAGTTTTGTAAAGCTTTAGAAGACTTTCAGAGTCAGTAGGGCATATTGTGGTAAGTAAACAAACACATTTCTTACTCCACAACAAACTAAAGAATGTTTCCTCTTGAATATATTTTTAAAAACCCCATGAATGCCAGCTCAAGAAGAAGTCATTCAGTGTGTGAATTTTCAGGTTAGTTAAAGTCACAAAAAACAGTCTCCTATTCTGATTTACACCTTGAGGAAACATGGTTGCAAATTTTAAGATCTACACAGTGCTGAAGAAGGACAAAGTGTGTATAGATGGAAATAAAGAGCACCCAAGTATATGTCATAAACAAACCGCAGTCAGTAAGAACAGCCAAGATTGTTACTGTTTCATACCCTCACTAAGCAAAAAAAAATCCAAACGGTGGTTCAAAATATTACAACTTTTTTGTTAGTCTTTATTTGTTTAAAAAGTGTTGGCATTCTACTCAAAACCAAAATGCTAATTTTTTCAATTCTGTGTATGCACCAGACCTAGAATAACAAAAATATATGGCATCCTTCTAAGATCTTTGTGCTTCTTTTTTTTATTTAATGACAAATTACATCACCTCAGAGGAAACGTGATGTTTGCAGGAAAATGAAGAGTCAGCACTTTAAGCATATTGAACTTTTATGGTAGACAAAACCTCAATTATTCATCCTGCCACTGTTTCACCTGAACCAGATACATGGAGGTGTGTGTAACTCTATTAATAATTTTGACATAGCTGTAGCTTTGTTTTTTTCCATATAGTCAACTAATAAACTTGGCACTGTAAAATGTCCCTTACTTTCTTTTCTGTTGTAAAATACTGCAAGACAACATTTTTCTGATGGCAATAATTAATGTGGGACGTGTTACTCACTATTCAGATTGGTGAACCCCAAAACCAGTCTTGGATTGAAGACAAACTTAACTTTTTCAGATACCATAATTATTCACAAACTTCAGAACGTAAAAGTAAGCCAGAAACTCTGCTGCTGATTGTTTAGGTTTTCATTTAAAGAAAATTCTTTCTAATGGTGCTCTAAAACATCATCTGAAATATCTGATTTGCCAAAGTGGTAGCATTCTCTAAAATGAATTTAAAAATGCCAACAGTGAAAGTGTTAACAAGAGAGAGAGACTTTTGAAAACCTCTGCACACTCACCTCTTAAAGTACCACAGAGCTTGTGCCATAAGAGCACAAAGTTGGCAAACATTAGTGCCAATCCTGCAATTTCTTCTTTCATAAGGCTTCAAACAAAAGAGATTCTGCACTTGAACTCACCTACAACAAGAAAAATGAAGAACCGGTACCCAAGAATTTCTTAGCTTCGCAATATCATGAAAGAAACTCTCGTATTAACAAGCAACTATTACCAGGCTATAGAAAAACTTGGTAAGTAGCAACGTTAGAACACGTGATTTTCCTTGGTTTTGCACTAATCCATAAGTTCTGTTACGTAGTACTTACCTTCTGCCCCAGAAACTAATATGATCAACTTAGTTCTTGTTTCTTGAAATATTTTACAAGTCTTTTAAACATTACAGTCTTTTCACAGAGTAAAAGCCACAGAGAATGAGAGCTCTGGCAGAACAATGGCAACTGCCCAGTCTCAGTACAGCTCTGCTCCTGACACCAGACGTTCACTCATGTTTATGGTTTTCACCTAAGCACTTATATTTCAGTGACCATATAAAACCATATCCAGCTTTTTCAGACAGTCATAAGATAAAGTGAACTTACTATTAAAAAGTAAAGTAATGCCATTTATATTGCATTGCTCTCAGGCAAGTTATCTTAAATCAAGGTGTTTGAAAACAATTACAGTAAGTCATGGCCAGAGCTGAGCCTGCTTTAAATTCAGCTCGTTTAACTTCTTTATCATCAAAGAGAAACCACAGTCCTCCACATGAAAGACCAGAAGAAAGATGGTGTTTGAATTTCATCAGTCCTGGTCATGAAAATATTTCAAAAAATTTTGTGGAGAATGTTAAGTGGGGGAATAATAGCCTTGTTTTTCTTACTAGCCATAGCAAGTTACTAATTCAGCTTTTTTAAGACAGGGACTTAAATGAAAATAAAATACAAATAAATGCTCTGACAAAGATGGTAGAAGAAAAACAATGGAGTTTTTAAAAATAGAAAAATAGGTCTGTCACCAAAATGCACTTCTAGTGACTTTGCTTCAATCTGAGAAATTTATTTTCCCACAAGTTAAAAAGTATAAAGATAATAATGATACATAATAATGATAGTAACAGATATTTATAGAAAATGTATGTTGTGTGAAGCTTTAGAAATTAATGTAGATGTCTGGAAATGCAGATTTTTTCTCTGTTATCTCTGTCACGTTGGACTTGGGAGGCATTAAATAGTAAATAATGCACATTTCAGCCACTGCAACTCAGCTCATAATATCCTAAAAGAGAATCTATTAATCCATTCGTCCGTGGAAAAGTATCACTCCTTTGTCAAAGAGCACATTAAAGATCACGTGAGTTGGACACAGCAACAAGAAAAGGATTTCTTCTCTTCACAAGTGACTTCTATTTCTGTGGGACCTGTAGATCACATAGGCACCCAGATGTGCATCCCCTGCTTTGCAAGACCTACTGCTAGATGAGGAGACTACTTTTGGCAAGCTTCTGGATGTTTAGAGGTCTCGAAAAATTGGCACTGCCCACAGTATTCCAGACATGCCTGGAACAACTCAGCAAGTACCATGTTGAGCTGATCTGCCCAGCACAGATCTGCCCACACAAGAATTCGCAAAAAATATTTGGTAAGGAAGACTATTTCCTGAGACAGTTTACAGAAATTGTAGAAATCCTAACAAAAGCAACCCACAGGCAGAGACAACGGCCAGTTGGTGTCACTTTTGGGGCCACCTCAGGAGCTCCGCTCCTGCTGGGAGGCTTCAGCGACCTTCCTGCAGGCACAACTGAACTACGGAAGTCAGTCCGTCCTCAGCTGCTGGTCGTGGGGCTAGCGCTGGCTCAAAGAGCAGACGGTGCCACCTGGGCAATCAAGCTGCTAGAGTCCCCAGTGCCCGGGAATAAAGGAGACTGGAGAGGGCTTTCCTGTGTGTGTTCCGAGAGTTCATTCCCAAAGGAGGCAGGGACAAGAAAAAACCCCCGGGCCTAGCATTGCACAGGCTTTTAAAGGAAGGGAAAACAGGGAGGAGCAAACAGGGGGACCCAATAGGGAAAGACTACAGGGGAGGAACCTGACAACAATCTTCCAATAACATTTGAACAAGGGAGGGGAAACCTTACAGTAACCAACCAACAACCGAACAAAGCAGAAACTTCTAGAACAGGGGGATGTACTTTTAAACTTTGGCCTCGCCCACCGATGTACCCTTGGACTCTGATTCGTCCTCCCATCAGATGGGCAGGATCTGAGCCCTGAGGGACTGCCCAGCAGTGGGCTGGGCCACCGCCACGGTTGGTAACTGGCTGTTACTTATACTCGAGGATTATCTCACTGCGTTTTGTGAAGTCCCTCATTTGTGTAACTCTTTATAGCTGGGTACAAAGTATGGGGTTCCCCATAGCTTTGGTGTCATAACACTTGTTCTGGCAGACTGCTTTTCACCCTTTCTGTGTGTTTTGGTGTTTGTATATTTGCTCCCCTGCACTATATGACCTACTGTTTGCACTGTGTGTGTTATCAGACCCCTAAGCATTCCTTACATTCACAGAACTTTTAGAAGTTTAATAAAAACAAGCTGAGTTTTCCCAGCTGGTCGTATAGCAGTAATTAAGTAAAAACTGCTATTCCCAAGGTGTGCTCATTTCTGCTAATATCATCAGTACTGCTGCTGCATGCTCAAGCAAGTTAACAAACAGAATCACATTAGCTTTTGTTCTTCCACAGCAGCAGGGCTAAATCTTCATTAGGCATAAAACAATGAGGAAACATGGAAGAAGAATGGAATGCGATAGGTTTATGTCAGTTGGACACCCGGTCTCTATAATTACATGAAAAATAAATAAATAAAAGGGAAAAAGATAGGATGGGCTAAGAAATTTTAAAAAGTCAATCCGTCTTCTAGCTTTGCTGTCAAATGTGTGAGCCACTGCTTTGACATCAAAGGATTGTGTGAGTGATGCTTGCAGAGGTAAGAGCAGAATTAATTCTCTGGTTGTAAACCAAATGTATTTCTTGAGATGGGAGAAGAAATAAAAGGAACAGATGTTGTTCCACATCCAGAATGTAAGGAAATTAATTGGAAAACTTCAGGAAACAGAATTGTGACATTTTTAAGTGCATGGGGTGGGGGGGGTGGGTGGTGGAAGGGAACAAAAGGATGATGAAGTGATGTCTAGTCTAGAGTGGGAATGTTTCTTGAAAAATGATATTTACTGGGCCAACAAGGTTTATTTTTCTTTTACTTTTTAAAGCAATGTCAGATCAACAATCATTTCTGAATGTCATTAAGCCACTGAAAGGACATTTCAAACCAACATAATTATTTTCGGCTTCATGCCCACAGATAAGCACACCAATATCACGTACATTTATCCTAACATAGTTTCTAAGTAAGAGACATCAAAATGCTTCAACCTTCTGATTATCACAGAGTCTAATTCTTAAAGAAACAGGATCTTAATGAAGACCTAACACAGTTCTGCCATAGCTTTATGCACAGTGATTTCTTCTGACACTCTCACTCATCAAAGTGCATTGCTTGTCATCCAGCTTGTTTTCCTGTTACTTAATCATGTATTTGTCTGCTTTCAGCAAATGTCTCTGCAGTGATGCAGGGAAAGATTTTGGAAAGAGTTCCAACTCCTTGGTTAAAATAGTCAAGCTTTAAAATGAAGCATTTTCCCCTAAACTATAGCTGTCCACCGGTAAAAGCCCTACCCAGTGCATCTTGGCCAGCTTTCCCTTTTGACATGAAATATTCTCCTGAAACTGTAGGGGCCTTCTGAGTTCTGTGGTTTGCACCTGAGTTTGTGTCTCAAAATATGGCCATAAGTCCTTTGGGGAGCTTTACATAGATTTTTGCTTATTAGAAAGTATTTTATTTGCATTTATTAGCATATTAAAAAAATGCCAGTTTACTCCCACTACTGCTTTCCTTTTCCAGCCTCTGAAACCACTTCCCTGAGACCAGTCTGGAGCATTTTTCCAATCACGTCTTTTCAACAAGGCCTTGTGGAACAAACTGTCTTGCTGGCCTCTTGAGGAACAGTTTTACCACTGCTGCCCTACCTTGTTGGCCTCAGGAGGGACATTTTTTCCAGTGCTGCCAGCACTGCTCATGTATGGGAACAAGGACTGGGAGGAGATGTACGAAAACACTCAACAATGAAGCATCTTGATAAACAGCCCTTGTAGTGCTGCAATTACCCTATCTCTTGATTGTCAGGAAATAGGCACTTGATAAACATGTGGTTTCATTGTTTACCCACGTTTGTTTTCAGTTAAAGTCAGAAGCCTATAATGTGTGTTAGAACACTGCTCAGCTTGGTTTGAAAATAGGCAGGTAATTAATGCCTAGAAATTGCATCTATTTATTTAAGACAATCTCTGGAGACTTCAGGGACTGGTTAATCCAAGATAACAACCTTGTTAGAAGGCTAAAGGAAGAGCAGTTTCTTCCAGTATTTTCCCTCCTGTCCTTTAGGTAGCTTTTATTTTTATTTTGGCTAGGCATCATACAGATGTCCAATGCAAGCACAGCCCTTCCCTGCAGTCTGTATCATGAGGTACAGAGCTGAACGAATGATATTCTCTAAACTGTTCCACTGTAATAATTTTTGCCTAGCTGCTAGGCTGATCAGTCTGTTGAATTTTGCCAGTATATTGCTTGGAAGTTCCTTTCCACTCACAGCAAGTTTTCTTCATAGTGTACTTGCTTCAGTTAGAAAAAAGTTACACAGACATGACAAATACAGATTCACTCCATGTACATAATGTGTGTGTACACACACACGCACATACACAAGGTACATATATTTGAAAATAAACTGTAATTCTCATATTAGTACATGGCTAAGCACTCATGTTTCCTCTATACAAAACAAAGTAGATTAGTTACTTACATCATTTAAAGATCAAAGTCACATTTCCAAGACACTTTGTGTCTCTGTGCATTATACATACACAACATCCCTTTTTAGACTAATGTGACTCATTTTTGTTTTGAAGCTGCTCATTCATTTGCATAACTGGAAGTTGAGCCTATGTGCCTGAGGAAGATCAGTTCTTTATATAAAGAGTATTTCATGTTTTCTTAGTATAAAATTTATGGTCATTATTCCTAAAAGACAAAAATTGCTTATTAAAGAGGCCAAAAAATAACAGCCTTTTAAACACCCTAATTGCAGCCTAGATTGGTTCCTTTATAGAAATAATAAAGACATAATCATAACATGTATGTAATTTAATAGAGTGATTCAGTGAACTTCTAGAATCACATGGCTATAAGACAATAATGTAATGCTGTTCAGCCACATCTGTTGTCATTAATTTAACTCCCCCTGAGTTATATGGAAAGACAACCCCCTGATCTGCACTGGCTGTCTGAGCTGTTTCCTGCTGATTTCAGTAGGAGTTGGACTTTGTCCTTAGCAACATGCACAGTAGAATTTGAGACCAGGATTTGTTTCCAAAGTTTGAGAATGGGAACTTTTCTCCCACTTGGTCACAATTATAATGCAGGAGATGAAACTCTGTTTAAATCATGCCTTTCTCCATAAGAACATGAAATGCAAGCGGTTGATTTCGTGATTCGGAAGAGCTCATTGGTGTCATTCTTACACTGTTGCATGTAAAGACACGTTGATTTACATTCCTTGATGAAGTAGGCCTTAATGAGGCAAATGGTTTCTCTCAAATCACATTTATATTGAAAATGCAAATCTGAAATATTTTTGACACATAGGAATTTAGGAAATGTTCTTTAAGTAAATGTGCATCCATGGACTTCTTTTGTCTGTTTCAATACAGATACTACCTGTTGGAGTGTGCACTTATTTATCACAAGAAGTCAGTCTTTCCTATTAAGATCATACTAGAAAGTTTTGACAGACACCGTTTGTTTTTAAAAGTAGTGTGGGAGCTGGCCCACAACAACATCAGCTGCTTAGTGGGAATTTTCCAAGCCTTTTGTGGCACACAAAAAATTAAAAACATCAAAAACGCCAGAGGAAGGTGTCAGTGCTTTAGGGACCCAGACACATAGTGATGGACTCAAACTTGCTCAAAGGTGGAAGCTTTGCCTCCTGGGGTTTACTGACCTTTAATGCAACTTCAGCTTCACTGGGATGTGCACTGCTGAGAGTTTGCCAATTTTCAGGTAAGGACACAAGTGCATTTTGTGCTGCATGGCAGCTGCACGTCCCCGCGGGGATGTGCTCGTAAAATGACAGACAATCATGTTTCTGTTTAATCAGAAAGAAATAGAACAGTCAGTCAATCCCTAAGTTTCTGCATTTAAGGCAATGCTTGTAATTTCACTTTGGGTGGCAAACTACTGTATCAGATGGGTAGAAAAACTCTCCACTACAAAGGCAATGTTGAATTCTGTACATTTTTTATCCAATCGTGTGTAAGTATCTCAGTTGTTATCAAATAAACGAAAATTATAATCAATTACATGAAGTTGCTTGAAATTTGTTTGTTGTTGTGTACGTTGTTCTCCCCAGAACACACTCTCTCTCTCAAATATAGGTTGCATTTTTCAGTCAATGGGAATATTTAATTTTTAAAAGGTATTTCAGAGAACTTTTGATATTCTAGAATCATGGCTCTAACCCCTTTCATTAGAACAGCATTATCTTGTGCAAAGATTCTGTCAGAAATACTGCGCAGCTGTGTACCTGAACTGTTTTTCAGATTCAGTTTTATTTCAGTTTCTATTTCCAGGTCTGAAAATGCCTAATTTCATCAGCAAAGGAGGGCAGCAGATAATTGTGGACAGCCCTGCATGTACTTTTAAAATGAGATAAACATAGATTTAAAGCAGAAGGAGAGGAAGAAAGACAATGTTGCAAGAAGAGGGACAATGAAAAAATAATAAATAAACACACATGCACAATTGTACTGGTAAAGACAGAGGCAGTAGGGGGACAACTTCACCTGAATTACAGGTAGAAAACTAGAGGTGAACAAGAGGCCAATTTTCCCTTTACGTTTTTGAGAAGTGAGGAAATCCTAAATCCTTCCATGAACTACTCCTCACTCAAACTCCCAGAAGTGGGAGCCCAAAATTCAGAGATGTTCCACAGTTCTGGGGTGCAGATTTAGCTCATGAGGGATAGAAAGGATGGGATCATCTGGGAAAGAAGTGCACTGCCAAGCACAACTGCAATGTCAGAGCATAAGTTAGAGAAGTGACTCATTTAGCTTTCCTACCCTCAGCCAATTCTTTTTTTATACCACCATACTACACCTATTGTCAAAACCCTACAGCACTGTTAAAGCGCACAGCCATGGTCACCAAAGGAATTTTAAGCAAATCTTAGAATATATTCACAGAAAGGTGGTAATAAAATGAGTAACGGGCAGAATTTGTGCCAGAAAGTTAAATTATTCTAACAGTTACATGTATTAATCCACATAAGAGAATATCAGTGTTTAATCTGGTTGAAATGAAACCATTTTATATAAAATCCATTTGTAGAAAATGCCTAGCAAGCGCGAAATGGGCCAGGAAATATTTTCATTTGAAACTACCATGCATGGATGAATTATCATTCATTCATGTTATAAATACAATTGAGAAAGGACATTTATCCATTATATGGTATAGGAATTGTTTACATTCTGTTATTTACACCATTTAGAAGGCTATATCCAGAAAGAATTTGGGGATGGAGTTAAGGAAAAACAGAGACCATATTGGCCATTATTGGCCATCCCACCTACTTCTAGTTATCCTGCAAGTTTTTATTTTATAATTAAAATACCCATTACACTGTTATATATAACTCTTAATCATCTATTGCTTAACCACTCGGGTACCGATTAAACAATAAATAAGGAAACTTTTACGACTAACCTTTAATCACACTATCTTTCAAAACACAGCATGTACCAGTACCATTGCCTGGGTCTGGATAAATGGGAAATATATTTCAGTTTCTTCAAGCACTGAATGAAATCTGGAGGTATCTGAAGTCCTTCCTTGGCAATGGTTGTTCATTACATTCAGTTTTGTTTATTTTCTTATTTTTTCTTCTTTTCCCTGCCACACCACTGATTTAGGAACTTTCATGGAAGGAATATTTTTGAAGGTAAATAAATGAAACGTGTTTTCTGGGAACAGGTATTCAAGGCATTCTGGATTTTTTTACTCCTTAGCAACGCTGCATGCTGATTCTGAAAGTCTTTCATCATCCGGTTTTTTAGAATTTGCAATAGGAGTTTTGTCGTCAATGGTACCACAGGAAATATATTTCTTCCCTATTTTGAAAAGACGATTTGGTTCTAAGTGTTATGTAAAAATCCCCCTCTCCTTAGCCTGAAGAAAAATATCATTTCTTTTCTTTTAAAAAGTAGTGGGTTGGCAAGTACCCTGCTCCTACAGTGCATGGATTGACTTCATTATTACCTGGCTTTCTTATTTTTCTCACTGTAAACAAAAGAATCAAACAAAACCAAAGCAAAACATCTTATGACTTAATTTCACTGCTTTCCAGTTCTGGGAGACAATGAACCTTTTCAAATATAGCCAATTATGTATAATCTAGAGCTGGAACATCAGACAACAATGAGGCAAATGAACAAATAGGTTAACAGGTTTTTTAATTTGCTGGAATTTAGTAGGGTCTATTTGAATAAGAAAATATATCTGCCTGAAGGCTTGTGGGATTAGGACGTGCATCTTTAATCGGATAGATTTTCTGCAGTTTTAAATATTTGCCCAGATATTTTCAGTGAGTTCAATTTTCCAGATTTCCATAAATGAGACCTGTTGTTAGTAACTTGCACAGTGTTTCTTCGTAAATAAATTTTAGATCTAATTTCAAGTCTCCCTCCATCTGCTGGGAGATTTTTCTAGTATTAAGAACAGACTCCTGAACTTTTCGTATCTTTATTAAAGGCAGATGAATAATTATATTAAAAGGTACAATTCACTATAAAAAACTTTGATCTGTTTCTCATCTCAGTGAAGACTGGAATGGAAGTATAGCTCTGCGCATCCAGTTTCAGTGCTAACATCCTGAGCACATCCTTATGAATACTGCAGAGAAACATTTACATAATTAAAAAGCTTTTCCTATAAACAGGCATCTTTTCTGAAATGTATTCATGATTACTTCAATTTGTGCTACAATTTTTTAGATGAATGGAATACGGAGTTATTCCTAAGTTGATACCAGTTGATATTTAAAACATACATATTTCTCTTTTCTCTGATTTTCCATGCAAGCAACATGGTTGTATCAGCTTCCTTGCTGGCAAATTATACAGATGTGCTTTTCCATATTTGAAGCTTGTAATTTAGAAATTAATTTTTCACAAATATCAATGCCACTACAGATCTATTGTTTAGCTCCTGCTATGAAATGAAAAGGAATGAATCTTGTCAGAAGAAAATACCACATGGAAAATATTCCCAGAAACACATTAGTGATACTTACTTGGAATCAGTTTGATATAATGAACTCATTATATGTCCATATCTGAAACCTCAGACAGATCAATAAAGTGAACATTGGCTTTATGCTCTTATTATGAATAAAAACATTACCATTTAGGGGCAACAACATGTTTTGCAAGTTAGAAAAGTGGAATATATTCACCAAACTGACAGGAAGGGCAGAAAAATTATCCCCACTTGTTTTCCTATCTTTCCTTGTCCCATGATGTGCTACAAGAATTCTTTTGAATGAATGAGCTTCAAAGCCCTTGCACTGGTTTTAGAATGGGTAGCCATTACTACAAAATCCAGGTAATATTTGGGTGAGATTTGGATAAAAATAAACATAACATACCTACAGCTTTTTGGTGTAGCTGAAATTCCAAAGGGTAACTTGAAGATTTTGGTCTTTGGCTCTTCCCTGGTGCCATTGTGTTCTCAGAGACTAGACCAATTAACAGAGATTTTCTGTCTGTATAAACACAAAAGTAACTGTGGTTCAACATCATCCATCTCTCCTCCCCATGAAAGTTAGCTATGAGAAGCCTATGAAATGTCACAACTGCAGTCTCATTGTAGGCATGAAAATACATTATACAAAATACATTTTCCCTAGTATATCCCTGTATCTTTTTTTTCCATCAGTTTCTGGGCTGCAAAAGAAACTTCCCTTTTTTTTTTACTGAAAGCACATTGTTCTGTCATTTCAAAAGATCCACTGGATTGAGCATATCACACACAGGATCTATTTGATTTATGTTTTCCTAGCCAGTCAATGCTTTCAGAGTGCTTTAATACATGTGCATGCTTTGGGGCTAAATACTGAACTGGGAACCAGTGATTCCCAACATTTACAGACATTCAAACTTCAAACACAAATTCAGTGACTGAACTATTCAGAACAATCTCTGACAACTTGTCATGCAAAACCAAGAGTAAACAAACCCAAAATCAACATCTACCCCACTTATTTTTTATATCTTCCCCAGTGCCTGTTTATATAACAGGCTTGAATTTTTGGTTCCATGCAGAATTCAGTGGTGTTGAATTTGACTTTCAGATGTCTGGAGCTTCAGCATTTTGAGGATTACACCTCTTTGTTTTCCTAGTTCATTTATAAAGAGCATGAGGTGTTTCTTTCTCTCCTGTACAGCTGAGAGCTGTATATGCAAGTGTTTTTAAACTATCAAGTGCTGCAGTGCTTGAGTAATAAGCAAATTATTGCATCAAAGCTATTTTCAGTTTGTCTTGCAGCAGTCATTCAGAGGCTATCATTTAAGCAGTTTTTCTTTTTCTTTTAAACAGTTTTCATCCTTCTACAGATGTCAAAAATAAATGATCAATAAATAAATAGGGGTTTCCATCCTGATATTGTGCTTCTTTCTATTAATTTGACCCTAGCTGTGGCAGTGACGTGTGTAATGTTGAGAAACAATTAATGACAGTAACAGCAGTCTGGCACCAGCAAGAATGACTTTGATCATTTTCTCTTTGTCTATACAGTTTCTGGCAGGAAATATAAATGGCAATTACATTGGGAAGGCTGCTAGAACTGACCTGTTAATTTAGCTTTCAGACTATTTTAAAGTATGCCTTTCTCTCCAAAAACTACTTTTTGTGACCTGTGTAATACCGTTCCTTCCTGGCTCTGTGGGGTCCCGTGTGCTCCCACAGAAGCTTGGGCAGGTTCAGTATTAAGTCAGTAGCAAAGAGTCAGGAAAGGTATTTGCTTGCATTTTGGCAGGAGAGTCAGTGCATCTTCACTGTCGAAGGTTCAGGGGCAAATATGAGAACAATGGCTAACTTTGGGTTTTTCCCGGGGTTGGGGGAAAGGCGGGATCAGGGAGCGGGGACCAATGGAAGAGCCCCAGGGGAGTGACGAGGGGCCAAGGCCAGCAGCCAGCCAGGGAATTCAGACTGGAATAGATTAATTTAACAGAACTGTGCACCCTGGGAAACGCCTTTCGGTCGCTTTAACATAAAGGTATGTTCACTGGCCACCGCACCTATGTTCAGCAACATCTCAGCTGAGCTTCCCAAAGTAGAAACACCATCCTGTTTTCTTTGCTTCTAATGCTGGTGGTGTTTCACAGCAGTGGGAGACAGATTAAAAAGGCATGTTAATACTCTACATGAGTTTGGTGCATTTTTCCTACGTTGGCTTACAGTGTTATGAAGGGAGAACCCCCCTCAGAACCCTCCATACGGAGGTTTACTGTATTGCTCAAAAAGCAAAGAACTCAACACATTCTGACTCAGCTATTTATACAAAGATCTCGTGACAAGTACTTTCAGTATTGGTTGTGCTGGTCTGCATCAACCAATTTTTACAGAGGGCCCCTCCTCACCCTCTTTTGGGGGGATTCAGTAACATTTAATAAAAGGCAAATTGAAAAAAGATCCATATTCTGAGCATGAGCTTTAAGGACTCCCTAACCATCAAATTACAGAACATATTAAACAATGACAAGTCACAAAAAACGCCAAATGTTTCAGCTGCTTCCACCCTTCAAGTTATTCTTGAAAGGGAAGAAGTCCCAAGCACAGAGGAGGTATTTAAAGCATTAAAATGACATTAATTACCAAATTATATTTATTCAAGCTGTAAGCCCAAATGAAAAATATTTGCCATATCTTTTACCTACTTGTGCACCATCCAAATCACTGGCTTCTGTCTAAACCTTAGCACAACAGAAGTTTTGTAGAAGAAAATTGGTGCCAGGTTGTAACAATTCACTCCCGAGCAGGGATTGCAATCCTCTGGCTATCTGCACTTGGCTGGAAGTTTCAGTTTTCAGGTTCAGTTTCTAGCTCCTCTAGACAGTTAGAGAGCCCTTTGGGGCAGTGCTGAGAGTCTGCAGTGCTTGATTCCTCAGACACGAATTTCTGTAAATCAGATCCTGCTCAAAGGGAGACAGGAATGTGTTAGGAGAATATATTAAGACTGTGAAGAATTCAGACATTACAGTAGCAAAATAAGTAAAAATATCTTCAACTGCAGAAGGCTGTTGGCCTTCTCATTGGCCAAGAATATTTCAGTTTACTCTTTATGCTACAATACTTCTTTAATGATACTGCAGTGGAGAAAATTACTATGGGGAGTTGATTATACCGTATGGTGTTTTGTTTCTAAATGAAGATGTTTGGATTGCCAGCTCAAAGCACTGCAGTGCTGCTGAAATTCAACAGACAGCTACAGAGGAGCATATGGAGAGGTCTTTTTACAAACTGAAAAAAATGTTGATTATTTATACTGGCTTGGAGAACACCTGATAGGTCAGAACCCTAATCAGAGAGGTGGTGCAGAAATACCATATGTCTTCCAAAACGACACCAGTTCCAGGGAGCACTTTCCAGTACTGATCATCAAAAGAATGGAAAACAAGAGTGATCATGAATTAGGTATCAAATCCCAGGTATCAACACTAATAATGAAGACATCATGCTGAATTACAAATACCATACTGTGCTGAGTAGTTTTGAATCAAGTCCTCATTGCCAGGTCATCTAAGCCCTTCTCAGTTGTGTATTAAATAATATAATTAACATCCACCAAAAATAATTCATTAAAAACAGTGCAACTCATCATTAATTTCCTTTAATTTGTGGTATGAATTACATTTGAAAACCAGAAAGTAGCTGTGGACCCAAACAATAAATATTCCCATTGCTGCACTGGTCCCCAAAAATGTAATTCAAAATTAGAACACTTGAATTTATGTGAAACTTCTGCAGAAGGATACAAGGTGTGTTCATCTGTAGGTCTGATTTTTTGAAGCACTAAAAAGAACTGTATAGTGAACCAGTTTCTTCAGTATTACATGCAGATAACGTAGTTGCAAGAGTAGTCCACTGCTTGCCAGATAATTTCTGTTTGTAGTGTTAGATTTTATTGGTGAATACAAGGTCTTAATAGAATTAGACCAGAAATCCTCCCCAAAACAAAAGCTATCATCGGTTTGGCAAACACAGCTTTGATTTATTCAACTAAATGTATTAATAATGCCCAAACATATATAGGTTTTCTATTTAATTCAAATATGATACCATCATAATCTTGGTTTATTTGTTGCCCAATATAAAGTAAAGAAAGATACAAAAGAGGAGACACAGCAAGTTTGTGGGAAATGTAATCATTCCACAAGATAATTGGATTTGGATGTCCTCTTTCCAAACATTTTTAATATCCTGTTTTAATAGGATCTGCTAGGCTGCACTAAGTGCAGAAACAGAAAGGAGCCAAAGTCCTATTGACTCTGTAGGATCAAGACTTTGTTATTAAGAGAGAAATGTCACCCTTCCAAGGGAACAAATCAGACTTATCCTGGACTGTCTCTGAGAAGATTAGATCGATCAGTTCTGGTAAATACATTTATTTAAACTTTGTAAGTATCACACAATCATTTCTATTATATTGACTACAAAATTTTAGATTTATGGTACAGTCTGATTTCTTGAATTTTGACCTTTATACAAGTTTTACCAAAACAGTCATTTGACAAGGAACTGCAGTACACATCTTCCAATAAGTTTGTAAATACCCAAAGTTTTAAGCAGTATAATAGTTTCTGTTCCCCTGCATTTTGCACCCGCTTGTCCATAACTCTCACTAAGGGCATATGTCCTCATTTCAAATCCTTGCATGGCATAAGTATGAAAGATCTAGGTGATTGATTCTGACAAGACTAGCAAGAGAATACAGGTTGGTATTTAACATGATGAGATATCCAGGTCAGAATTTCAGAAAGCTGAAAAACAAATTTACATGTCATGAACTCTAGGTACTCTAGGTGGGAGCTGACTAGATGTTGGTAGACTGATGTTTTCAGTTTAGGTGGTACAAGATAAATGGGCGCCTATTTTGATATTTGGAAAGCCCAGTAGATGAAAAGCCAAAAGGCAGATATGATGGGATTTAAGAATCGAATTCCATTGAGAGAGTTAATAACCTTTCATGTCCAGGGTTCCTAAAGGGAAGGCTGTACACCTAAAAGGGCATTTCAGTTTTGAGACAGATAAAAATGCAGGTTTAAACCTGTGTGACTCAGATGCATATTCCCATGTAGTTACAATCACCAAGGACAGCTTACAGCAGCTGTTGTGAGATCGCACTCTGCTCTTTTTGTCACTACGTTACTATCAGTACATGAATCAGTGATTTAAACACTCGTATCATGACTTGTAGCACAGACTTATGAGTCATTTTTGAATAACAGGGCTTCAACCTACAAAGATCTTATCCCACGATTTGTTTTAAGAAGTTTCTTATTGCAACAGCCAAGTCTCTGGTAGCACATTTACAGCAAACAATCCACTTTCATGGTAACTATTCCCATTTCTGTCACTTAGCTGCAGAATAATCTGGAGCGTGATTGTGCTTTGGATTCTTTAGGCATAAAACTGGACTGGAATATTATTTCTTATCCCCCAGAAGTATTTTAAGACCTGTGAAAACTTTGCAAGAGTACACAAATGCATGTGTACAAAAATAGGTACTGGCAGTTTCTTTAATGTCGCTTTTAGTCTTTGGTCACTACGGAAACTATTCTCACAAGCTACTACCCGGAGTAGTTGTGACAGATTACATGAGGATGCTTTTATCTTCAGATTTAGCTGATGATCTACAAACACAAACCACTGAAAGTGACACAAGTGAAATATTTTTAATCCAGGTGCCGATGGGAGTGGGTGGGAAGGAGGGTACAGTTGGGATGGAAGCAATATAAAATCATGTACATTGAAGGAACATTTAACTGGTTGTTCACTAGAGAAACAGTGTTGAAATCTCTCACCATGCAGTGCAGAGTATATCAATGTGACATTAGATATTGAAGCTCCATCAGTCCTTCAGATGAATTCATGTTTCTAATTTCATGGAGGGAATGAAAATTGATCAGCAAAGATGAGTTATGTACACTGCAACTACACCATAATTCAAGATTTTCTATAATTTGTTATTTCAGGATCCCTGTATGCATTTCTATGGAAAGAGCTCCCTGTTCCTTTAGACAGTCTTTGAATAGATGCAGAGCAATATTCAATAATAAATACTGAATATATTAGAACATCCAACCAAACACTCCTAGTAATTGCAGTTCCTGGTAATAAATTTATAATGTTTAACTCTAATTTAGCACATTTCATTAGGAAGTATATAAACTTATCACAACAAATGGCAAAATTCTTGCTCTCACTTGAGCAGACTGAGGCATTAAGCAGTGACATTCACTGAGCTGCAAACAAGCTTCCTGAGCCCAGTTGGGTCCTCTGTCACCCAAGCCCCCAGTAAGATCTCAAAGGTAAAACCAAGTAGCAGAATGGAGTAAGATCCACTCAAAATGAGATCTGGGGGTTTATAAAGTACTAAAAATCAAGAGAATTAAGACAACAGTGAGAAAAAGCAGTACAAGTAGAAAGAGAGGTATTTAGAGTTGGTAAAGCAGATTAAAGAATGAATGTCAATGATTAATCTTGCATATGATAAGTCTTAGGAAGCAATCCACTCACCACACAACCTAACCGTGCCATTAATCCATGCTAATGGTGATAATACCCCAAAGTCAAGATATATATGGTTTATTATATTTTGTTTAGACAGTAAGCGAGTCCCTGCCATAAAGGGATTGCAATCGAAAGCAATGAAACAAAGACTACCCATAATATCCCGCATAAATGTGATGAAAGGAATAGTGTCGACATGACAATGTGATAGCATCAGTGCATGCACCAAGAATTCTGAGTTCATTCTAAGAGAAGTTATAGTCTCCCCCTGCAGATTTGGGTTCTATTTCTTTCTTTTGTCTAGTGAGGAAAACATAAAACAAACTTTTATACTAGGGAAGATTTTGTTCAAACATTAACTTAGCTGGCACACTGTGGGAAAGCCATATAGGAAACTTGTTGGTTTTGACATAATTTTGGGTCAGTAAGCTTCTTTGATTAGAAAATGGGAAGTGTTCCAGAATTGCAACAGAAAATCTGCCACTGTCATCATTTTTCTACAGCTCATGCTAGCAATATTTTGGCATATGAGTTCAATTCTAATTGATGACAATATGGGTGCCCCAGGAAAACAGAGGTAAAGATATTCTCTCAGGTAATTGCAGTTTTGCCCAGTAAATTTTAGAAGTACTTATGACAGCTGGCAAAATTGTGCCAATGTTCTTCACTTCAAGAAGTGATATTTGTCAGACTTTCCCTTTTGACTACTCGAGCAGCCCATTTTAGGAATGTTTTGCCTCATGCACCTTTGTGGCGCTTATTCCTTATGCTGATATTTATCCAGGATCTTTCATAAGTGCAAGTTCCGTTTCCACATTAACATTATGATTCAACATAACTGCTGTGTCCAAGGGAACGTGCCAAGATACATAAATCCAAAACCCTTTGGAAAGTACATGGGCAGACAAGGAAAAATAAAAATTTCAGCTGCTCAGTGAGAATGTATTCTGACAGCTATTGCATGTCCTTCAGAAAAGGACTGGTAGTAACTACAACTTTCCTATCTCATTTCAACACCTCAGTGGAGACACCTGAGACCTCACAAAGGGATAAATGGAGCATTAACTAATTTCCCCATTGTCGGTCGCTTTAACAACATTACTATAAATTTACGACATTACTATAAGTTTACTTGCTAAAGAAGAGCTTTAAAAAATGCATAGAGGCACTGTTCCTATGTACAGCCCAAAGCTCATCCCAAGAACTGCAGTTTGGAGAGGACGATAAAGGGAAAATCTCTCTCCCCTTGTGCCCAGGCACCCAAGTACTGTGGTCACTTTAAAGGACAAGTACTCATTTCAAGAGAGATGCAGTATTACTTCAGGCAGGGGACCAAGAATTGTCCATAAATGGATCTACGTATGACAGATTTTTGTACAAGCAGCCCCACAGTTGCTGGCTAAGCACTGCAAACGTCTTGCTCCATCACTCATTTTTTGTGTTGAAACATTTTTTTCATTCATACGTTTTCTATGCTTTTATATTATGTAGATCTCTCTGTCTAATCTGTCTCTTTGAAACACTGTGTGTACTGTCCTGCCTGAGATTTGATTGTGGGAGGTAATTTTAGATTGGAAGAGTATTCTAATGTTTATTTTCATCAGGATTCAAACCAAGGGTTTTTTTCAAAACTAATGAGAACCTACATTTCCATGCTGTTTGCAATATGACAATGCATTATCTGGGGTTTCCCAAAACTATTGCTCACACATATGTTATCTATATTACTTTAAGTTGCTTTTAGGTGTCTATTACCAACATTCACTTTTTCAAATTACTGCAATTTTAAAGTTATCACCAAAGGGAATACCTGTTGCTGTTACACTACCATAAAAAACCAAAAACAAAACAACAAAAACCCCCCCCCAAGAAACAAAACAAAACAAACCCAAACAAAAAAACCCAACCTAAAATAAAAGCAAACAGAAAATTCACAAAGAAAATGAGATGTGAAATAACCAAATACCAAGAATATATATATTTTTTTTTTGCTTCTCATTTCCATTGTTTTCATCTTTAATTCTTCAGAATAAAATCTCATTTGAACACGTTTCTTTTCATGTCTGTACAATTTTGGGTTTTTTCTATGTTTTCTGCTGTTTTAGTCATATTTCTAAAAACTATTTATGACTAGGAATAGGTACAATGAAGGCATTTGATTCCTGGTACTGTTTATAAAAAGCCGAAGACCACCAGCTCTAACAACCACGTACTGATTTCCATGTAAATCAAATCAGTTTGCAAACACCCATCTGAGTTGTGTCCTTGAAGAATGGCACTCATCCAGTGCAGAATTTTATTTACTGAAACCAATCTTTCATGTTCTCTACCCAAGTTCTTACAAGAAAATATATTTTCAGTGGGGAACTGTTTACCTGCTGCAACTATGAATATTAACATGCAAGAACTTTTGAAGTCACGTAGTAACATGGTCCTTCCCTCTCATCCCTCAGTCTTTTTTGCCAGAAACTATTGGGTTTGAGTTTATTTAAGTCATCTTTCAAAATAATCTCCCATCCATTGCTCCCTTTTCACACAAAAATCACTTGTGCCATAAAATCTTAATGCATCAGTCCGTGGTCTGGGATTTGACTGCCAGAAAGTGACCTCTAGTTACAATGAAAGAAAAACAAAATGGAAAAGGAAGACTTTGTGTTAGTTCTGCATCCTGGAGGTAAATTTCTGGCCCTACCGAACACAGTGCTCCTAAACTCAGAGGCTTTTAAGATATCCAAGACCTAACTCAAAATCAAGTCACAGAATATGTAGTGGAAGGGAAAGGAGAGGAGGGAAGGAGGGAAGAAGAAAGAGAGGCAGGAATAGAAAGGCAGGAAGAAAGGAAAAGAAGTTGTGCTATAGCTGAAAGTAAGAATGCAGAGAGTGGCTCAAAGTCTGTAATTTAGACCTAAGTGTCCATATCGAGGGAAGGGATGTTGGTCTGCAGGACCTCAAAGCACAGCCTGAAATCAGAACACAGCAAAGTTCTTTGGAGGTTACTGCCGGAGTGTGTGCAAGGAGAAGAGGAAAAAGCAGCTTTAGAGCAATAACCAAGAAATTACCTGCCCTTAGGACATTAGAGCAAAGTCAGGAAACCAAATGGCTCGGATCATCTCAAGTGTGAGTGGAGGAGGGATCAGTGCTAGGGACTATCAGGAGGGACTCTCGGGAGCCTAAGGCTGGAGGCTGCACCTTAAGTCTCTTTGGTGAGGCCAAAGAAAGTTGCTGCTCTTCCTAAATGAAGCAGAATAAGAGAAAGGGAGCAATTACTTTAAGCAGCAAGAGAGAAGTGTATCTTTTTTAATCAAATTGGAAAGAATGAGGCCCTTTGAATATTATTTTTTTTACCACGCTACAGCAGTTTCCAAACCTCTTGGCTTGAGTAATGTTGGGTATTTCAGGCTCAATAAACTTGAAACACAGATAATACACTTTATTTCTGCATCATGGGGAAACAAACATGTTCCTACAACATCCTTCAATGGAGCAACATTTCTTGACAGAAAACGATTCCATTATAAGTGTAAGCCTTCTTAAATATTTTCTTGTGCAACCGTTCCTCTTTCAGCGTAAGAGCAGTTGTTCTGAATAAGTCTGACAAGGCTCCTGTTGAATTTAATAAACGTTTTCCTAGACTACAACAAGTTCTCTTTTTGATATTTGCATAATCCTTGCTTTGCTGCCCACACATTTGCTAAATAGAGGCAAGCCATAATCCTTTTCAGGCATATTTTAGAAACACCGATCTATGTTAAAAACTAGTTAACATACCACGTGGAGACTAGGGAGTTATATTATGTATTGCAATAAAAAAATGCAAAAAATACCATTTTGTCATGTAAATCTTCAAGTTCATCTTGAACCCCTTGTATTCAACGTCAAGAGAAAAGCAGAAATCTAAGACACTGATTCGACAAGTTATTCCATATAGAAGAGTCCAAAGGTCTCGGTAAAGCTCTGTGGGACTGCCCATATATATGAGGTTACAGCAGGATTTGACTTATTTTTACCAAATAAATGAAATAAGATGCAGATTTCCTTTTCTTTCTCTCTTCCTCTTTTCTTATTTTTCTAAAAAAAAAAAAAAAAAATCCGAGTTCCATAATTGCTTATCTTAAAGCAAAACCAAACCAGATTTCTTCCACTCTTCCACTGCCTTTTCCTCTAATAATTTAGATGTGACAAAGAAACCAATATATCCTTCACTGCAAAAACATGTTACTTACAAATATACATCAGCAAAAAGGTATTGTTCTTTCCTCTTATTTCCACATATCATAATTTAATTTTTTCATACATACAAAAAGCCCTTTACATTTACAACAAACCAAGTTACATCAGCTGCTGATGAGGGTTGGCCAAGTTCAGCCACAGAAGTTAGATACCAAGACAGTTGTTTTTCCAGTGCCGCTGCTGAGATAAAAGATGTTGATGTTTGATATTATCTGACTTTCAAAACCACACTCTCAGCAGCATAATTAAGGTCTGATGGTGCTGCCAGACTCCTAGCAACATGTGAAAAATACAAAATCAATTCTTTCTGGGGTACTTTTGAATAAGATAAATGAGAAGTCCTTTCCCAGTATTAATTGCTAATTGGAATTATATTTTATACAGAAAGTCTATGCAATCCATAAGAAGCATAAGGGGTTCTCCTGGTGCTGGTCTCCCCTGTAATTGATGAGACATCTCTAACATCAGAATATTTGGAATATTTGTTTCTTTTCAATATCTGGCCCACACTTTCACAGCCTGACATTTCTTTAAAATTCAGGGATTGCTTCACAGACAAGAGAGATTTTGGGGAGGAAAAAGCCCCTTTCTTCATGAAGACATAAAACAACTCAAAGGAGCCTCTCATGATTATGAGGCAAGAGGATTCTGCTTGTTCTTCTGATTGCAGTGAAACATACCTGCATATAATTGTTCCGGAACTGTTTTAATAGCCCATCCAAAAGGAAAAAGAGAGCCTTAAGAGTGCAAAACAGCAGCCAGCTGCACTTGCGCCAGCCTGCTGAAGCTCCTACTAATGCATTTTGGGTCCATAAAAAATACAAAGCTACTGTGGCAAATACCAACATCCTTATAGGAACTTTTGCAATATTTATCTTCTTTTTCCTCATGGCCTTTAGTGGCATATGCAGAAAAATTATGAGATAACCCATTTCAATAAAACAAAATCAAATCGAAGAGGCACAAATTTCCAGACTTCATAACACTGGAAAGAAAGCTTGAAAATACTGTAGAAACATAACATGAAGGCTCAGTGAATTTCTTAAGATCTCAGCATACTGACAAATCACGATTTCTTTTCCTTCTGTTTATCACTCAGAAGATTTTTTCTTAACTCTTAAAAAAATTCTATTTACTGCTGTGCAGCTAAATAAAATGGTGTTGGCAATATTAATGCTATTAAACGGGAAGTATTTTTGTAGAAAGTGAACTACAATAATTTAAAAAATTAGAGATGGAAGACACTGAAATAACCTGCTTAGATTCCTCATTTGTTGGGTTTTTTTTATGATTTCATAAAGCGCATATCTTTCAAAAAGATATCCTGAGAAGAATGATGATCTGTGTAGACAGGAGAAGACAAAAAAACTGTAATCTTTCTGAAGGAGATGGAAAGGAGGCGAGATGCTTTGACCCAGACCTCTATAACTGAGTTCAGGCTTTTGGAATCTAAAAGGCAACTCGCAGGTGAAAGGGCCAAGTGTCTTTTTTCTCCTAGTTAATCAAATATAGATTCTATCAAAATTATATAGCCATAAAGCAGGTTCTGCACACATATGTACTTTCTGAATCAGCCTAGAATTTAATGAGCCAGTAATTAGAAGCCAAAATGAATGATCTTTCATCTCCTGCTATTAGTACTGTTTGCTTCCTTTTAGCAATGTTGTTCATTATCTTCTTCTGAATATCAAGCGGGTTTTATTTTTATTTTTTAATTCTCTCAGATAAATTACATGTGTCTAATCCACTTAGATAATTCAGAGCTAAGATTTTTCCAGTGTTGACCTTTGCAAAGGTCTCTTTGCCATCTGTTTTTATATTTAATTAAGGGGTTTTTTCCTTCTTGCAGCAATCTCTCGAAGAATGAAATAAATGACTATAATTATCACTATCAGTTTGCCCTTATTTGACCTCCTGAACACAGAATCACATTCTGGTGATTACACAGTATTTCCACTGTGGACCAGACATTAGACATTGTAGTTGTTATGTCTATTAATCTTGATAAAAAGTAGAAGATAGATTTTCCACCTCTCCCCAAGTAAACTCTTCATCCATAGCAGAAAAAAAACATTTTATGGTCATTTCTGCTCTTTTTCTTGTTCTTGTGGTACTTTCCTCACATCTTTTTGTTAATCAAAACAATTTGGAAGTGTTTCGATATTGTTCTAATCCTGTCCGCTGCTGGTGACACATCATTTCTGATAGCTAATGTGATTTAAAGTAATACAAAAACAGACTTAATATCAGAGATTAGATTGGGCATTTCAGTCTTCAGCAGCTGGCTAACAGAATGGAATCTTCTCCTAGGAGGTATGTCCCACTTTAAGGCAATTCTCTGCACAGCAGTCGAAGTATAATATATTAATTCAAAACAAAAACCCAGAGCCTAAAGTGCATTCATTCCTCTCACTAGTTAATAACATTATTTCATGTATTTCAGGCAATGGGGGTTTTTGGTGTTTGGGTTTTTTTTTTTGTTCTCTTAAGATATCTTCATTTCAGGATAAATTTGTCCGTGCCTGGATTTCCAGGGCACCACTTCAGCGCGAGATAATTTGGGGCAGTATATGACTAGATAACAGTGTACAACTGGAGCAGAATTGTCTGCCACAATAGAATTCATTCCCTTGTAATAGGAATAAAGTGAAAAGAGTGGAGGAAGGACCAAAGGAGGGAGTTTATACAACTACATCCCTTGGGCAACCTGTGCTCACTAAGAGGGAGCTGCCATTAGGAACATCTCAGCAGGAGTTCGTCCAGGGTAGTGCCTCTCTTCCATATTGTTCCAGCTAACAGTGAAAACTGGATCTCATTCCCTCCATTTTTGTACAGAAGTCTCCGCATTTAGCCTGATTATTTGCTCATTGTTCAGTAACAGGATGAATTTAATCTTTTTAGCACAAATCTCAAAAAATACTGTATTATTTTTTAAAAGTGCATAATTTGCTTCCTAATTTTTTCAGAAGATCATGCATATAGAATTAATATTAATATTAATATTGCTCTAATTAACCAAGCATATGAACTCCTGCTTCTTGAAACAAGATTTCAAAACTTTATATCAAATATTACCATCCCATAAGTTGAGATTCTCCATATTTTAATTTCCAGTGGATGCCTTTGGTCTCCATGGAAACTGATCCAAGGAGGTTTGAAACATTACATATTATTTAATATAACTTATAGTCACATAAATGTTGCCAGAAGATCTGCCATATCTGTTCAAGGGTAAAGTACCAAGAGAATTAAGTAAAGGAATACATTAAAATGAAACTCATTGTAGCCCATTGCTATTGACACCACTGGCCATGAAAGATTTTCAATGAGGCTTCTGAGAACAGTCTTGAAAAATCAATAGTGTCATCAGAAAATGCACCAATTATTATAGTCAACAAGCTCATAATAAATCATCATATTCTATAATCATGCCACATGTTTGGATAGACTTTAAACAATTAATGCTTCACTTGTCAGTTAAAATTAAAAAGTAGTAACATTTGCTGGGATTAATGAGGCCATTTGATTTCTAACACAAGTTATACACTTAAAATCTATAAAGATACTTTGGTGATCAAGGAAATAAAAATATATGACAGCTGATACTCTTATTCCTTCAGTTTTCACAAAATAGAGCCTTTCATAACCCAATTGCTAGTTGCAAGTTGGTTTAAAGGAAAAATAACATTACACAACTACATTTAAAATTATGCTAAAGATAATAATTGAAATTTTTCAAAACATTTCACCTTTTTTTTTTTCTGGATTTAAAACTACTTCTACTGAAAACTTTGTAATTGTGGTACCAATTGCTACGCAAACCTCAGCTCCTTTGATGAAAGATAAGCATTTTATCATGGAATTAGATAGATGAATAGGTGCAGATGAATTGTTTGTGGATGGTTGTGCCTTCTGGATAGCTCCCAGTTTCTGTCCTTTATGGGGAGTGACCCCATACACGTGTGCAGCACCTCCAGTGACTTGTGAGAGCATCGGTGACCCCTGGCCAGTGACTGACCTGCCATGTCTGCTTCTCACTAAACCTCCCTGGCCCTCTGTCAGCACTGAAGTTTAAAAATGTGAAAATAAGGGGACTGTCATTGAATAACCCACTCCTTTTCTCAGCTGAACTATACTTGGGTCAAGCAAATTGTCAGGGAAGAGGCCCACCCTGCTGTCAATGTGAGACTCCAAAGTGGGTCCTGTCAGACCCTTTAATGAAAGGTTGAGGAAATGCAAAGAATCTTCCTTTCTCTGTAGCACAAAGAATGGCACAAATTGATCTTCTTTTCACGGAAATGAGAAATGGCAAGTAAAGAGTTTTACCTGCCTCATTTTTAAATATTGACACACAAAAAAATCCTAAAGATTGCGCTAACTTAAAACAAGGTCCCCTTTGAGACCATTTCTTCCCAAAGAACTGGGGATGATATAAACGTATTGCAACTGAAACAGAGAGTTTAGTGGGGAGAGAGAAATGAAAGAATATCCCAAACAAAGGAGGAATGGTTTAAAGAAATGCACAGTCAGGAAAGTGCCTACACAGTGAGACTGCAGCACGCACAAGTTCAGTTGCAGCTAGCACTGAAAACAATAGCAGAGGAGACACAGTGCTCTGAGCTCTAGATGTTCAAGGAAGATCCTTGGCAGGTAATTGTGCTGCTGCCTCCTCTTTCCTCTCTTTCTGCTACGTAAGCCGTCTCCTTAGCAATTAAAATTCTGCCTGCAATCTCATTCAAAAGGAGATCTTGCCTGCTGTAACTCATCATCTGTCACTTTCTGGTCCTCACTGGGACACAGAGGTGTGGGTTTCTGTCCAGATGTCTGGACATGTGGCATGTTGGCCCCCTTTTCCTCAAGCTGGGAAGTCCTGGTGCTGAAAAGGTTGTTTTTATCTAACAGCATCTTACTACGGACACTTTCCTCCTGTGCCTTTAGAGCAGGGTAGGGAGTATATTCCTTGTGCTTGCAGGGAGGGAGGATTGCGAGGCAGGAGAGCATTCCTAACAGGGAACTGCTGTGCAGATAAAGAACCTCTTTGGTACTTTGCCCAAGTCCCCATCTTTGGGGAGAGAGACTCATTTCATGTAGCTTTCCTTGGAGCATGGGGACTGCCGAGATCTCTCATATTATGATTTAACACTTAGGAAGCATTTCTTTCCCTCCTTTACTGGCTATCACTAGTGCCTCAGTGAGAACAGACCAGATAATATTCACCTTAATTACAGCAAGCAATTATGTTTTAGCAAGCACTACAACAGCAGCACCAGCACCCACTAAGGAGTCAATACACCTGTGAGATGGATTCTTTGCCTTGTACTGTGCTTAAAACATTAACAGTAGAAGTTCAGCTTAGAAGACTTCTCTGGGATTAATGACTGACTGGCTTAATGGCCTGCAACTCAGTTGTTATTGCTTAATAATGATGCTTAACATTCATGTAGTTCCTTTCTTTAAAGGATCTTAAATATTAAGTATCAGTTTTCATTCAGTGCATTTATATTCCAAGTATCCCAAAGTGGCAGTAGAAAGCTGTGGGCAAGGGCAATACCTATTAAGTGCTTAGCAATAGTGCAGAGGTTTGAAAATGCGTTTGGTAGCACTGATGAGAGACGTACTCTCTGCACAAGAACTACTGCAATGGATTAACAAAACCACATATTTATTTTACCAGCCCTCTCAGAAGGGAGGACAAAGTAAACAGTAGTCCAAGCACAGCAGACTCCTGAAGATTCTCTTTCAGTATTTCACTGCCCTTGTAAACACCTTCATATAAAATTATGATTGCCTTAAGCAAGCTATTGCAGGGATGACCAGATCCTCATAAACTCGACTGCAGTCATCTTTTTTGGCGGAGTGATAGATATCCTCAACCTCAGACTCCTAATAAAGGGTTTAGCAAGAATAGTGAGAAATCATCTATTCACATCCTTGTATATCTATCTTTTGTAGCAGTAAATGCTTTATCATTACCAGCAAAGATCAAATATTAATTATTCCACATTTTACATCATCTGTGGAATTAGAGTCACCACATCAAAGACAATATGTCCCAGAAAGGTGTATTGGGTTCACAGTAAAACATCATTGTGCAGGTCGCTGCCAGATGTCCTATAGCTAAACTGTGAAATGAGGGAACTCAGTATTATAACGAGGAAACAATTATTTAGAGGAAAAGACTGGTTTTCATCATTGCCTAGGTCAAGGTTTTACTTTATCTTCATACTTCACTATAGATTAAATTACATTTGCACTATTTTCACACAGGCCCAGCATACAACACATTTAATTCAGGTACATGGTCAACCTCTGCCACTCAAATTTTCTGAAAATACAAGTATGGCATTTATTCTTGGATTCAGTTTGACACAAAAAACTTTGAATCTGAAAATGCAGAAAAATTTCTGCTGACTTCAGTGAGCGCTTTGGCATGGCCAAAATTATCCATTTTCTCTCAGCACTTCAGGCTAAGAACACATTTGGAGTTGCAATATTGCTCGGAAAAGAGATTTGAATCTTCAGATCTTCCCAATATCAGATCAGGAGAGAGACCTGAGAAGAAAATCCCTTCTGCATGAAGAACAATGTTGATAAGAATGAGTATTCTTAAAAAAATACTTTAAAAATCTGATTTTCAGGAATGGGCTTCAGAATGTTTGTTCTCAGTAGGAAGTCTGTATGAACTAAAACCAACAGCACAAAGCTGCATCGGGGCAGGTTTAGCTTCGGTATTGGGAAGAGGTTTTTCACCCAAGGGTGGTTGGCAACTGGACCAGGACAAGAGTTCAAGGAGCCTTTGGACAATGCTCTCAGGCACAGGGTGGGATTCTGAGGGCTGTCCAGTGCAGGGCCAGGAGCTGGACTTTGATGGTCCTTGTGGGTCCCTTCCAGCTCAGGGTATTCTGTGATTCTATAAACAAAACAAGAGAGGTTTTGCCAGTCAAAAGGGAGATAATTCCATAGATACAAACAGTACAAAAACTGCAACAGCTGAGTAGAGAGGGGTTGCTCTGGGCTCTACCAGTGAAGCACAAAACCACAAAGAAATTGAAATTTTCTTACCAGGCCTGGGCTTGCCATACAGACAGGTACAGCTGCAGCTTGGGCTCTCTGCAGCTGTTGCAAGGAGATGAGCACTGGTGCTCATCCCACTCTTGGTTCTGTTTCCATTTACACATTGGTCAGTGCACACCTGAGGGCTCTCATTTTCTCACTCTATCACTTTTACCAACACCATGCAGATTACAGAAACATAAAAAAGCATTAAATAGCACTCTCAATTCTACTGGATGAAAATTTCCAATGTCTTTAGTGCAGAATGTTTCAGAAAGGTTTTGAAAACGGAAAAACAGTTGATCTTTCAAAAAAATTTTTAAAAAAATCTGCCTTTAAAAGAGTACTTTTGAAGGTAATAACTCCTGAGTCCAGCCAGTAGGATAGCTTTTTTATATATAGGAAGATAACAAAGTTTTAAATAATCAATTGTAGAAATCTTCTGGGAAGATCTGATTTTAAAATGTAATTCTCCTAGCCTAGGCTCTGTAACTCACCATATATCACCATAGATCCCATCCTTATTGACTGAGATGGGAGGCCTGCAGGGCTTGTTAAAAATCTATAAAATCTATTTAAGAGTTTCAGCTTTGGCATTTGGTAGAAGCAACCTGACATCAGCTAACCTGAAGAACTTCATCTGTGCAAATAAAAAAATTCACTGAAGGTCTAGAATTTAAGACAGGAACTTGATTTTTTTTTTAAAAATCTTCTTGGCCACAGCATAAAATGCAATATATTTTCAGCATCTGTTTTTTCCCCTGAAAGTTTATTCCATGATATTGTCTCTTCAGTGACATAAATTTATGAGTGGATAATCTTAAGTCTTGCCAATCATTTCCACCAAGAACTTTCCCAAAAGGTTCATATTAGGAGGAACAGCTGCAGTACCTTTGTAGGGCAGGTTAGTAACAGGTGCATCACAGTTTCCATTAATTACCAGTACTACACAGAGTAAAAACTGTTTTATATTTTTGGGCCCTGGTTCAACATTTAAAAGTGACACACAAGATACTGCTGAATAAAAACTCTATTCCAGATATGTTTAGATTTCTTTTGTTTGTTTCTGGTGTTTGTTTTTGGGGTTTTTTTCCTAAATTTATTTATATCAAATATTGACAGAGTTTAGCATAGCTTGAGATGCCATATTTTTTATTGATTCCAGGATATTTAGGCGGGCATAATGAAATCTATGCAATCCAGTCTTTAGTTTCAAATCCAAAAGCCTCTTCTGTAAACATTAAAAATGTGCAGGTCTCAAAAGTCTACGAAGGATTCCCCTGGTAAACAGATTCCATATTACAAAAAGTGCTTGTGCTCGGCCTGTGATATCCTGGGATTTTACTTAAGCCAAAGGAGAGAATCAGGGTCAGAACCAAGCGCTAGGTCATGTCAGCAAGAAGGTACCTTTTCTTCTCATTGTTATTAACCATCATCAGCTAGATCACCTGATCTTAAACATTGCTATCCAAGACTTTGTTCCCTATTTATCTGTTGGAGGACTGCTACATAGTTTTTGCCCATTTTGTGTTTCCCACCCCTCCTGCCCTCTTCCCCTGCACTTAAGTCACAGGTACAAAACCTGTATCAGAATTAGGGATTTGAAACAGAAAACCTGTCCTTATGACTTTGCTCCTCAAAAGTAGTTGATGGAAAGGGTAATCTGAAGATAGAGGTGTTATGCAGTTCTTTGTATTTTTTGTTATGAAATTTGTAGAGAATACCTTTAGTTATTAGCAGTTGACAAATAAAATGTTGAGCATTGCAAAGCAAAGGCTATATCACAAGCTAGCATTTATGTCAGAACAGTGATAGAGTATTTTAATTAAACGTATAAGGAGATGTATGATAAGAGGGGAAAACCCATCTAAGCATTTCAGCCAGGTCTCTTCAGATCCTTTCTTTGTGTAATGTTAGCAAACAGGTTGCAGGGCTAAGAATTAACCTTTGATCTAACAGCACTGTGTTACTGAGAGACTTAAGAGGCTCAGAGCAATGCCTTTCCTCTCCTGTGAACCTATGCAAAGGACAAAATCACAGTCATTTTTTGTATGCTCAATAAAGCGCAGCAAAATGTCACATCATTCTTCCCCTGGTGGAATGATCTCACTGAGGATGCAAGTGTTTGCTTACTTTTACAAAGAATGTGTCAAAAATACAGCCTAGCACCCAGTAAGCATCATATCACAGACATTTATAAGCAAACATTCTGCAGAATTAGCTGATGATGTTCCTAGTTATAATTTGTGGATATGAATTCAGCTGTTGGTACCTCAACAGAACTCTAAGGAAAAGGTGGATTAGAAATTAAGGCTTTGCCTTCAGGCTTCATTCCTCAGGCTGCTATTGGCCTCTTGGGCATCTTTGGACAAAAATCTTCTGAGCCTTTAATTCAAGGATTTTGGCATAACCACATTAATATAGGGGCTAGAGGCCTTCATCTTTCTTGGAAGATATGTGCTTCCATTAAATCGTATCACATTTTATCTTCCCTTTCAGGCTGATGTAGCCAAGTGTCATTTTACAGACTTGAAAGTGTATCAGAAAAACAACAAGCAACCAACTTTAAGAGATAACAATCCATTACAGAAATCTTGTTCAACAATTACATGCTACTGATGGCACTAGGAATGCTCCCCATTTAAGGATATTTACTGAAAATTGGTTGTTCTATTAACTAAAGTTAAGTAGTTCTAATAAAAATGTGATTTTTTTCATTAAGAGCAACCAGCAATTACTTTGGTTTAATTAGTGTTATTTTGAGCTCAGTGTTTTGCAAAGGGTTTTCACCCTCTGCTCCTTTAAAGCCAGCATGTTCTACCAATTTGCAAAAGAGAATGAAATGCGAGGTGTGAACCCACACACAGAAAGAGCAAACCACAACAAACACAGATGAACAAAAAACCCTATTGAGCACTGAATTCTAGCAGCTGCATTTGTAATACATGTATGACACAAAACCAGGCAACTAAGAAAGACTTTTCTTTTACTGGAAAAGGCAAATCGGTTAAATGGGCTCACACAGTTTGACAACTGTTGTTAAGGAAGGGTTGAGGAAACTTCCCAGCCTGAACATCCAGGAGCCACTCTGGCAGCCACCCTTGCACCACCCCAGACTGTCACTGCTGGCACCAAAGCCCCTTCACAGAGGCAGCTCGTGACCCAACAGGTCCCCACTGGACTCCCCCACACTCAGCCCAGGTTTCCTTACTGGTTTGACATCAGGTTTCCCATAGCTGAGTCTCAGATGTGTTGTTCCATGAAGAAACTTATTCCTGCTGCAGTAACACAGAAACAGCCCGAGCTGGTGCCTCTGAGAAGGACACCAAAGAGCACAAACCCTGGGCTTTTATGCCCTCACAGTCCAAGCACAAGAAAATCTGAGGTTCTCAGTTCCTGCCATGTCTCTCACCTGGCTGAGCCACAGGTACCATTTGTTGTCCAAAGGGTCAGCAGTTCCCCCACCCAGAGCTCACCCGCATCTGTATCCCAGGCCACCTGCACTGAATGCAATCCTCAACAGAAGAATTTTTTTTATAGTGTTGGAACAAATAAATTCTATAACTGGATGGGCATTCCTAGTAAGACTCTCCTTAATTTATCCAGTCCTTGGAGACCAGGAACATGAGCGTTGAACAGAAGAGCTGCAGCAGCCTTTTGTGCAGCATGCAGGAGATGTTTGCCTGCAGACAGAGTTTATCACTTGAAGCCATCCTGCTGAAAGCAAACTGCCCAGTTTTGCATTTTTCAACCTGAAAATCAGAGTGGAGAAGATGAAGGGAAGGCATACAAGTACACATTCCTCTTTACCACTGCCCAAACCGAAGCTGGAAACACCAGGTGTTTACAATGAAAAGGATGCCAATCTTATATTCTGGCATCAAGACACAAAGCATTTCATGCAAGAGAACCTTTGAAGAAGCGCTGATGGCATTTTTCACTCTAGTCTGTCAGAAATATGACTAAACCTAAAAATAATAGGTTCTAAGTTCTCCAATAACAAAAGACGATGAAATTTTTCTTTGATTTCTCTCTGCTACTATTTATTTCTTTACACCTCTTACCTGCATTCCTCCCTATGTGTCTAAGATCAAGAAAAAGAGAA
This sequence comes from Struthidea cinerea, assembly GCA_013397865.1. Taxonomy (NCBI): domain Eukaryota; kingdom Metazoa; phylum Chordata; class Aves; order Passeriformes; family Corcoracidae; genus Struthidea; species Struthidea cinerea. The sequence continues at coordinate 762,666 of VZTI01002191.1, read as the reverse complement.
CAGTCGCTTATGATCAATAGGTGATGTTTAACCATGAAAATGAATTGACCCCAAAGTTTATGGAGGGCAGGTTTTTTTTGGAAGCCAAGAAATCCCCCAGAACAACATAAACACCAGCACTGCCCAAAGCACATGCTGACAAAAGCTACCTTGGGCAGCAGGGAATGGAGCCAGAACAAACAGTAGCAGATTTTGGTTTCACTCACTGATCAGGGGTAGCTAGAGTAAGATTCTTATTGGGGAAGAGGAATGAGGAAAGCATCATAAGACTAAAAATAATGACTTCATGTATCTGGGAAGTTGATTAATGTTCCTGAACCAGCCCCTTTCACAGCACCAGAAGAAATAATGAAAAATGTAACCATATTTTTAGGAACAGTGGAATGATAATATATGCAGGGGAGAATGACTCTAATGTTCATATCAAGTAGCTGCCCGACTATGCACACAGTTCTGAGGGTGCAGAACAGCTACTGGCAGCACATGTTTTATTTTTCAAATTGGATTTCAGGAGAGACACTAAAGCTTTTTTTTTCTTCCTCCTCTCCTGCTTCCAGAAAGACAGCCTGAGTGAAATGTAATTTAGCATGCAGGAGTTCTGGACCCTTATAATTATTTGGGGAGAAGGTGTTGAATGGCTGGGGGTTTGGAGTCTGAACAGAAGCCAGGAAAGAAAATAAGAAATGCCAGGAAAAGCAGCATAGCAAATAGACAGAAATCCTATTAAATACTCAGACCAGAAGAGGAAATAAGCATGAGAAATACACAGCTGGAACAGAGTAGAAAAACAGTTTCGTGCATATATTTCTCACAACTAATACTCCAATAGATTTCATGCGGTTTGGACCAGGCTTCCAAGAATGGAAGATATGAATGAGAAGTCAAATAAGAAGGAACTGGGAAAAGAAATCTAGTAAAGAAGGAATAAACTCTCAATTTCATAAATTTTAATATTTAGGGAATAGTTCATTCACCTTAAACTCAATGTAGATGGTACAATAATATTTTGCAAAAACACATTTGAAGCTCTGACTAGCCTGAGAGAAAGCATATAACAAATTTATATTTCAGTTAAATACTAGTTAAATATAAAAATCACTTGAATGATGAATAAAATGATTTTTGTAAAATCATATAAAAACAACCTTGAAAAGTCAGTGCTGACAGTAATTCATATGTTAATAATTAAAAAAAAAATAAAACCAACAAACTAAATCAAACAAACACTGAAAAAAACCCACCAACAAGCAGCAACCTAAACCTCAAAACTCCAAACAAAGAAAGAAACCTTCATCAATTATTTTACCTTCAAGTATTTCCTGCTGTGAGAATACATCACAGTGGGGAGCCATGAGCTGGGCGTTTTACCTTTATTTATACCCATCCAAGACAGGTATTCCAAATAAGGGAGCAATTTATCTGATTTGCCTTTATGTTTCTTTTGGTCTCTACAGAGAATATTTTATCCGAGCAGACCTCTTCTCTTTCTTTTTGACTTTTTTTCCCTTCTTATCTGCTCCTTAGCTCTCCCTGCTTTCACCTATGTTTTACCCTTTGGGTTTTGTAACTACCAACACAGAAAAGAAACTATTTTCTTTTCTTCCATTTATTTCTCAGCCCAAATCATACCATCTGTCAAAGCAGTGTAAATTAGCAGCAGCATGGAAAAAAAAAGACGTTTGATATTTTAGTGTGCTGGAACATTATGGGATTGCTGATGATGACTGTGACTGATGGTACAGACTAAAAAATTGTTTTGGAAAAGTGTCCTGCTAAATGTTGTTTGAACACAGTTTTACGGATGAGGAGAAAAATAAAAAATACTAATATTCCTAGTACTGCTGGCATAAATGAAAGGAAAGAAACTTAGTTGTCCCACTAAGGCTCATTTTGATAAATATATTTTACTACACCCCAGGCAGAGTAGCAGAGACAATTGCTTTTAACATTGAATCCCCAATGACTCTAAGAATACTTAGATTAACCAATTTCTGACAACTCATTTGGGGAAAAAAAAAATATTGTTACATAAAATACAATGTAGTCATCCGCTGAATTTATACAGCTGCCTTCTCTATTTTGACACAGGTAACCTTAAATGTCTCCCCCTTCACCTGAACACCCCTGGGAATTAAACCAGTTCTATTCTACCTGATCACTTAGAGTTTAACTAATCAGATTTATTAATAACTTGCTCTTTCTGTTCCTTGGACAGGAACTTGGTTTAGATTCATGTCTTCTGATAAATCTATTAAAAATATATTTTTACTCTGATCTGCTTTCTACTGAAACTTTATAAAAATGGAATTATTTATTTTCAAAAGTTTCCATATATCAGAGGCTTTAAACTATTTACTTTAAATTTTAAATAGCAAATTTAATCCTTGCAAAGGTGCTAAATTTTCCAAAACTCTGTGCTATTGTTTAAATTTTTGCTGAGGGGTAATAAAAAATAGCCAGCTTTTACTAGGATGTGCACAGAGTATAAGAAGATTTCTGGTTAATATGCATTAAAAGCAGTATTGGCTCCAGGTTTGTTAATCCTCTGAGCTAGTTACATTTCTACACAAGCATCTCTTTTGACCATTTAAAATGTGGTAGTGTGGGAAAAAAATAAACTTCTTTCATGCTTTAACAAAAATAAATAAACTCTGTTAACCATTGCATTTCAAACAAGACATTCAAGCTCACAAACCCCTAAGGACAAACAAATTTAATGTGAATTAATGGTATCACTCATGTATTAAATGCAATTCCAGTGTTTGAGCTGTTTGTGTGTTTGGGGTTTTAAATCTGATATTAATGTATACAAGTCTGTCACAAAACTGAGTCAAAGAATCTGGTTCCCTAACTCAAGCCATAAGGATTTAGACTCATCATACCTCCAATTTAATAAAAAATCCTGTCAGCCAATATGGCAGCAAATGTCTTTTGATCACCCAGGATGGACAGACTGACTCCTTCAAGCTTTAGCCATTGCCAGACATTAATTTTGAGAAACAAAACTGAAGGCAGAAAGAGGAAATTCAACTTCATCCTTCACTAGCTGGCTGAACCTTGTTTCTGCACCTGGGAAGATACAAAAGAGCCTATATAGGTGCAGTCTTGATGAGAGTAATTGTTGAATTGGTGTTGCAAAAAGGGTCTTAAAAAGAAAGATGTGCCATTTGTTAGAAAATCTGACCAGGAAACAGATGTACAATTACCAAACTGCACAGGAACCAGTATAATTAAACAAAATTTAAAAAAAAAAGAAGAAAAAAAGAAAAAGAGAAATTGAATATAACACACACATATAAAATCACAGAAAAACACTTGCTCCTGGAGGTACTCAGAGCAGGGCTAAGTTTACAGTCAGATCAGCTTTATGTTCAGCTAGGCTAGAACTCAGAAGGTGACCTTCATTGAACAAATTGGTGTCTGAAAATGTTTCCTGTAAGAGTGACCTTTTCACCTGCAGTTAGAAGAAGCCAATCCATTTTTGAGATGATGTGATTTCTTATCATTCTGTTGGCTCCACACAAGGAACTCTGAGACTCACTGGGAGATTTATGTTCTCCAACAGCATGTTAAGTGGTCAGAAGGAAACCAGCAGGTTCATGCATATTATGTTCAGCTGGTAGTTCAGAGAGTTTACAAATCCAGTTATTTATGGAGCACTTTTGTGGAACAACATTTTGAGGGTAAAGTTTCTTTGCAGTAGAAACTTATCCACAGGGAAATTACAAGAGATATCTTACTAAAAGTTAAGGCATCTAAATACATCAATAACAGGCACTAGAAGGATAATCAATATTCAGTGCCATTTCCCTAATCATATCTTCTCTCTCCTTACTGAGAGATTTTCATATTCATTATTAATAATAAGTAATATATACAGTCTCAAAGCTGACGCTGAAAACTTCATTATATGCTACCAGATTTCAGAATCAATTCTACAATTTTATAGTGATTCTTATTACTATGCTACTAACTATATTTAATAAAAACATAAAACAGAGCAGCACAGAAATCCAGTTTTCAATGCATAAACAAATACCTTTTTTATACACCTGCACATACTGATAGTAAATGAGGTTCTAAGGGCAGCTTCATAACTTTCCCTAGCCATGAAGAAACATGGTAGTGCAGCTGCAGAAAAAATATCAAAATATCCAAACACTTTCTGTTATAAAATAATTTTTAAGAAGTCTTTTAACCATTTGGATACTCCAATAAAAATGTCTTTGGGATGAACTTTTAAAATTACTTTGCCCTTAATCTACCACATTTGGATCAAATTAGCTTTCTCACTTGTCCTTCCCTGCCCTAAAGATTATTATAGTCTTTCTTGGAAAACCTGACCGGGATCTACAATATTTTAATGCTGCAATTGCATCCAGTTTCTGCTTTTAATGTGGATTCAAAAATTCTATTAAAATAGTTAGCACTTCATTTGGTGAAAAAAGGCAGGCCTTCTGCTTGAGCGTATGCATTGAGTTGTTAAGTTGTTTAAAGATGTTAAAACCAATTTGGTAGCAGTAATAACAGGGTAGTTCCGCAATATTGCACAGATAACAAGTAGCTTGGTTTGGAACAGCATTTCTAAAGACTGTCTGAATATATTTAGCTAAACTTTTTCATGCCTCAAGTTGTTTTGGATTTAGCCAAGTATATACTTGGCATTTGCTGACCCAAACACAAGTTGTAAGAGAAGTTAAGGAATTCTGCCCTGAAGTAACTGGTTTTTAAAATTTCTGCAGAAAAATAGTAGCCATAAGAGAAAAAAAAAAAAAAAGGAATAAAAATGCTGTGTAATTATAGTTTTATGAAATCTGAAATATTTTCTGTTAGACTGAAAAGAATCTTTGTAAAATCTGACTGTCGAAGGGATTAAAACCCACTTGGAGATGATGAGTGTATCAGAGGAAGTTCTAAGGCTCGGATGCTTAAACTGAGAAGGGTATCACTGCAGGAAGGAACATCAATGTGAACTGAGCTCAGTATCAGGGGAGCGCCTTTTGTCATCTGGTCCCTTGCATTTAACTACATTGCAGCAAATGTAGTGCATGACTGACTGAGCAAAGATCTTGCCCAGCATAGCGTGTGCACTTGGTTATGTACAATCTGCTTTAGGTGACCTCTGGACTCTGACGGAGAGCCCCCAAGCATGGGAGACAAAATTAAGTACTCTAAAGAAAAATAAAATAGCAGGAAATTACAGTTGGTTCCACTGCCAGAACAATGGTGCAGCTGGAAGCTTCGAGAGGTAGAATAGAGCAGGTTTTTAAACAGCCTTAAAAATGAAGTATGTAATCTACTTCTAGTGCGCTGGAAAACCGGGAGTCAGCGTCTGACCTGTGCTACTTTCTAGACAGTGCCAAGCCTTGAGCCAGGTCTAATTACATTTCTTTCTCATGATGGTGAGCAGTAGAAACCTTTCTGAGGATAATAAAAAAAACATTTTATGAGAAGGATCAGAGAAGTAGTGGTGAATTCCTAGTTCTGGAGGGTTCCTTGTGATTGTGAGTTGAGAGATGTAAAATCTCCTCTGGGAAGAAAACAGAGAAGTCTTCAGAATCATCAGCTATCACACTCTATCCCAAACCCATCATTCATGTCTCCCATACGGCCTAGAGAAATTGTGAAGTACCTGGTGCTGGCAGTAAAGGATTTGATTTGAGTGTTCTTGGCCTGTATTATATTTTTTTTTTAATGGAACAATCTATGATTTTCTGCCTTGTACCTCTGTTTGGCATTTAAGTATTGCACAAGGATTTAGAGCAATTTTGCAAGCATGCACAACTTTTCTTCTGGCAGAGAATCTGTATGCATCCTAATCATCTTACTGCCTATTTACTTATTTATTTCTACTAACAGTCTGACACCTCTTTTTCAATTTAGAGAGGGAAAAAAAAGAAAAAAGATGCTGTTTGGAGAAACAAAAGGGTTTCAACATCCGTGAGTGTTTGATGTTTCTGCTAATGACTTAATAATTCTGTGCCCTCCAATTAACTAATGACCTTAATATATTTATACATGAAAGAGAAGAAAACAGAAAGTGATAAGCAGTGTATGAATCTCAGTGCCACAGCTTTACATGTCTTTTCTTTTCCCCATATAATACATTCTTAAGTGGATTTGAGAGTTGTTCAGTTTCAAACTGAGGAAAAAATTACAGTAGTTAAGCATAATTTATACCACAAAGTCAAGGAGACCACTGCATTGCAGCACTTATCCTAAAGTCTTTGGGGAAAAAATGAGATTTTATTCCTTACAGCTTGAACTTTATGTCAGTGAGCCTGAAGATGTTAATAGTGTGCTATACCAGCAAAGTACTGCTAATGTATTATTGAGGAATCAATGTATGATTCTTAAAACTCTGTAATTTTAACACAGAGAATGCTATATATATTCTTTCAAAAGTATTCCCAAAGAAAAGCTAAAAATTTAAGTTAAAAAGATCCATACAAATTAAAAAAAAAAAAAAATTGGCCATTTCGTAGGCATTTTGTAAAATGTAGGTGTTTCCCCTATAGAAATATTTTAAAATGTTATTCACAGGAATATATATATATATTTTTTTTTAATGTTAGGAGGATTAACATGATCAACAAGTCTGCTCCTAAAGGGACTTTGCCAGGCTATCAAGTCTAGCAGTCTCCTTCAATCTGCACAAGTACAGTAAGAGTGACTGTGACTTTGTGAGTTCTTTTCTCCACATTTTGCTAAATGCATTCCATTTCTATTAAATTTTGCATTGATTCAACTTGTCATGATAAATTTTAAAAAGGAATTAGCCTTTCAAGAATGTTGATTGCAATGCAAAAAGAACGAATGATAGTTCTGTAGAGTGAATCATTGCAAATCAATTAAACAAAAATATGTGAAACAGAGGAAAATACTGACTTCAGAATGTTTGGACCCTGTGACCACCAGGGTTCAAACTTCCCAAAACATAAATACTTTAAAGAGATCATTTACTGAATCAAGACTAGTTACAATTGCATGTTAGTTGCTTTTTTGGTCACATATTTAATAATATTAATTTGACATTCATCAAACAAGTGTGTCATTTTGCCAGGCTAGAAAAAACCCTTTCTTTTCCCTTGCCAGAGCCACCTCCTGTCCTTTCTCCTTCCTCTTCCCAATGGCACTATTTGACTTTTATAGCTTGCAAATATTTCTTGCTTGAACACTTTAATGTGACGAAAGGTCATTCTTAAGATTTCTAAAAGCCTCATTAATTCTGTGATTCTGTCAAAAATGGCGAGGTACTGTTCCAGGTTCAAAGGTCATACTTCTGTTTTGCCATGCCAAAACTTGTTCTCTTCTCTTTGGGCACATCTACTGGTAGACAAAGTTTTTCTCTTATGTTTAAGTGGATTCCTGTGTCTTGTCCTGTCACTGAGGGGAACTAGGTGTCAACTTAGTGACACCTAAGTTGAGACACACTAAGTTTTCTAAGCATGCTGTCAGATATTTTCTCACTTCCATCCTTTGGTACTTGGAGAATATTGCTGTCTTTTCCACTGTCACAAAAGCATTTAATAAATATTCTGTTCATCTTTGAATCAGGCTTTTGAACCCTAAAGTACCCAGACTTCAAGGAATGAAACCTGCTGGATACAAAGATGTTCTTATAATGCAGCCATGGCTGGCTTCTGCTCAGAATATTTATATTTCTTCTCCATTTCCCAAATCCACTTTCTATTTTAACAAACAGTCCATCATCCGTAATTTTTTTGTGTGCATATAATTCTTTAATGATAAAACCTTGGTTTGACTAACTCAATTTACTCATTCATTAGGGATTTTGGTAGCAATCAAGTTATTATACAAATGGAGTCTTTGCATACAATTTTTACCTGTCCTAGTATTATTTCATTGAAAGTGTCCTGCTGTTGCCTACAAAATTTCAGTGTTTCAGAGAAAAAAATTTCACAGCCAGCAATTTCACAGATAATTACTGTACAGTCTCTTGCGACTTTCACCACTGACGATCTTGTGTGTAGATAATCAGAAAACTGACCATTAGCAAACAAAAGAAACAGAGAATGTAAAAATGTGGTGTACCGACCACAGGACCCATTTGCTCTTCCCCTGCACACCCTGGGGGGAAGAGGTAGAGAAATCAGAAGTAAACTCAAGGCTGGGAAGAAGGGAGGGGTGTGAGGAAGGTGTTTCTAATATTTGAATTTATTTCTCATTACTGTCCTCTGATTTGATTGGTAAAAAATTCAATTAATTTACTGAAGTCAAATCTACTTTTCCCATGACAGTAACCACTGAGTGATCTCCCACTCTCTTTACCTCAACCCATGAGCTTTTCATTCTGTTTTCTTTCCCTTGTCCAGTTGAAGAGGGGAGGAAAAGAACAGCTTTGGTGGGTACCTGGTGTCCAGCCAAGGTCAACCCACCACAAATTCAAAATGATCCTATTTTCTGTTAAAGATATAACAGACTTTGCCTTTTAGCACTAACAGAGAACTTAATTCTGCGAGGTTATCTACTGTAATTGCTCCATTACACTGCAACACAATGCATTGAAATATTTATATATTTTCACAACTTTATCACCTCTGCATACTCTGGCAAGCACTATCTCTTTGTCCCCTGTTTGGTAAGAAGGTTAATACTGTTTATTCCTAAAGTTGCAAGGGCTTGTACCGACTGAACATGGGGAGGTTACTCTGTCTGTAGAGGGTTCCATCCCCCTGCTCCTGCTCCCCATCAATGCACAAGCTGAACAGGCCATGACTGGGGATCTCTAAAGGATGTTATACAATGGCTGAGCAGCCTTGTGAATCTCCCCTCCAATTTTGTCATCAAACTCCTGACATCACATACCAGAAACAGAGAGTGAGGGCTGTCTGATGATTTGCTGTCCCAGAAGTCTATTAAAAGCCAACATGGGGACAGCTGACTCCACCCTGCCATCAAACCTTCAGAGCAGGGTTGGCTGTGGCTTTGACAGCCTCTCTGATCACTTGGACTGGTACAGAAGGGTTTTTGACAATGAGGAATACTCAGACACCTCTATTGTCCCACTGTACTCTTTTATAAGAGCTAAAGGCCGTCTGTCCATCGTTTTCATGTTCCTGAGCTCTATCTGAATGTGAGACAGGGCAAACAGTTCTCTCTTTTAACAATAGCTCTGTGTGACATGATCACTAAAATGTTTTAAACCTTTTAGGTATTAATATTAAGTGGATTTATATTGAATAGGTCTGTCTAATGAATCAGCTTATTGTATTCACTGACAAAGTCATCAGCATGAAGGAAATGCTATTATCTGTGCAGCATTCTCTCTCTTCTCTGAAGAGGAGCCCTTCTTAGCAGCCTTCTATTCTCTTGATGTCGATTATAAATCATGAGAATTCTGACCTCTGCTGCATATTAGCTCTAAGAACTTTCTAATGGTTAGCTCATAATTATACTTCTTCTTTGTTTTCTTTTTATTCTTAGTTAAAAGATAACATTATTTCAGATCTTTTAATTCCCCAGGTAGTCTATGAGGACTTTCATGTGGGAAAATTAATTTAGGGAGAAAAAAAAAGGAAATTACGTATTTCTGGAGAGTCTTTCTCCTTTTAAACATTATCATCTCCACTAAAGTATCTTTCAATGTGTATTATCTAACTGGGTTTATAAGATCTCATTCAATTTGAAATGACTCAAGAAAAGTAACAATAACAGATTTTACAATAACTTGATATAGTCTGACTTTGTCTGATTTCTAGAAGCCAGTAGGTACAGCTGAGATCAGGTTCCTTTATTGGCAGGTCTGTCTCAAAGGCCATAAAGCCAATGAAAATTTCACCCCCAGCACTGTTGATATCAGGATTTCAACAGGTTGTAGATTTCAAGAGTTTGGGATGTTCCCATAGCCACTCCCAATGATCATGTATTCAATCAGGCTGATATTTTAATTTTGCTTCCTTCAACTCTCATATCTTTCTCTGGAGTATTCACCACTGTTCCTATGCTCAGGAAGAGAAATATTATGTACAAATAAAATATCCCCGGTTACCTTGGGTACAGACATTATCAAAACTGAAAAAGTATTGAATGTAGAGAATTTGACATCCTTCGGATGGGATAATTAAAGCTTCTTTACCAGAACTCAAATCAGCCCAAAAAATCTGCCCCCTTTAACCCATGAACCTGCTGGTAAATTACTTTGAAAATTAAACCAGAACCACTGCTTATTCAGACATATTTTTACACTTTGAACTGGGCTAGTGGAAAGATCTCTATTAAAGAGAAAATCTGGATTAAAGAGAAAAAGTACAGCATTGGTTCAGTAGCTGAGTTTGTTCAAGGTTGTTCAGTAGCTCAAGGCTGAAGAACACAGGGATAGTTTCAGGGATGCTGCTTGGGGTAAGGGCAGAACAGGCAATTTTTGTCCACAGTCTGTTAGATGGAGTTGACATACATATCCTGACATCCTGCCTCTCTTTCTGTGGCACAGACTATGCAGAAATAATTAAAACCATATCCTAAAAAAGACCCAAATAAGGAGCCTAGGTACCTCCATAAGATTTAATCCCCATTTTGAGAGATCATTTTCAGTTCACCTGCGAAACTGAAAACCAACAGAATTCTTCATGTACAAAAAATTACTCCGTAAGGCAGCCAGCAACTATTCGATGTAAAATGCAGAAATAATCTGCAGGAATATGTTTTCTTTAAAACATTCAGGCTCCAGTTCCATATTTTCTCTCACCACACTGAGATATGTCTTAAGGTCTAGTCACAAAATCTTGCAGACCTCCAAGTCAGATCTTTTTCATACATAGAGAAAAAGATGGAAAGATGGTGACTAGAATTGTGCTGAAATGGAATATTAATATTGGTTTTTATTAGAAAAAAAAAATGGAGGTAGGAAATCCATCTCCTGCTCAGGTTTAAAACCAGCCCTTAAAAAGACTTTAAATCCTTGCAATCTCTTAAAGATCTGTCTTTGTTTGTAGGAACACAGATCCTCCCGAAGTATTTTAATGAAAATTTCAGAGAGAAAGTAACACTTGACAAAATGGCCCCAAACCTGCTGCTGATTGCGTGTGCTTTCAGCACAGAGGAAAATTGGCAGAGATTCTGCACCTAGCACAAATCAAGCAGAGATATTCAACCAAAAAAATCTCTCATACTGCAGTGAGTCACTTTACCTCAAGAAGTGACTTTATTGTCCTGGCAAAATAAGAGAAATCAGTCCCCATTTGAGAAGAAGAAGTCTTTTCCCATTAAATTTTCATCAAACAAGACAGATACTGCCAAAAAGTTTCACTTTTGACAGATCAGCTTTTATTGTCCCTCTGATCTTCTCTCTTAATGCCACCCCTCACAAAAAACCCCAACACAGCATATTCTCCATCATCTCTGTTGACTGTAATTTCCAAGTAGCTTCACATGAACTCCTACAGTAATGAACAGTAATTAACCCATTCTCTTAACTCATCTTAGAATTTAATGTTGAACTCAGGCAAGCAGCAAGGACTATTAACTTTTATGAGTGTATAATGACAGAACAAAACCTCCAAGTGTAAGTGACCTCCAAGACTTGTTTTGATCCCCAGACACTGAGAAATAAATAACTAATGCATTACATCATGCAGGATATTTATTTGGGCAAATAAATCAGGTAGGTTAATTAAAAGTAACATCCCAACTTCTATAAAATTTGGCCTCAACTATTAACCAGTTTGTTTGCCATCAAACTGATAAAAAACATTCTGGCTTCCTGCAGTCAGAATATATCTCTTGGACTAATACCTTCTAACTTTGACATACACCTCATGTGATTTAATTTTTCTAATATGAAAAAGAAATAGATTATCTTAGGACAGAAAAACTATTCAAACTTTTGCCTTCTAACGATGAAAATAGCAGAAATACCATTGTAAATTCCTCCTTAAATCAAAATAGAGAGCAATCACAACAAAAGTAATTTAATCTTGAAATAGGCAGAAAATTATTTTTCCTATCTGTTGAGGGTTAGTTTTGTGCTGTCATGGATCCCTGAATCAGTGTGATGGGCTGACCTTGGCAGGATGTCAGGTGCCCATCAAAGCCACTCTATCACTCCCCTTCCGCAACTGGACAGGAGGAGAAAAATGCCATGAGAGGCTCATGGGTTGAGCCAAGGACAGGGAGAACACTCCTCAATTATCATCACAGGAAAAAAATGGAGAGATATTAATTTAATTTATTACCAGCCTAATCAGCATATGATAATAATAAATAATAATTAAAAAAAAATCTTAAAACATCTCACTCCCACCCCTGTCTTCTTCCTCTGGGCTTTACTCCCAATTTCTCACCCTCCTCGCCAGTGCTGTTGAGCTGTTGGTTTTTCAGGTGCTGACTCTCAGTGAAACTGCTGCCTCACAGCCAGGGGGGCTGTCACTGAGATTTTCACCCCTGGTGGCTTATGGGCTGATTTTATCACATGAAAATAAGACTGTGAAGTATGATTTCTTCTTCTTTTTTCTTCTTTTTTTTTTTTTTTTTTTTTTCTTTTTTTTGTTTGGTTGGTTGGTTGGTTTTGGGTTTGGTTTTTCCTTTTTTTATTACCCATGTTCATTTTAGTTCATTCTATTGTGTTCCTTAATGTGACTCTTCCATATGCTAAGTGTCTCTGATGACATGACATTCATGGGTTTTCTTCTGAGAATTCCATTTAGAATTATTATTTTTACAATATAGATGCATTGCTGATGGTAATAAATAAAGTGTGATCCTTCTAGACCTTTTATGTTTTGACTGGTAATATCTGCTTGAGAGTTCATTGTGGAAAGGAAGTTCCTGCCTCTTTTTTTTCTGTCTTACCCCAGCATTTTAGAAACTATCTCTGAAAGAACAGCTGATTTGATTGAAAGGTGTTTTGTGCACTGTGGATTTTTAAATCCTTCACTTCTATGGCTTCTTCCCACGCAGCAATGTATCACACACTTTGCCAGATAGGATAAAAAAATCTTTGACCAGAACTTGTTCCTGGTTTTGCTCCAGTTCAGGTGGAATTTCTTGAAGTAAGTGGGAGATTTGTATGAGTAAGGACTGACTAAAATTAGGCAAGAGCCTGAGAGATTGACCCACACTGAGATTGAAATAACCATTCTTTAGCTTTTTCACTGCCTTTATATAGTTCCTACTTTTTGCTGCACTGCTTCCCGGACACGACAATAATACTCTGGTCTTAATGCTAGGCACTCACACATAACCTATGGAGCTCCAAAGCAATCTCATACCAAACCCACATTATATCTTCTTTAATGTATTCCAGTCTAGTTCTGAATAATCAAAATCTCCTTTTTGTATTTACCAAGGCTTCTCCTACATTTTATATGTTATTTGCTCACCCATGTCACAGTGCAATTATCTTTTGCTTGGACACATCTTTGAATATTGAAGTAATTTGTTTATTCCTTGCAACTTTTCCAGATTAAGCGCAGTCAGGAACAATCACATCATGCCCATTTCTCTAAAGTCCACTTATGATGTGACAAACCTTCTGCAAAGAACAACTTCCATCGCAACCCACATGGAAGTGCACTTGGCTGTAATTACTAGAGCAGCGGAAAATGGCTAATAGAAAGAAATGACTGAATGGAGCATAATTATGCTTAACAAACTAACCTGAAGATGTCATTTTCTCATTAATGAATGCATTGAAATTCACTTATACTCCACCTTCTTAGGGTTTTCTGGAAAACATCAAGTACGATCTTCTGAAATTATATGAGAAATGGCTTTTTTTTTTCCCAAAATGGCTTTTTGGACCCCAAATCATTTCATGGTCTTTGACCTCAAATGACTGCCCCGAACATGGATTTTTCCCATTAACTCTTTTACTGCAAATGGAAATACCGTTCCCTTGCTGTCAGGCTGTTATTGCCAAGGGCTGTATCCTGGCTAGGGCTGCATGTAGGCAGCTACCGGTGAGGGGAAATTTGCAAGTATAATTCTGTTTTGTCACCACTCAAACCACTGAACACAATCCATCTAAGCAAACAGAACTCTTGGAAAAGAGAGAAGAAGTGAAAAACATCTAGGGAATAGTGTGAGGAGCCCTCCCCCTGAGGAGGAAGCAGCAGCACAGACAACCTGTAATGAACAGATTGCAACCCCCATTTCCTGTTCCCCTGCACCTCGTGGGGGAAGGCAGGTGGAAAAACTGGGAATTAATTTAAGCCCCTGGAGAAGGGAGGGGTGGCTGTAAGGTCTTTTAGGATTTGGTTTTATTTCTCATTACCCTACCCTCATTTGACTGCTAATAAATTATACTAACTTCCCCAAATTGAATCTGTTTTGCCCATGACAGTAATTGGTAAGTGATTGATCCCTGCCCTTATCTCAACGTTCCTTTCATTATATTTCCTCTCCCCTATCCAGCTGAGGAGGGGAGTGATAGAGAGGCTTTGTGGGCACCTGGCATCCAGCCAGGGTCAACCCCTCTCACTAGGTTTTGTCAACAGTGTGCTTTGCAACACAATTCCACAGAACCCAGACAAACAGTGACAGTCCTGTACCTTGATATGGCTTTTTGTTGGTTTATTTGGCATGGTTAAAAACAGTTTATAAAAGACCCAACAAGCACAGCCCCTCAGAAATGTTTGAGGAGAATTCCTTTACCTACTAGAATCATTATCACCATGTTTCATGAGTAAGCACTGACACTGGATCAGTGGGAAATACTCTTTATGCCTCTCTTCCAGCTGGGATTGGAGAACATGCCCTGGAGCAGGGCTGTACCTCACTGCTTCCTTGGCCACATGTTGGTGTTCAGCTCCAGCATTTCTACACAGGCTTCTGTGAGAGGTTTGTCACCTCCTTTAGGCCCAGGGTGTCTGCAGGTGCAGGAATTCACTCACACATTAGGACTGGAGTTGTGCCACTCTGCAGGACATGTGTTTTGAGTTTCCAGATTCCAAATATCTAGAAACAGATGGGCACTTGACAGTGGGTAATCTTGGCAGTGTGGTCTCAAAATCATTAATAAATTCCTTCCTGCTGGTAGGACCTGGAATGCTGGTGACTCCCTCAAGCTTCCTGCTCTCTTGTGGCACCTGTGTGTTTTGGACATTCCTTTTTCAGTTTCTTCCAAGGTGTTCAAAATACTTTCTGCCTGGCATTATGCAAGGACATGTAGATATTGATCCTGCTAGATTTTTGTTTACTTTCATGGATCGAAAAAAGACTGGGCTCCAAGTGGCTGCTTCCAACTGTCCACTCCTCATGGTGTAGATAGAATAAGGAGGAGAGCTGACTGTGTAGTTATGGATGTAAATTCTGAAATGTCCGCAAGTGACAGATTTTTCTTCAATCTTGTACTCTCAAAAACCTCCAGTTCATTTTTGTCAGCAAAATGGCTATAGAAAAACTGAGGAAAAAAATCAAATCCTTGGAACTGCATCTTTTTTGCTCAAGAAAATGATATTCCACCTTTTAACTGTGCCGTTGAAAGAATTCTCAAAGGAATTTGTGATAAATTGTGTATTTTAGGATCTGACACAACCACGGGAGACAGGCTGCATTTTGAAAAGTGAATAAGGATATGCATCACACTGCCTTGGCCCAGATGTTGGTATTCACAGTGTGGCAAAGGCAGCTTTAGGGGCTGGAGAACAGGATGCATGGGTCCCTTTCCTACATACTCCTGGCAGGCAGGCGGCATGGTGTCACCTCATCCTCTTGCACATCTGTTCCTCTTTCCCTCATGGTCTGTCAGTCTGCAGATTGTACAGGAGACCACCTTTAATTCACATGGAACCTTCAGCTCAGTGGAGCCCCAAATGCAGCCTCTGTGGATGTCATGCAATTACTGGCTTCAAGGACAGTCAGATAGGAAATAAAATTAACTCAAAGACATTTATTGATAAAAAAAAGAAAGGAAAAAACCCTCTCTTTATGTAATCTTATACTTTTGATTCTCTTTCTCCTCTCCAAAGTAGTAGTTTTGAACAGTAGGAGGGAACTTCATAATGATTTAAGCTTGATACCGAAATAAAGAATATCTGGTTCCAGGGATTGCAGCAAAGAATTACCCCTTTGTCATTATTACAAACCATTAGATGCCAATGTCTTAGCAGTAATAATGGTTCACAAGTGAGGCACTGAGCTCTTGGCAATCCTAAAAGTGTCTATCATATTTTCAGCCATGACCCTGATACAGTAGTAAAATGTTAATAGTGTTAGGAATAATTAAATCCTTACCTTATTACATATGGACTCATTTGAAAGCTCATTATTTATTTGGCAAGTACTTAGCATAACAAATTAATCTAAAGTGACACATCAGAATAAAGTAGGTAACTTAAAATGAAAGCCAAAATCAAGATTAAGGAGGTAAGATCACATGTATTTATATTAAACCATAGTAAAATATTTTGATAAATGGAAGAGCTTCAAATGGCTGTAGAAAACTAAAGAATAGAATGAGGATCACAGATAAAGGTGGAGTTCATTGAGATTTTTTGTGGGAGAAGGGTACAATTTCCTAGGAGTCTAGACAATAGTTTTGTATATGGCTGTTTGTTTAGGAAAGCCACCTGGGAACTTTTCTTTACCTGGCCAGATGTCCTAATGAGAGCATTACAGCAACATTTTCCTGTATTATGATTATCTTCTCTGAAGTGTGGTAAGGGGGCCAGGATGGATCCTCCGGCACTGTTCTCTCAGGAGTTTCGGAGGGGAGCAGGTGAAGGAAGCCCAGGTGTCTCACAATGCACTCTGAGAGACAGAGATGCATGTCCTTGGGGAATTTTGCAGTAATGATGCATGGGCAAGGACCTTGCTCATCAGATGGAAAATGCAAAGCCGTTTATTGCGCAGTCAGAATTCCTTAAATACCAGCACCCAACAGGATATAACATCCTATAAACAGGAAAGATGTTCACCACAGTGTCCCCCAATCACCTGGGGTATTGCACAGATTTCACCTATTATGGCAATAGGCAAACAATGCCCTATAAGGCCACAAACTACAATGAACACTTCTCCTAGGCCCAGGCTGTCCATAAACACACAATCCTCTCTCAGTCCATCCCCGGTGCCCTGGATGCACTCCCAGGGTCACCTCCGGGCCCAGGACAGAGGCCCTCTCTCTGATCCTCAGGGCCCATCTCTCTACCACCACCCAGTGCACTCCAACAGGGGAAGAGGAATCTGATTTGTGTGCCCCAGCTTTGCTGTCAGCATGAACAAATCTGAGTGCTCCTGCAGCCGGTGCTGGTTGTGGCTTCTTGAAATGGGCTTCTGAATATTTACTGCATAAGGGAATTTTACTGCTTCTTTTTTTTTGATTGCTTTTTCACTTTGTTTGGGCCATAATTCAACAAAGCGTTTAAGCATTTCAAACAGATGAACGCTTCCATTGAATTAAAAATTAGGCATGTCCTTAAGAACTTTGCTAGTTCAAGGCCTTAATCATAAAATGGCATAAATAAGGCGCTGCAGCGTTTGTGTGAATCAGCAAGATTTACCTCTTTGAATCCTCTGAACATCGGGGCATGGGTTCCATTCAAGGCCTTTGCGTTTATTATGAGATGTAGTTCATTTCAGAGAAGTACAGAAACTCAGCTTCCTGCTCTGTAGCCCACATTGTATAGGTGCATACAGACACAGAACATAAACTGGAGCTGCTCCTAAAAATGTAAGGCTAAGTAGCTATACACGGGCAGAGTAATTTAGGAGGATGAAGAATTCTTAATTACTGATAGGATTTTTAGATACTAAAAAAGTATTCTGTTTTTAACTGAAGCATCAGAGATTGAGAGAACAAATAAGGAAACTTGCAATTTAAAGTAAATAAAAATAGAATGTGGGACCATATAAACACAGAATAAAAAACTTGAAGGAGTCATTTTAAACACCTCAGCTAAAGGAATGTTATGTAATAAGTTCTAATTAGTTGTAGTGGACATGAACTGTTGCATTAATAAAGAAAACTAACAAAAGAACACAATTTTATATGGTGACTCAAAACCTCTCAATAGAACAGCCACTTTCCTGTGAAATAAAATTAATAATTTGCTATAAGTGTTTTATTTTTAAATAAAAGTATTCAGCCACAAGTAATTTTGCAAGGAATATTTTATTCTTTAGGAAGAAAGT
Organism: Struthidea cinerea; assembly: GCA_013397865.1. Taxonomy (NCBI): domain Eukaryota; kingdom Metazoa; phylum Chordata; class Aves; order Passeriformes; family Corcoracidae; genus Struthidea; species Struthidea cinerea. The sequence goes on along the minus strand of VZTI01002191.1, from coordinate 744,573 downwards.
AAGAAAAAAATCCACATAATCAGTTGCCCACCTTCAAATGGACTTTGGGTTTGGAGAAGTTGAAAGGGTAAATTCGTGATGCTGACATTCTAAAATGCAGAATTTCAGACTTGTATTTCAAAGTTTAAGCTGCCCACTGTCAAAGTCAAGATGATGCATGAGAATTTTCTTGTCCCTGCCAGAATGCAAAATGACACAGCTGCATAAGAGCACTGCATATGGAAGCAACAGACTTTTTGTTTTCCATCAGCGTAGTGTGTGATGTTCTGAGGTATTTTCAGTGCATGTGTTACTATGCAAATCTGATACTTGTAAAGTAAAATTCATACAAAATATCAATTTTACCAAATTTCCAGTACCTCAGCAGTTAAATAGAAAAAAAACCCAAAAAACTGTGGATCAGATTAAAAGTTATGATAAACTGTGACAATGAATTCTGAAGAATAAGCAGAACAGAGTATTTGCAGCAGTCGGAGACCCATACATTTCATGGAGTTTTGTTTTATTTTACCTTTGAGCTGCCCATGACAAAATCAGTGTGAGAACGTGAGCAGAATGACAAAGCAGTGAGAATATGACTGAATCCATAAGAAGTATCTTTGATGGAACCCAGTTAATGTATCCTTTGTTGGCCACTGGGAAGCTGGAAGAAATCTAATTAATATCCTGACCCTGTTCCGGACTAATGTGGGGCTGGATTAAACGCATATATTCTACAGCAGGTTTTAAAATACGTTTTGTTTAGTCTGTAATTCCTTTTCTTTATGTCAGAGTCAGGTAATAAACTACCTCTGTTGGAGCTCTGGGAATCCAGTTTTCTGGCCCTGTTATTTTACAAGACACCAACATCCATCACCAGTTCTGACTGTAAAATGTAATGGACGTGCTCAGTAGCCAGCGTGGGTTTCTGCTGTTTGTTGTGGCTTACGTTAGGCAAGCTGAAAAGTTAATCCTGCTTTCTGCTTGTTGCATGCAATCACTCTCTATCATCCTGCAGGGACAGAGGAAGCTCCTGGAGTAGGAAGAATCTCTGCTTCATCACGTTTCTATGAGTACTGTATTCATAAGTTACATGGCTGATGTGATACTTACTGGAGAAATTAAATGCTATAAACTACTTTCGGTATGGTACCTTGGGGCGACATTAAAGAAATAATTGTAGTTGCCAGTTCTGAAATCCATGGCCATAATAATCTAAATTTTTATTTTAATACTTGTAATATTTTAGGAGTGTCAAATGCAGAACCATTACAAAGTACATGTGTTTTGCATATTTAGTTAATCAGGAACAACTTAAACTTTCCTTTAACATTAAACAAACATAGGAAAGACATGGACAGAAAATCCTATAAAATCAAGCCATTACGCCTTTATTTAGCATGCAATCACATTGAGAATAACCTCACTGGGAATGATCATGTCCCACACTGACAATGAGAGAAGAGTGAAATTACAGTAATGGTGAACCTGGCTCCATGTTAGCTGTTTATATGTTGATATTTTTAATGAGGTGAATCAGCTGGGCTGAGAATTCAGGGAGTCAATGGAAAAGCAAACTAAAACAAAAAAATTGAATTATAAAGAAAAAATAATATAGCCAAAGGAAGAGATGCAGCTAAGGAGGGATAAGTGAGGCTTCAGATAAGTAAATTTTTATCTTAAGGCTGGCAATTAGGAAGAGCTGCATTTCTCCATTGATCTTTGTGCAATCCATTTCCTGACATCTGTGGGGATTCTCCATGGAAAATACACAATTTGAGTTTGTCGTTCTACAGGACTGCTGCCTGTGACCTGAAGAGTGACACTCTGTACTTATTCTTCAGTTCTGACTTTCTCATCCACACATCCTCATTGCTGTAAAACATACTTGGGATTTACTTGGGTTCCAGTCAGAGCTGTGCTATCACTGCAGCCCATTTGGATTCTTCTGGAGATGCCAGTCCTCTGAAATTTCTTGGCAGACAGAGCTGGTTGGAATTTGGCTTGATTTGATTTCATGTTAATTTAACAAAGACAAATGCTCCCCCTTTAACGGATTCTAGGAAGAGTTTCCAGCAAACTGCAGCTCCTGGTCAAGGGCAGGTTGTGGAGGGAATCAGTGCAGTACATTTTGTAAAAGATGCCACATTGGCTAAAATCCTCTCTGTCTCTGAGGAACAAGTCACACAGCAACAAAAGCATTTTTAAACTGCTCCAATAATATGCTTTTATTGTGAGCTACTGGAAGGGATGGAAGCATCCTGGCCAGTGGGTGGAAATACTGCTGTCCCCAGCCATGAGGGGAGAGAGTCCTCCAAGCTCGGCTGGATCCAGCAGTGATGGCTAATGCATCCAGACAGTCAGCTGCAAAATGAGATTTCACATATTTTGCTACTAAATACTGTGTCCCATAGAAAACACATGCAAGATGTCACTTATGCTGCATTTTTATAGCTTTTGGTGGCTTTTCCTGGTGCTTGGAAGTCTAGACTGTCAGGTGTCCGTGGAATGCCCAGCAGTCACAGGCAGCAAATCATACTCAGTGTCAGGATGCATCAGACATCATGCACGAAAAGCTGTACTTATGCAAAATAACTCTGTTCATGTATAATTTCTCTTGCTGAAGCCACAGGATCCCCAATAAGTGTAAAATCTTTCAAATCCTTACCTAATACAGAGTGGAAAGCTGCTCCTTTCCTCACTGCAGAAAGCTTCATGGTGCTTTTTTGCAGCTGTTTAGAGCTGCTCAGTGGGTTAGATAGGCCACAGAACAATTCAGTTCCATTTTGAATTCAGTTCTGTTTTGAAATGTTTAATTTTAATGTCAAGAAACTGCTGAAATGTGTGTGGTCTGTTGACAGATGCCGTGGAGGAATTAGGAACCACTTTTGTCAAGGTGTAATTCATAACATTTAAACAAATTGACATGTTTTTAGGACTTTGCCATATGTTCCATTCATTCCAGAAAGGGTCCTGTCAGTCCCTCAGAGGTGTGACATACACAGTTTGCAATGATTTTGGCTGCCTTTCCTATTTAGGCCATGCCACTGATGGTCATATATTGGGGAGAGAAATACCTGAAAAATTAAACACACATACACTCTTTTCAAATCCATGCTTAAAAATATGTGACTTGCCCAACAGGTTTCTGAGAGGAGTGCAGGAAAAGATGCCATCTTTACCATGTCCCAGCTTCTCCTTTATGTTGAGAATTCCTTTCATTCAAGGCTGATAATGTGAAATAAAGACACCACTGTTATAATATTTGTGAGACCTCTCTATCAAGCTTTGCTGTAACTAGAATCTGTTCAACCTAAAATGTATTAGTTAGCCAGGAGAGGTCAGATTTAGTCACTAGTAGCAGCATAGTCTGTTTTTGTTAATAAATTCTCTTATACAAAGATATGAGCTGATTTAGAACATAATTTTCTTCCTTCACATGTGGCATTTTCTTGCATGATCTAAAAATTTGTTTTGTTTCTTGGCTTTAACACAATTATTTCCTGATGGAAGCTGTAGAAGCATTTTTATGTCTTCCTTGAGGATATTGGGGATTCTAAATTAAATTTTCTTGTGATTGTCAGAACCGTGCAGGACCCAAAATGCAATGTAAGATGTCTTGGCAGTTTTCATCTTTTACTTTGGTCACATACAAAAGTATTCTGCTGTTACCAGCCAGTGCTGCCTCCCTGACCTCTGAACCTGTAAATAAAACTCGGAGCAATAGCAGCAAATGGGATGTAAATGTGTCAGTCTGGAGGTTCTCTGCTGCATCATGGAGAGCATCCAGGGCCCCAGTCCCAGCTGTGCTCTTCCAGACAACACATTTATTACCTGTGCTTGCAGAGGTGCTCTGGATCCTTGGCCTCTGGGTGATAGGTAAAGGGGAATATCCATACAGATATAGCCTTATTTTCTAAGAAGTGCCGATAAAATTTCTCAGAATTACGTTTTTCTGTCTTGGTTTGTTTAGTTGTTTGTTTTGTTTGGTTTTTTTTTTTTTCTCTTATCAATTTCCCGCTCTCCACAGGAAAAATTAATAATCGTTAAAAATAGGAGAAATACATCAGAAAGGATAAATGAATTATGTAATCTAGAGAAAGTGAAAACCTAAAAGCATGGCAAGAAGATGGTCTGTTCTGCACACTCCCTGTTTTGGAGTCAGACATAAGCTCTGTGCATGTGCTGTTGACTGCAACAGTGGTAGAAGATACTCTTCAGGTTTGGCTGGAGGTTTTAAAACGAGGGAAGATGGGGTAATTTCTTAGTAAACAGTGATGATATTTCATCTCCTGCTCACAGGACATTGATCACATTGGTCTGGATTTTCAGATATGTGATTTTAATACTAAATCTGAGTGGTTATAAGGCTAAATGCACAGTGTTCAATGGCAATATACAATTGTTCTTTTGTTAATAATTGTGTCTTATTTGCATCATTTTAAACTAGTTGTACATGCCAATAATTTCTCACAGACAAAGGATTCTACTCTTGACTACTTTGAAGGGTTTGTGTGAAACTAAAAGCCCCCTTCAAACTAGAGGGAGCAGAAAAAGCTCTTAGAAAGTAGCTAATAACGTATCCCAGATAGTGTGTGATTTGATATCAGATTACAGTGAATCTGTATAACAATAAATTGAAAAAATATGTGGAATAACAGTGCTTTTCATTGTGCATTTGCTTAGCTGTGTTATTCTCTTTGTGTCCTGTCTATTCTTTCTACACTTCCTTCCTTCTGCTCTCCTGATAGGTTAGGTTTATTGTGATTTTTTTTTGTGAAGGATAAAATAACAGCTTAGAAGGCGTAATTAATACTTTGTCAGTCATTTGTCCTAATGCCCACTCAGAGAAGGAGGAATTTTCAGGTAATTGTTTAACAACTAAGTCTGAGGTACATCTGTACTGTAGTTTAGTACAGAGCAGCATTAGAGCTCACTGATGTCTAATTGATTAGTAAATTACTTCATTGACTCTCTTAATGGTTGAATGAACTAAAGGTCTGCACTTCCTTAATGAATGAAGGCATGGTCTTTATCCCATGGAACATTTAACTTCTGACTGATAACACAACTGAATATCTAAGCCAGGCAATCTTACATAGCATTTCTTTGGTAAAATATAGGAATAAATAAGCATTTTTTAAGAGTGTTTTTTTTGTTTGTTTTTTTTTTTTAATTTTAAGCTGGCTATCATTTTCCTCTTTATGTCCCCACTGTGGTTTTGTGGAATATATGAGTCATCAGGGGAAGTAATTAGAGCAAAAACTTGATTAGTAATTTTGCAAAGGTGATGCGTGACAGAAGGAGCTGTATCAAACCTGGCATCTAGGGCTTGGGAAGGGCAGGCATATAGGAAATAAAACTTGTCAGAAATATGGGTTAAGGCTTAATGGCATAGGATTAGTTTGTCAGGAAGAAATGTAGGCAGTAATCAGAACAAATTAGATCTGTGCACCTGTATATTTGCAGGTTTTAGTTGGTATGCTTAAAGCATGCAGCTTAGTGGAAAATTACAGTGATGTAGTCTGTGATTCTGTGAGGAGATCAGGTGGCTAAAGCAACTGGTAAGAAGAATTTTGTAGTATTGACTGGAATAGTCAATAATAATGCCTGTGAAAACAGTTCCCAGACTAAGTTTTACTAGTCAGGAACTTCTCTCTGATATCTAAATAGAATTGGCTTTTTCTTACTGTCAGCTCGTGCTTAATTAGAGTGTGCAGTCTGACCACTAATCTAATCAGTTTAGCACGATCAGCAACTTGATTCCTGGCACAAGGAGACAGAACTTTTCCTGCAAATTTTTCACCAAACAACCTAAAGTTCCATAAGACTCATCTTACATCACAGGTCTTTACATCTGTGAATCTCAGCTGCTCTGGAAGCTGTCACTGATGGACAGTTTTCCATGAAATAAGCAGACTTCAGAATTAGCAGCTGCAGGCAAGGTAAATGAAAATGACAGAGTGAAGACTCCTTTTAAAGTGTGTTTGTTCAGTTATTTTCTTTTAACAGATCTTCCAGCTTTTTTCCTGGGTCAGTTCATCTCCCTAGAAGTGAGCAGCCCTATCAAACAGAGCTGGGATGTCACCTGTTAGCCTTGGGCTTGTTATAACTCTCCATGGCAATAACCATTACAGCTGGGGTTGTAAAACTTCCTGTTATATCTCCTCTCATCCACGTACTCATAAATTCCATTTTGAGCTGACATTTTACATAGCTGGTCTCTGTCCTTTTCAATGCACAGTTTGAATACAGAGCTCACGGTAGTCGCTGAGATGTGCATGATATATTTTTCCTTAAAAGAAAATAGAAGCATGACAGTAACTTAATCTTTGACATGATAAACTTTGTATGAAGATGAAAACTAGTGGACAGGGTTCAAGACTTTGGAGCATGAAAGATTTCTGTGTTTGGACTATGACAACCTGGAGAAACACATACAGGAGGTGAAGAATTGCCCCTTGTCATTTTTGTGAAATGTTCAGTTAAAATAAAGTCTTCCTTGCTTTTCTTTGTCCTCATTGTTTATAGTACACCGCCAAATGTGTGGAAAACTCAGTTTCTCACAGCTTGAATTTGATTTGCTTAATTACAAAATCACTATTAATACAGTTGTGTAATAAAATATTCAATGTGTTATGTCTTGTGAGGCAAAATGATTTTGTTTCTCAGTAGTACAAATGCAAAACTGTGGGGGTGTTTTATGAAAACCTCATTCTGTTTAAAATATGTAATTTGAAACACTAAATGGAGTTTGCTTTTCAGATGCTTGGCACGACTATGTACATTTTAAAAAGTAGACACATTGCCTCCTACAAAGCAAGATTCTATACTAAAGTATGTCTGATATGATGGACCAGTTCCTCTAGTTGAAAGTTAGAAGGTTTACTGTGGACACTTCTCCTGGGAAAGGTTACCAGTCTCTACCAATAAAACTTATATCCTTTCATGGCTTTTATTGTGCTCCTTTGTTGAAGGACGTTAGGCAGGGATGCAAGGGTTAGGCAGCACTACCCAGTATGAGGAAGAACATTCCCACAGTCCTCCACCAAACCCAGGGACAACGCACCAAGTTCCTCCTGCTGGTGTGTTGTGAATGACCAAGATAGACACAGTACAACAGGAAGAGTGGAGTTTGTCCTGTCACAGGCTGTGGCAGGCAAGCACAGGGCTGAGCAATTGGAACCCCTGGGCATCCTTGATTGCATCATTTGCTCTACCTGATAACGTTTCATTCCCTGCTGGGCTCTAACCTGGCCCAGCTGATGTCTTTTCCCTGGGTATATAAGGTAGTTTTACCGGTTTCAGAGTTAAGTGCACTGACATTTTCTTTTCATCCTTCTGGAGGCTCCCTGAGTAGCCAAGGTTAGTACATGATCTCTAGGGCTTATTTATACAGTAGTGCCCTGATATTGCACCACAAAGAGGAGGGGCTTGAGTCTGTGTGTTTAACTGCTGGGGCCTGCCTTTGAATGTCTTAAAAAATGACAACAACAACAAAAATCCCAAAACAAAGTGGTTTTGCCAGAGGTCTTTTAAGCTATCATATACCAAATTAAACATTACAGTTCATTGCTATTAAAGTATATGTGTTGTGCAGGGTAAGGACCCTGACAGTTTTATAAGGTAAAAGTATTACTTTTTTGAAATGCTTTGGGGTTTGAACTCCATAAGTGAGAACTGCATGGAGGAATTCTTTATTCCTAAATATGCTGGGATGATGTTTTAAGAAGTAATGGAATGTCCAGAAGTAGAGATGGTGCTGCATGCACCCAGATGAGCGTGCAATTGTTGCTGGCTGGTACTCATGGTTTATCTGTATAATTTTCCCTGAATACTAAGCCTTAGTACTTCAAAGACAAACTTGGATATTTTAAACACATTTATTATATAGCTGTGAAAACAGAAAAGAGCTCTGTGATGAATGTTCATTTTTGTAATGTGCAGTTACTGTGTGTGTTAGCAGAGCACTTGTTGATGATTTCACAACAAGGCCATTGCTGCTGCAAATTAATGTGCCAGAGTTTTTTTAAGCTTCAGTACTTGAATCATGCTTCCTCTACCTTTGAAGCTGTAACTATTCTTATGCCTGGCTACCGTTTCTAATAAATGGATTTAGTATGGACTGATCTTTACTCTTGCTTTTAATGCTTTTTCCATAGGATTTTGATTTGGAGTAATTAAGTAGTAATTTGAAAGAAATAAATTTAATTCATTATAATTTAACTTTTTCTTTTTTTTTTTTGTACATGTTGTACAAAATAATATGTAATTTCAGTTACGTATTGTAACTCAAAGACCTTCGTAAAAGAGGCATCGCTCCTGTTTTGTAGCCATGGAATCTTAAAATTCTTAATCAAGTAGCTTCCTCTAATCTAATATACAGTGGCAGAGGATTATGTTTTTCCTTCTTGACATATTTATTGTACATTACTCCAGGAATTAATTTCTGTAGAACATGTGCTTGGGCTATTTAAATTGGGTGTTATTTTATTTGTAAGATAATGTATCGAGATTCTCAGGAACACATAAAAATTTACATCATTAAGAGACTTTTGTTAAAGTAACAAGGTGGGAAGCAGAGGTTGGAAAATCATGAATAAAAGTAGTTAAATAAATGGTTTATACACTGAAGTGCTAAAAGATGTAACTTAGGCCAAATAATTTCATTGTCTTACTTCTGTAATTGAAGTTTTATATGAGCAAATAACTGTACTGAGCTCATATAAATGGAGACTGTGGGGATGAATGGATTGTTCTGTAGAGAGTGTTCATTAAATTTAATTTGTTTGTATTCTTTTTGCTGTAGAGAGATTAGAGTGAATGGAACTGGTAGATTTCTACCAGAACTGGTAAATTTCTACAAGACGTGATTTTGAGCAAGGAGTGACCCTGTTCTCCACCAGTATTGCAGATATGTAGTAACTGTAAGAGGATGGATGAGAAACCAGGTGTGTTTGCAACTTTATTATTCTGTTTTTCTGTAAGTAGTCCTTACACCTATAATCATCTACATTTTGAATTGCTTCTGATTTATTTAAAAGACATTTTGAAAACCTTCAAAAATGGGGAAATGTTGCCTCAGTTTACCTCCTGCAAGTTACTTTAGTTTGTAGTTCCTGTCTTAGGTTTTGAAGAGATTAAGGACAATTTGTCTTGGAATTTTTTGAACATACTGGGCAGAAGTTAGGAATCAATGCCAGTTGCATTCCTCTGCTTAAGATAATGGGAGCTGTCATACACACTTAAAGGTATGAACTGGATAGAGGGAGGAAGGAGTAGCTTTGGAGTAGAAGTAGGAAATAGATTGGGCACAATGCCCCAGGGTTGGTTCACAAGCTGCTCAGTGAACTTCAGCAGGATTGTTGTGGGTGTGCTGACCATGATGCTGGACTTGTGTGAAGGATAGACCTACTTCCATGTGGTGTTAATTTGTTTAAATTTCATGGCCTTAACTGTGGACCGTCAGGCTTTCCAGATTGTGGTGGTGTTTAACAAATATGTAAAAATAACTTTTCCCTGGTCTGAATTACCAAACCTGACTTTGTTTCCCAGTCAATTCTCTACCCCATTTGTACTGGGTACAGTAAATTAGAGTCCTTTACAAATTTTTGTGCAATATTTTCTAAAAATACTCCCCTTGCAAAAGATGGCTTTCGTGGGCTGTGCACCTGCTCATGCACAGTGGTGCTGGAAGTGCTGCAGAGCTCTGTAACAAGAAGTGGCCCTGTTTTCCAAGGAGTGGACCCATCTCCTTCCCAGGCTGTGCCGGACCAGTCCTCTATCTCTAGCTGGCTGTGAATGAGCTGCAAACCACTGCTCATCAGCCTTCCCAGCCTTTCCAAGGCAGAGCTGAAGGAAAGAGGAAAGGCAGCTTATCCTGCCCAGCTGCCAGCTTGATTCAAAGGGAAATACTCTAACAAGGCTTTGTTGATGACTGTGCCATGAATCCAATGTTCCCCCGTGTTTTCCTTGTGCTTTGTGTTAGTTTTTCAGACAGCCAGACTCAACACTTCCGTAGATAAGAACTGTTGTTCCATGCATGTAGTATTTTAAAAATGGGGTTTTGCACTGTAGTTATACTTTTAAATGATGCTGTTTGCAGGTTGAATTTGTATTCATTTTAAAGGTAAATCTGAAGAACCATCTGCTCACAAAAAAATACAGCTGATGAAATTACATTTCTGCTTTGTACTCTAGCAATCATCTATCTAAACATGCAAGTGAGTAAAGGGGGGAAAACTATTTTGAGCATAGCATGTTTTCTGTACTTATGTGTTAGGAGTATTAGCATTGCAAAAAAAATCTATTTGGAGCATAATCTCAGAGATATTTGGTATATATGGTATTTTAGTATGACTCCCCCCTCCCTAAACTGTGGACAAATGAATTGGCAGGAAAAAAAAAAAAATAAGAACAAACCCCAACCCTAATTTTGTCTTCCTTTTC
>VZTI01002191.1:680280-734126 GCA_013397865.1 Struthidea cinerea | reverse complement strand
GTAAAAATTTGTGTGGTGTTTTTTTTTTTTTTTGTTTTTTTTTTTTTTTTTTTTTTTTTTTTTTTTTTTTTTTTTTTTTTTTTTTTTTTGTTTTGGTTTTTTTTGTTTTTTTTTTTTTGTTTGTTTGTTTGTTTGGTTTTGACTCTATTTGTGAAAAAACCAAGTACAAATTAATTTCTTCCTCCCAACCTTCCCTTCCCAAGTCCTTACTCAGGTAGTTACAGGTTTTGAGTAATCTTCACTGTGAACTTCTACATTCCAAGGACATAAATGCAAGGATACTGGCAAAGTGTGATGAAGATTATGTAAAGCCTGAGTATTCAAAAGGTTAAGCATAAACAGGTATTCAGCATTACAGGTTGGATCCATATTCATGTCTCCACTAAATGCTTCTTTGAAAGTGAAATGAGAAATTAAATAATACATACATTGCCTGTTTGCTATCCCTTTCCATAGCAGCTTAAATGATTGCTGCTAGAAAACTTCAAAATGCTTTTTTAATATTCATAATATTGTCCCCCACCCACCCTCGAGTGCAGAAGACTGAAACTATTCAAACAGTTTTTGGGGCTATTTTACCCCCTATTTATTCTCAGTCTCACCTTCAGAGTATTTGGACTTGGGTGGATAACTTTGGACAGGAACATGCTGGGTGTTTGTTTTTAAAGCAATTTTTTCCATTTTTTTATACTGTTGAATTTCTGCTAGCTCTTGCCACATCATCCTGTTAGATTCTGCTCCAAGCAGTTTGGATTTAAACTGTACTGTAAATCCGAGTTGCTGTTGTACTATCCTATTGTTGATGATTTGATTATGGGTATAATGGATTATTCAGTGTGTGTATACAAAAAAGAGTGGGAATGACATAAGGGAATGTGTTGCTTCTAACTGGTTTGAGGGTTTTTTTTCTCCTTTTGTGCTGATGAATGATTTGATGGAGTGCTAAGCTGTGCACAGATTAAGGTTTCACAAGCAGAATTGATCTTTATTAGAAATATGTTCTGATCTTTCCTACATGTCTTATCATGCTTTGCCTTAAACCCAAAAATCAAGAAATAAAACTCAAGGGAACTGACCTTCATGGTCACAGGCAGAGAATGTATGGAGAGCAGCTCTAAGGAGCAGGAATTTGGGGTGTTGCTGGATGAGAGGGTGGACATAGCCCAGCTAAGTGTTCTGGCAGCCCAGAAAGCCAAATACATCCCAGGCTGCCTCAAAAAGAGTGAGCAGAAGGTAGTGGGAGGGGGTTCTCCCCCTTTACTCTACTCTTGAGACCCCACCTGGGGTCCCCAACATAAGGATATGGACTTGTTGGAGCAATTCCAGAGGAAGCCATGAGGGTGATTAATGAGGCTGGAGAACCTCTCGTATGAAGACAGACTGGGAGAGCTGGGGTTGTTCAGCCTGGAGAAGGCTCCAAGGAGACTTTATACATCTTCCAGTACCTAAAGGGGCACCAAGAGAGCTTGAGAAGGACATTTTACAAGGACATGGAGTGATAGACAAGAGGGAATGGCTTCAAACTGAAAGAGGGTAGGTTTAGATTGGATATTGGGAAGAAATTCTTTATTGTAAGGGTGGGGAGGCACTGGAACAGGTTTCCTGGAGAAGCTGTGGAGTTATGGTGGAGATATTTGATCTATGTCAAGCTCCAGCAAAGCCGAGTAACTCACCAACAATGTGAGCTGAGGTGGTGTTAATTTTCTTTAGAAGGTTGGCAATAAAGGGAAATGTCTTCATTGCAGATTCCTTGTTTAAACCAGGGTATGCTAGCTCCAGTTACACGTCTGTGAGCCCTCATCAGGAAAAAAAGACAAATTAGGTGCCCTGCAATGCACATTCAAGGACTATCTAGGGCCATCAGCAATCCCACTGAAGCTGGTGAATATTTGCTGTTGACTCCAGCAGGAGTAGGAGAAGGGGGCCTGTGTAATTTATAGTGAGATTTTTAATGGGAAAATCTCCTTTCATCTCAGTGCAATTACATTGATCCAGACATTTGATTGTAGCATACTCTCTTTATTAATGACTAGATGACCTCAGCAAAGATTTTTAACCCATATTGACTTCAAAAAAGTCATTTTATATAACCCATGTCTTCACTATTTTGTTCTACAAATGTTCTGGAGTATTAGAGAAATCAGTTGCAATGACCTTTTTGCCCTGCAGTTCTCATCTGCTTAATACTATTGCATTTGGAAAGAAACAAGACCTGCTACAAGTTCAGAAATTGAAATAGTGTTGTGTGTCTATTTTTTTCATAAGGTGGATTCTTATTCATCATTATGCAATCTCTGATAGATTTAATAGTTATGACAGCCTTAATTTATTTACTTATACCTACAGACCCATCATAACAGTAGTTTCCCAAACAAACCTTTGTATTCTGACGTTAATTGTTAGCGCTGTGCTATTGCTTTACTGGGTTTATAAACTAACCCTGTAACAACATAGGAAAATTGTGGCTTGTTAATAAGCAACTTTCTCCTAAGAAGACATGTATTTTAAAGCAGAATTTGTTCAAGTGAGTAACTTTAAACCATTCTTCAGGTTAAAGTATTATGTGGAAAGGTTTGCTTGGGATTATTGTTCCATTTTTCAGGAAATCGACTTAAAGCTATTATTAAGTTGGCTAATGGCATAACATAATGGTATCTGCATGAGACGTGGATCCTGGTCTTGCTAACAGAAATTGTTTAATTTCTGAAACCTTCATTTCAAGTATTAAATAGCGCATCATACTCCTCTTCATTGAAATATTCCTTTTAGGTAGCTAGCAAATATTTTGTGTGTTCATGTTGCATGAAGAGCAAGGAGTTTTAGTGCATATCTCTACAAACTAATTGTAGTAGGGCATTTGCAGTTTTGGCTGGAGAAGAATGGATTCAGAGATTAAGCATATGTAACATGATGCTCTTGGACAGAAAAAATCAATCTACCTGTGGCAAGATATTAACAAGATAATAATGTAATTTTTTCCTCCCAATTATTCATATTTAAGTTTATCATAGTTGAAGATATAGGATAATGCTATGGTTTTAATGTTTTGCCTGACTTTCCATCCTTCCTAAGACAGGACAACCATTTGATTTTTTTTTTTTTTTTAATGAGTAATTTGAAGGAATAACACTTTTGGGATTATCAACTTGGAGGACATGTAAAGGGTAGTGTAGGGTAGACAGAAAGGTGCTTGTTTTCCAAGGTAATGCTAAATGATCCAAGGAGAAACCAAATTCAAATTGCAGTTAAATTGAATTAATTGAAATTGGTTATTTGTGTGCCAGATATCCCACTGAACACTTCGAAGCTATGGTAAATATGGCCCATTATGAGCCATGGAGTAAATATGGTTTAAGACAGTAGGATGCTTGTCTGCTAGCTGACTTATTTCTTTTTGGGGAGGACTCTATACTATGGAATTTGGTTTTCAGGTCTCATCTGTTAACTTGGGAAGTTCTAATAGTGTCATAATCTCAAAATCAAAAAAAAAAAAGTGCAAGTGTGACTGCCAGTGGCTCCTGGTGCTCGGAAATTGAAGTCCCCTTAATATTGAGACAATTTGGCTATGATTTAACTCAATTCTATACTGTCATAGTGGTTTCCCTTAATAAAGATAAGGCCTTGGATCCGCTGTATAGCGTAAAATATCTCTTGGAGATCAGTTTAATTACGGTCATATAAAATGCAGTTAAACAGCTGTAGTGAAGCTTGTTATTACTGCCACATATTAATGTTTCCAGGCCTCCTCCTCATATGCAAGAGCCAACTTTCAGTTGGAGTTATTACATTCCAAATGTTTACTTAGTATAAAATCCACCCATGTGAAGGATTGCTTGGGTGTGACAGACGGCATATTCTGTAATATGTAAAAGCAGTTTGGGGCAGAATTAATTAATTTATATTAAAAAAAACCAAAAAACCACCTTTTTATCTTTCAAGTGATTGGCAGATTTTTTTGTCTGCTTTTTTGTCCTTCGGAATTTTTAAGGTTTTAACACAGTTCTCTGTATTTCTTTTCCTTCTTGTCTGAAAGTATTAATCCTTGCCATTTACTGTTTTTTCTCCCCTATTTTTGAGGGTAGTTCTGATTGGATTTTTTTTTTTTTTTTCTTGTGGACAGCCTAAATAATTTCTTGGGCTGTATCTAACTTCTGCACCAAATTAAATATGCCAGCTGGGAGAGAATGGGAGCAAAACTTCCTAGCTAAATGAAAAATGAGAACTGGTTTTGGTTTGACTGGTTAAGGTATCTAGTTAAACTAGCTGAGTGTACAAGCTATGGAGCAGAAGGGCCACTTTGGTGTGGGAAGATATTTCAAGGTCCTCTCCTTCTCTAATGGGAAATAGAAGGAAAAGTAATTTACTGCTTGTGGAACATGGAAAAACTTTCTGTGAAAAAGAGGTGGTCTAATGGATTAACTTGTGATTAAACTCAGCATACATATTTTGAGCTTTAACTTCCAAGTTTATTTTTGTATATTATATCTGAAGGAGGAGCCAGGTGAGATTCAGCGATATTTTTCAAAATAAGGAGTTAGTCTAAGCAGATAAAACAGACAAGATTAGAAACTGGAACTCATATTTTATTAGATTATCACAGCTGTAGTAGCACTGTCCTTGAAAGTATTCAGACTTTTGTCTATTTGAAGATGTATTTCATTTGCTTGTGGAACTAGCACTTGTTTTGAGGAAGGTAAGCACTTATCTAGTGAGTTTTTATTGCTAGTACATAATCCTAGACAGTGTCACCTAATAACTCAGCTCACTTGTTTATTTTTGACGCTTAGGTCCTCCTGCAAAGCTTTGTGCCCTACTGAGGTCTCTCCACAAAGTATGTCCAGCACATACTTCCATGAAGTAAAAGTCTGTTCGTAGGTCTGGGTCTGTCCAGTTACTGTGTAAGGCACTAGGGATATTTCAGGTGTTATTTATAGCTACTCTGTTGCTAAATTGTGGGTTGGCAAATCTCAATAAATAATTGTGAGTGCTCACAATTATTGCAGTTCCAGCATTAGAATCTTAAACAGGCATCTATATCTGCCATACCTTATAATAAGGTGCTATTTGAAGAGTTTAATCTGTGATTAGGAGATATTAATAATAAATAGTATCTCCCAATAGGGTACACAGGTTATTAATTACATAAACTGTGTCTGTAGCTTATTCTCATAAATCACTGACTCCTACAGCCTTTCTTTTAAATGTATATGCAGTGTGCTAGTTATAAAAGAAACAAGAATACTTAAAACATCTGTTAATCATCTAACCACTTATAAATGAACATTTAATCCAAAAGAAGCCTGATAAATCTTCCTTAAATGTTTTGTTGTTTACGCCATTATGATTTCTTGTTTTCTGTAACTCCTCTTGCTGCATGTTGTAGAGAAGTTTTACATTATTTGACTCAGTCTCTTGCAGACCTGGGAATAAAATGACTGAGCTCACTCCTTGGAGAGTGATTTGCTGTTATTTTTTTTTTTTTTTTGTAACTCATTCTTACTGGCTATGGAATGTATTTCTAGAATTGAACTCCTTTTAAGGAGGTTATTTGGGTTATTTTACTCAAGGAAAATATTTTGACTGAAAATAGATGGAATACAGACTTTTATTAATACTCAAAATAGACTGCATGAATGTTTTTGTCAACCAGGCCAAGTGCTGAGTCCTGCCCCAGGTCACAACAACCCCCTGCAGCTCCAGGCTGGGGCAGAGGGGCTGGGAAGTGTCTGGTGGGAAAGGCCCTGGGGGTGTTGGTCATCAGCAGCTGAACATGAGCCAGATGTGCCCCGGTGGGCAAGAGGCCACTGGCACCTGGCCTGTCCCAGCCATGGTGTGACCAGCAGGACCAGGACACTGACTGTCACCCTGGCTGGGCACTGGTGAGGCCACTCCTCAAATCCTGTGTCCAGTTCTGGGCCCCTCACAACAAGAAAGACATTGAGGGGCTGGAGCGTGTCCCGAGAAGGGAATGGAGCTGGGGAAGGGTCTGCAGCACAAGGCTGAGGAGCAGCTGAAGGAGCTCAGCCTGGAGAAAAGGAGTTTCTAAATTGTTGTTACTAATACCTTAGGTTACAGGATATATTAAATCTTAATAATCATAAAACAGAATGTGCACAAAAAATAAAAGGAAAGCATTTTGTTGTAATTTGTACAACTGCCTTACACCATTCTGGGCCAGTTTTTCACTCAAATGGTCAAAAAATTCTGTCTCTTTCTCATTGCTGAGTACTGTTATACATTTAGATCCTAATACTGAAATCTGCCAATATTCATAAATTTATGTGAACCAGAACACTGATTTGAGAGACTGTACAACAATGTTAGCCATGTTCAAGAGGATGCAAAGTTATACTATCCCCAGTGCAGAACAGAGATAATGAAGCAAATTCTGTTTCTGCCCTGGAGTGGTTCTCTAGCCTGAGTTCAGAGGTCGTGAAGTGGCAGGTTATAGGGCTGATTCCAAGTCAGCAAGGGGAAGTCCCAATTACTTTTAGCACTTGAGATTAAAGCACTTGTTTCAGTGCTCAGTTATTTCAAGACCTAACTGAGAAAAGCAGCTTTCTGTCTAAGGACTCTGAGCTGAGGTCCTACTCTGTTTTTGAAGGTACTGCTTATAGACTACCTTAAGTGCAAAGTATTAAGTTTAAGAGTTCTGTTCTGAGCATTTGTGAAATTCCTCTGCTGGCATATTGCTATCATCTGCATCCCAAATAATCTCATTAGTATATAATGTACCATGTGGATGAATGATATTTCAATAGCCTGTCTTTTTTAGAGTATAATGCATACACATCACTGGATTTGTGCACACTCTACAATGATATACTCATTTCTGAACAGCCTTTTTTGAATGATGTTCCCAGCAGACCCTGCATAAACAGTGAGCTGAAGAGTGGCCCCAGGGCAAAGTGCTGGGATATAATATCAGTGTGCCCGTGTTCAGACATTTAGCCAGTGAGTGATGAGAGTTTTAAAGGCTTTTTGTATTTCCCTGCTGAAAGATTTGAGGAGAGGAGGGGGGAGGTTTAGGCAATCCAAGTTACGTTGCCCTAATCTCTGGAGAGCAGGGAAACCTGCTGCTAGTGAAGCTCCACTAGGAAAGACTCAGGTTCCTTTGCCAGACCAACTGTTTTCTTGAGATATTAATAAGGTCACTTTGCCACTTTGTGCTCGTATCCATCTTTGGAAGTTAAGGACTTAGAGCCTGTGAAGATGGCTTGCTGAAGGAGTGAGTCACTCCCTCAAACAGAGCAAACAGATCTCATCATGCGTTTTGGTGTTGCAAAGATTATTGTCCCAAAGATTCCCCTTCCCTGGAAACACATCAGGGAACGCAGCCCTTTTTTTTTTGTCTACCAGTGCTGAATTGCCTTCTTTTGCCCATGTTAAATGTTAACAGACAGGCTTATCCTGGGCTGGCTCCCTGCTGTTCGTGCACCCCCAGGTAGTGGTACTCGGGAAGAGAAAGCCGTGTGCTTCTCTGTCAGCCTTTTGCTAACTGCTGCAGTAAAATGAATTACTTGTCTCCTCTTTCCAGAAAGGTCATGCAGTAGTTTTTCTTTATTGAGATGATCTGATCTGCATTGTGTGCACTCTTTGAGGAAGCTTGGTCAGGCTGAACAGCATGACAGGGTAGCAAGTGCTTTTAGGTTGAAATCACCATCTCTCTCTTGTAATAAAAAGAAAAGCCAAACAAAAAAAACCCCACTATGTCATGATGACAATGACCAGCAGCTCTGCTGGTATTCACTGTCATTTCAAGCCCTTATTCTCTTTGTAACTCCTGACTATAAATCATCTTCAATGCTTGCTGTACACAGCACATGTCAGGGCATATAAGCTGCTGATTATTAAACTGTTTTCCCCAGTCCCATTCTCCATTAAAGGCTGCTGTCTAATGCCTCTGGGTTAGTAAAATATTCTCCTGTCAACAGGAAATTATTCCCCCTTTTGTATAGAGAGAAGATGAGATTACTTTGTCATATTCATGTAATACTGTATTCTTCTGGGGCATTCTATAGCTCATTGAACTTTGTGCAGCACAATAATATTTGATCCAAAGAAAATAAATCAGCTTCAAGCTATTAGTCTAAGATAGCGATGAGAAGGGAGAGGGGAATTTCCTGCATCATACAAGGTATTGTTGTGTGTTTTGTTGCTGTAATGAAGATTAGAAACAAAACACTATGTGGAGTTCAGCAGCAGGTGTCCTGGCTTCCTCCTGTTGCATCCAGTCCAGGAAGAGGTCTTCAGCTACGGGGTGATGGATTGTAGATGCTGAACAGGAACTGAGTTGCAAACAACAAACTCTTCCATTTTCCTACATTTATTTGTAATTTTTCACTTTTTTGCTCTTCTCCACCCTATTCCTCATTACCAACTTCTTTTCCTCCTTATTTGCTTCAGTCAAGAGTCTTCACCTACACAGACTCACTGCCTCATCCATACTCTCCACGCAGATTCTTGCTTGTATTTTATGAGAAAATTGGCAGAATGTAGATGACTCACTTCTTACTATAAGTGTAGATATTTTTATTTTTCTGCTGGGTCTCTCTCTGCTTGTATTTTGGACATTAGATCAGTTACATCCATTTACTACTGATAAAGCCTCAAAAATTTCAGCAGTGTGTTTGTTGCTTTCTTCAGAGCAGGAGGAGAAGCAGGATCAAGAGGTCCATCTTTATGCTCTTTCTGCCTCATGTGCCCCCGTGTGTTGCCAATAAAGCCAAAAAGGTTTGCTGGATAGATGCTACCTCTACACTTTGAAATCCTGAAGTAGGATTTGAGGCTTTTTTCTCAATATTGATGTTGTGTCTGCAGTGTTCTGCTTTTGCAGCAACTGAAAAATCCAAGTTCAGGGTAGAGCTCTGACAGTGTTAAGGAATTATTCTTGGAGGTATTTATATGCTCTGAGCTTGATTTATCTCATTTGGACCATTCTAACTGAGAACAACACTGACAGAGTGAGAAAATAATCAGGCCAGAAGATGCTAATTTACATTTTCAGCTTCAGAGCAAAGCATGGATGTACTCTTCCAGGCAAATGTTAATAAGTTTTGGTCTTTAAAAATGTAAATAATTTATTGAACTTCTACTGCATTTGCCATGTTTCAGAAGAGCAAACATTAACAACTCTGCAACATGAAATAATTCCAGAGCAGTGAAAATGGATGCAACCGTGAATAAAATGAGTGTTTTGACCATAAAATATTATAATTAATAATATGCTGACTGGAATTATTAAATGCAAATCAAAACATGAAGTATATTTTTTCACTTCAAATTTAATTTTAAAAAGGAAGCTTCAGATGATAGACTTTGCTTACCTCTAACTTTCTGCTAAATCATGCCTTCAGTTGCCAATATTATTGAAAGATACAGTGGCTGGCAGAATTTGGTCTGTTATTATTTCTAGTGAAATGTCCTTGAACGAAACAACTCTCCACAACTTCAATCTGAAATCGTGAGCCTCTGTGGCATTTCAGTGTTTGAGTTGTTATTATAACACTATTTATTCTCTAGGTGTGATCCTATTTAAAAGGGTGAAAGAAAGTGGGGGAAGCCAATCTCATTTCACTAATGTAGAAGTAAAATTTGTCTCTTTAGCTCTGTGAAATCTGACTTGTACCTGCTGTTGTGTGCCAAGATGAGTCAGGGTGATGGGGAGCTCTGGGCTGTCTTTTCCAGTTCTCTCCAAAATGAAATTGAGTGGACCAAATGTTACAACATTAAATCTCCCTCAAGTTTGGCTTTTGGTACTATTATATCCAGGACTGTTAGTGCATTATTTATAAGTAACTTCTCATTTCAAATACTCAATGTAGAACTGACACTTTACTCACGTGAATTCATGTGCTGTTTTATTACGGAGATTTTCAACGCTTTCTAGTGTCACATTCATGTAACATAAATTTGATGTTGTAGAGCGCAATTGCTAATTTTTCATTTCTTTTCAGAAGAATTGTTTGGCCTTTCTCCTTTCTCATGCCCATCTTAGCGGCTTTCTATCAGTTGTCATCTATTATACTCATTGTGTGGTGTATGATGCATCAGTACAGAAGCACAGGAATGCAAAGTGCCAGATTCCTAAAGGAATCCTGGACTGAAAGTGGAAAAAAAGCCCTTTAGTGACTTTTTTTAGTGACTTTAGGCTTGTTTAGAAAAACAGGCTGATTGTCCCGGTATAGACTATAGGTTCTTCATTATTCCCATTTACATTAAAGCTCTCATATTTTAGTTCTGTGTAATCAGGTCTGTAGGATTTTATGTGCTGGAGACTTCTCCCCTTTTATCACTCATATCTGCTTATGGTCTCAAAAGAAGAAGTAGAGAGGGTATAGTCAGCAGTGTAAGAAACCTAAGTAGCTTAATCGGGTGTTGCTAAAAGTTCTGCTGTCTCTCATTAGAGTTTACTCACAGCTAGGGTATCTTATAGTTTAATCATTCTACATTAGATATTTCTGAAGAGAAACATTGTATAATAAAAATTTTAGTGCATAGAAAATGTCTTAGGCATAGCTGTGACTTACAGACTATAAATGTACGAGTTAGGAAAAAACTTTCCATTGTGTCAAAAGATTCCAATTCTTCAAGATTGTGGGTTTGGTTTAATCTGCTTCCTCTTTGGTGATGTCCTCTGGCAGGCTGCCAAGTCTGACAAGTATCAATCTTATAAACCATCATTTGCCTGAGAAAGGTGATCTGACCTTAAATTATATACCTGGGACTTATAGGATTTAAACTTAATTCTGGTTTCCTTTTTGGGATTGCAAGACTTTCATTCCAATTTGGAAGATATTTTTATCTAGAAATTACTCTTTGATTTAATATGCTTGCAGAAAATTCTTGTTACTAAATACTGTTTTCATGATTGTAGATGGAATTTAGATTTGGTTTTTTTGCAGTCAGATATTGTTAAATTATTCAGAGCAATATCTTCAAATAGAAATAAACCTTCTCATTCATATCTCTCCACTAATGAGACTGATGTGTGCTACTCAGCCAGGTACTTACTTGTATTTGCTCCACTTGATGCAATTGGTTTAATTTAAATGTGATATAATATTGATTATATCTGTTAACGTGTCCAGGTAAGAAAATGGGCATGTTCAGCAAGAATTATCTTCCATAAGATTGTTCTGAAGGAGATTAATCATATTTCAGCTGAGAAGTAATTCTATTTTCTAAACCTTTTCCAAAACCACCTTTTTCCTTTCAAAGAATAAAAGTTTGCTTGCACTTTTTTCAGTTTTTGGGGAAAGATCTATATTTCTAAACATATTCAATTCTTTTGTGCGTGTGAATAAATATATTTTACAGTATTTTTTTTTGTTTCCAACACCAATTCCTCTGTTAGTAACTTACCCTTTGAGAAGAACTTATGAGAGAAATAATAAAGCATTATTTTACAGATGGAATACCTAGAGATGATATTTCATCTAAAGTCTGACTACTGTAACTTAGCTTTGATCCTAATGTGCTACTGTAAATGTAAATTTATTCCTAAAGAGAACTCAGTTTATCTGTAAGTAAAGTTATGAATATATTTTTCTGAAGTATACTGAATATAATGCAGTATATAATTTAGTTTAAAATGACAATTTAATAAGGTTTTTTCGTGGTAGACTGAACATGTAGTCCCCATGTAGTTTATGGTTTAAAAATTTTATTCCACATTAGAAGATTAATATTTATGTATGTGTTATTTTAAGCCAGGGACCATATTTAAGCTGGATGTTGACTCACAGGATCTCTGCAGGTCTAACATAAAAACTTGCTGTCACAGTATTTTGTGCTGGAAGAGGGTGCAGGTTTGTGTGGGTGTGTGATCAGTGCTGTGGGTGTCCGGAGGTTTGGGGTGCTGCTGTCACTGGAGAGACACCTGCCCACAGCTACTGACCGCTTCCTGTCCTTCGTCACGTTATGTAGCTGAAGGGAGCAGGTGTGTCTGAAATACAAACCACAGCAGTGACTGGGTAGTAATCCATCTTAAAGAGGCCTAATTCCTTATTTTAGGGCTTTTTATCCACTTGCTGAATAGTTTGCATAATACCTTGCAAGGGAGGATTCTGTCTCAGCAGTGTGGAGTGAGCAGCCAACGTGAATATTTTAAAAATACCTCTGCTGATCCACTGCCCTTCTGAAATATTTTAGAAAAGGTGGCAACCTTATTGAATATTTTTTCTAATGCATATCCCAGGTGAGACTCATACATTATTCCTTTTGTTCTTTTGGTCCAGCAATTTTCCTGTTTCCCCATCTGCAAATGTTTACTGGAACAGGCATAGCTGATCAAAGATATTTAGGATTCAGCTCCTTCTGAGTATTATCACCTTCCGAACTTCTTGTGGATGCAGAATTGTGTTCATATCTTACAACAACAAGAAAGTGGTGTCCCTGATGATGATTAGGTAAAGGATCTGAAAGAAATATAATAGACATGTGACAGCTTTTTTGGGAGTGGACATTAATCAAGCACATATTAGATAAAACTGGTTTGGGAGAAGAAAAATAAAAGATCCAAGGCTGTTCTATCAGGGCACCCCTCCCATTCTACTGCCTCCCTAACGGTTGCATTGAGTGCAACAGAAATATGATGAAATGAATGAGTTCTGTGGGAGGTTGGGAGAATCTGAGATAAGCAAAATATCCTGTCCTTATTAAATTCTGGAGCTTGGTTTATTTGTCTATTTATAGCCATGTGATTAAACAATTATCTAGGGAAAGACTAGTAGCTGCTTCAGAAGTTAAGTTCTTATTTAAAATGAACTTTTCAGTTGTGTTTAACTTAACTGCCTACAAGAAAGTTTGAGAGGTTTCTTAATCCTGGCTTTGGTGTAGACTGGGATGGCATTGATAAAGTTTTATGAATAATGACATCAAGCTAATAGAAATCAATTAAGTTTCCATATGGAGAGGATAAATGATATACCTGATTCCTGACATCTCAGAGGAAGACTGCAAGTGAATGCAAGACATCAATTCTGCCTATGAACTGCCACGTTTATAAAATTACGCAGCAAAATTTGGCTTCAAGACCCAGTTTCCTTTTATAAAAAAAGTAGTCCCGAGGCTGAAAAATAAGCGTGTCTTCTGAGAAGGTGATAGCCACTACATGTAATTTTTCAAGTATTAGTCTTCCTCATGCTTTCAAGTAAAGCCAGTTGAATTTGTCTTTTGAAATGCGTATGAAAACATGTTGATTCTTCATATTTTTGAACCAAAGGAAAAGAAAGATATCAGAATAATTAACAGCACAGTATCTCTTAAAATTTCCTGGTGCAGGGATACTTCTTAAATAGTATTCTTGAATTGTTGTGAGGGAAGGAGTGATTAAGAATCAATAATAATTATAATAGAATTTAGACAACAGGGTTGATCTCAGCACCCCTGTACTTTTCTATACAAAGTATGTTGGTGTTTGACTTGTGGTTCATTCTTCTTTAGTAAAATCTCTTTGGGGGCCTTTTGGATCATTCAATTTTGTGGCTTCTCTCCAAATAATAGGTTTTAGTAGTTGGGGGGTGCGAAAGTGATCTGGTGCCTAAGCATGCATGAAACAACCAACGGAGACATGCTCTTTACCAGGTGTTTAATTCCATTTTAATGCTTTCTCTCACCATGGGAAATGATCCAAGAGGTCTATTCTTATTCTGACTTGAAATACTGAGGGATCAAGATGCCTGTTTTTCTTCTATTTCTTGTTACTTCACACGTTGCTGTCTTTGGGCAAAAATAGTCATATATCCATCTCTGGCAAGCCAGTGTGGAATGGGTTTTGATCTCTCACCACCTGTCAACTAAGAATTTAGAGAACTTGTAAGTTTTTCTATTTTACTTTGAACATAAATGTACTTTTTGAAGAAATATCATATTAACGCTAGAAAAAAAAGTAAATAGAAAGAATTTAGTATTTGTACAACAGTGAAAGAGCAAAAAAACCCCAAACAAACCTTCGGGTTGGAAGGAATCTTACACCTATTAAACTCCACTGCTCCAACACCAAAAACAGTCTTGTGTAGGAAGAGAGACACCAGTTTCAAGAAGTTTTTCTACACCACTACTTTTATGTGAGCACTTCTTCTGGATTTATCTTCTGGCAGATGCTGTGCCCATGAACTCTACACCCAGTGACTGGGAGAGCCATGAATGGGATACAGCTCCTTGCAGGTGGAAGGCAGCAAAGAGAGAGAGTCTCTATTTTTTTCTTCCTGCAAATACTGCTTTCAAAAAGGTTCTTCACATGCTAAGTGTTGATCTGAGCAAAATCAAATTTGAGTTATTTTAAATCCTCATAGCTAAATATACATTACCTCTGCCCAAATAAGCTATAGTCATTCCTATTTATGTAAGCTGCCTTTTGCTGAGGTGCAAATTGTTGTGTGGGTGAGCCCATGCAGAGTTGTTTTTCAGATGGAACTGACACTATTTCATGAGAAACATGCTCTTGCTTTCCAGTGCCTCCTGCCTCTTTGCCGTCTCTTGTCTCTTAAGCCATTTAATGCTTTTAAAGGGTTCCTCTGTAATGCTGCCAAAGGCAGTACTTGCATGGGTTGTCTGCATTATAATTGCCAGTCACAGAAAGCTAAAGTTGTTTGGGCTACTGTTTTTTGGCACTTTACGTTTTAATTTCATTTTTTAACTGCTTTGTGACATTCGTGAATAGTAAGGAGACAAATGAATTTCTAAATATTGGAGAGCTTTTGTGGCCCATCGCTTTTGCTGGCAGTGATGGGCTGGATTCCAGTTAGTGTCTCACTGGAGTGGAACGGTGCACGAGCTCTGTGATAGCACAAGAACACTGAGGAATTTTGTGACTCAGGGGGCAGAACAAGCAATGCGTACGCTTGAAAATCTTACTGGTTTTGGTCACAGTTCTAAAGATCTTATTTCAGAAGGCTGTGTAAAATATACCAGTTAGGTGGAGTCTGATTTTGGCACACATCTGAAAATACAATACCTGGCAGTCATAAGAATTCTGTTTGTTCCAGCAAATAAATAGGATCTCTGGAAATGGCTTGTTTTGTAACCTTTCTGTGAAGACATCTATTTCCCCTTCTCCATGGGCTGCTGCCCTTTTCATTAAGCAGTCTGTCTTCTTTGCATACGTGGTATTTATATAGTGAATACATATTTTAATATCAGAATTGGGAAGAAATTATTTCAGAGCATTTTAGTGACTTCAGAATTTTGCATTTTGCACCATTCAAGATTTCTGCTGAAATTTAAGCCTCCATGTGATTTGAAAGCTTGGTAAATTCAGGCTGGAAAGTAATGGAAAAATACAACACCCATTGCTTTCTTGTTCAGTTTTTTTGTGCAAGCAACCCGAGTTACCTGGACTTCTGGCAGCTTCAGTGAAGTTATTTCACTTTTATTTGACTCATACCTTCTTTTATTGCATTAATGGGTGTAACTGTAAATACAGTTCCAGTTTTTGGTTCTTGTGTGGACAGTTAGTGGTAATGTATATGTGGAGAGAGGTGCTAGTTAACGTATGTGTGGTTCAGAGAAATAACATTTTTTCCATTAAATGTGCTTATTTAAATCTGTAGCTGGCACTGCTGGGTTGATGTTGCTATTTAGGTGGAAGCATTGGTACAGCATTCACATTCCTTACTGTAAATAAATAATTCCTCTGTGTTTCAAATTTGTCTTTAATTTAGATCAGGCTTGACCAGCTGTTGAAAGCAGGAAAAGCAGCCTACCCCAACCTGGTGGTTGCCTGCAGGGACAGGTCAGTGAACTTCATGGTTTTTTCCAAGGTTAAATGCGGATTTTATTTTCATATTTCATTAATTCTGTGCAGCCAGTACATATTGTAATGTGATAGTTACCATGAAATAATAAACCAGGTTTGCTACATAGACTTATTCACTTACACAGCCTTCCTGATGTCTTATATTAATAATTTTCAGAGAGCTAGAGCAACTGTACAAGGTTAACTGGATTCATTTAATGACTGAGTGATTTCTGCCCCCACAGTCTAGTCTTGGCTAAAAATATTTATCAAAAATGTTCCTTCTATTGTCAACACTGAGTTGTGCAAAGCTTGATAAAAACCAGAATGATTAAATGTAATAGGTGTCTGTCAAAAATAGACTTCAGGAAAAATGCATGCATCAGTAACATTTAATTTTACTGGGAGCAGAAGATCTATTTTTCATGCAGCATATCTAAATGAAGAATCCTCTGCTATAGGAAAGCAAGCATAAATGAGTGTCATTCCATACATTCTTTGATTCTTTAGATGCATTCTTTTGCTTCTAAATACCATGCAATTCTGAGCTTAAATCTTGGTCCTTTTTAAATTCTATTATGAAATATTTATCAGATTGAAGGAAAAAGAAATTCCGCAAATATAAATATGTTCCGCATCATTGCAAGGATGTGAAAGGCAAGAGTTGTTTCTGAAATCTGTTTTCCAATTACTTCTATGAAATTCAGTGCAGGGAAATTAAACTAGACTATCTAGGAGCCTGTTTTTAGAGATTATTGTCCTGGCTCATTTGTAGTTCATTTGTTGCGGGAGCTGAAGGTCCGTTTCCATACAGGTTAGAAGGGAGCTGGGGAATGGCACCTTCTTTAGTGCGGAGTACTCAGTGGTATTTGGTGCGTGACCAGAGCTGGGGTGTTGCTTTGAATGATTTGTTCTGCTGCTCTAAGACAGAAAACTGTAGGTCTCCCTCATTGTCAGGTGCTGATTGTTCCCAGTCAAAGACCTAATTACTGGGATACTGAGATGGTTCCTCTTTTGTGTCTTGATTTCTTTCATTCACTGTTTGAGTGGTTAACTATCTATTGTGCTAGAGAGCAGCAGAGAAGCACCCATTTTACAGTTCAGTGGTTGTAGTGCTCATGCGAGCTATGGAAAAACTCTATTTGTCTCTGCTGCAATTCATATTTATCCATATGAAGCCAAATCGCCTCATAGAAGAGTTGGAGAGGAACTATTCCCAAAGCAGCCAATGGCCCATGAGGTGGAACCTGCCTGGCGAATGCAAGGTTAACCCGGGCTGGGATCTAAACGTGGCTCCCCTAAGTAAAATTACTTAAAGGATCCACAGCTCTGCTGTGGGAAACCTGGGGTGGATCCTGTAAGGGAACCTGGTCTGGCTGTGAGTGTGGGGTGTGGAGGGGACCCACAGGGACCTGTAGGGTGACTTGAGCCACCGCTGTGAAGGGACTTTGGTCCTGGCAGCGACAGTCGGGGTGGTGTGAATGTGACCGCAGGAGGAGCACGTGGATGGTCAGACAGGAAAGTTTCCTTAACACAGGTGAACCCTTTGATCAGTAGTTTAGAGATTCTTGCAGGACTATGGGAAATTAAAAGAAAAACCACTAAGAAATCTCAAGTTTTCTTTTCCAGATAATAACTTATTTTTCAATTAGATTTTAGCTGAAAGAAGGAGAATTTCAGACCCTTCTGAAATATATAGTTTTAGCAGTCATAACAATAGGAAAGCAATAGGGCCCTTATTTAAGGGGTTACAGAAAGAGAACATACATGTTAAGGAAGGAATCAGAATTTGCAACAGTTTATTTTCTTGCTAATTTTAAATAAAGCTGGTAAAGGAAAATGTAGCACTTCTGCAGTGCAACAAATAATATAATTAATATAATTAACTGCATTAGACTTTGCCTTGATGGAGACTCAAGGGAATCTTTGTCTCCTTGGATGGCTTACAGTGAATAGTGCCAATATTACCTTGTCCTAATAAGATGATCAAATATTTAAATGATGGAATCAGAACTTCTGTTTGTGTTTGCTCTAAATTTGGTTCTGTTATTCCACTCCTGAGTTGTGTTCCATGCTTCTTTTCCTTGGGTCTTTAACGCAAACAATGAAACTATGAACACAGAAGACTGTGACTTTCTCAGCCCTGAAAATATTTAGGAAAGTGGTTAATTTTATGCACAGATGTAGACCTATTCTTTTGCAATGGGACTGTTGCAACAAGTAAAGTTTAGCATAGATGGGTTTTTTAGGAGGTTTGGATCTTCAGCAGTGTGTGTCTGTTTTTCTGTTGTTTTTCTTCAGGATGTGAATTCTGTGATGATGGAGCATTTTAGCACAGACCCAAATAAAGATTTTGGGAAACTGCTGCTTCTGTAATGTAAATAATGACGGCTCCTGGCTAATAAGATGATAATTTAAGGAATGGAAATGTGGTAATTGTCACATTCTTGTTAATGGTTTGGGAGATGATAAATATTGAGCCTTTTTTCCCTTGTAAAGCTGAGAAATGTGAGATCAGATTCAAAAGTTGGCTATTATTTCTTTTCAGTTTCTGCCTATGGATTTACACTTTAAGTTTGATGTTGTAGCTCGTACAGAATAAATGCCACAGCAGACAGTTTTAGGCTATTTATGTATGCAGGGTTTTTGTTTTAGGGGTTTGTTTTGCTTGTTTGTTTCAGGGTTTCTTTGGTCCATGGAGTAATGCATAGTTTTGACTAGTCAAATGTGAGTGCAAAAAACATCCATGTATTTTTCACCCCTGCCATAAAGAATTGGACAAACTTCATTATTCTCTTTTCTGCTTGTATGTGCCTGAAATCAGTTGCTCAGTCAAAACTACTGAATCTGCCACTGGAAAAGCATCTGTTTATGTAGCGTGACACTGTAGTCAGAGTACATCATTGTTGCACATCAATGTATATTGTAATGTTTGTCTCGGAATGGGGTGATGGTACGAATATACAGCTTTCCCTTGTGGAATTTTCACTCTTTGATTTTGTTACCTTAACAGTGCTTTGGTCTTTTGCACAATTGGTTTACTGCAGCAAGAGATGCAGCAATTTGACATATATGAGTACAAGGTTTTAAAGTTAAGGCATCAGTTCTGAGCTTGAATATTTTTGTTTCATTTGTCATTTTTGCATAGAAACCTTTTGTGTTCTCTGTTCACTTTGGCTGCTCTTGTCCACCTATATAAGGATTAGTCATTTTACTTCCATGATTAGATGAAAGAAGTAGTAATTAATATCCAGGCAGTACACATGAATTGGCTATAGGCAATCCTTTCATGAGTTTTATGGTTTTATAGGGAATTTTCAGTATTCAACAGAACAACCTCTTCTCGTTGCTGTCCTTCGTTAAACACGACCCTAGGTGTCCCCCTTTCTTCACTTCAATAATGATTTCTGGCAGAAAGTTGAAAGACGGCCTTTGCTGTAGGTGACCATTGTAGCTTTTGGCTGTCAGGGAAGAGCTCAAGTGTTTTAAATTAAGAGGAATGAAGTACTGATTTGACACCTGATGATTCCAGCTGAATCCGTGCTGATGTGTGTGACTTGTTATTTTGTTGTGCTAAACATTTTCCCATGTGAGGCTCTGAGCAAGGCTTGTAGGTATTTTCCTACGTCTCTTCCAAAACTTGAGCTTGAGTAGTTTCAATTCTGCTTCTTCCCATTAGATTCCATGCTGATAATTCTGTTTGTGTTGCTGTATCACAAATGCAGGTGAAGCTTTGCTGCCTTTAGGGCTCATAAGCTTTGATCCCCATGATCAGGGCTGTGGTTCCATCAAGCCATTTACCAAAGCATTCAACATGTTTTAGGAGTGTTTAGTACTTTCACAGGCAATTCTTCTTTCTCTAGAAAAGCATAATTTTGGAAGTGATATCAAAGCAGAGAAATCTTTGAAGCATCAGGAGAAAGAATTTAGATCTTCGTAGCCTGTTCTATACAAAGAAAGAACAAACACTATTCCATAATTCCTGCATTAAAAAAAAAAAAAAAGACTGCAGAGAGGACAAAACCAAAGAAAACCATAAAGCAAACTAATAAAAATACCCAAAAGACCCCAAACCCCACCGCAGTTAATTGTACACAGAAATATGTGAAATGTTATACCTTAGTTTTAGCTGGGTCATGCTTTGAATATCCTGCCCTGCTTAATAATTTTTTCACTGAAATCTGCTTGGGGTCTTTTATGTCTTTTACTCCCAGGCATTGACTTCTATTTGGACTGGTAAATACATGAACAATCTGGCTCCTTTTAGGTCATTAAATATATAAAATGAGTGCCCATTCTCTGGGACGGAATGATTGACTGATACACTTCTTCATGAAAGGTTGGCATTGTTCCTGGAACTGCTCAGTGATTGGATTGTATTCATTTGTAGAGTAAAGCACAGTGAGACAGTATAAAATGTGTCCCCTTGGAAATGATCTTGGTCTGGACTGTCCAGTCCATAGCCAGGCAATATATAGCTCTCATCTCTGAGAGCTGCCCTATATTTTCTTGTCTTCCATATATTCAAGGTGGATAACTCTTCTACAAATATCCTTTCTCTACTGGTGCCTCATACTCTTAAAATGTATTTTTTTTACTTGTCATTCCTCAAACATTGCAGTCTTGTTTTACACAATCATTCAAAATAAAAGTAAAAAAACCCGAAAGACACTGCAGGACGTTGGCTGCACTTTAGAGCACATAGCCTGTATCTTTTTAGCTCTTATAGGGAGAACAGAGATTGCTAAAATTGAATGTCAGTTGTTAATACAAACACATCACTTTTCATCCTTGCTTCTGTTCAGAACCCTTGCATAGAAACAAGGATGAATTTTCTGCACTGACAAGAATGCCTCATTCGGTGTCTAATATCTATGTCAAGTCACTGTGCATGAGTGTATTTGAACGGACTTATGTACATATTTGAAGTTGCTTCAGAATTGACTCACACAGAACTTTTTTTATGTTAGTGTCATTGACTTTTTTCTTAATCACAAAAAATCACTTTGCTTCGAAAAAGATATTTGTTTAAATAAAATTTAGCCTGTGACAGAGAAATTTTTCCCTTACAGGTACATCTCCTTACTGTTCTTAACTGAATAATGAAATTTCAAAAGTAAATGTGCCTTTTTC
This sequence comes from Struthidea cinerea, assembly GCA_013397865.1. NCBI lineage: Eukaryota > Metazoa > Chordata > Aves > Passeriformes > Corcoracidae > Struthidea > Struthidea cinerea. The sequence continues at coordinate 713,254 of VZTI01002191.1, read as the reverse complement.
ACTGCGTGAGAAGCAGCGGTAACAAATAGCTAATGTAAGGTAGGAAAATTACACTGCATTTCAGTGTTTGTTCAGGCAAGTGCAACAGGAAAAAGCTTAGATGCTGTTAGAATTGGGCATGATCGTGCCTGTACACACACAAGAAAAAGAGTTGAGACTAAAGTTAGTCCACAGGTAATTTCTAGATTAAGCTGTTTGCCTCAGTTTTGCTTTCTGTTTTCAACAGAGAAGGTTTCAAAAACTCAGTAAGAAATAATAAGGAGATTATAGTTAAACTTCAGAGAAGTCATACTGACTGTTCACATGCTTCATCCTTTAATGACTGTATCTTCAAAGCAGCAGTGGCATCTTCATCTTAAAAGAGGTTTTATGAAGTCACTTTTTGAGGAGTGCTTGCTGTGTTTTGATATGCTGGTCAGGCAGTGATTCTAAATGCACTCATTTAAGATTACAAGCCTCATGTCAAACCATTTTCAAAGTCTTTGCATTGTCCTCAATGAGTTTTTGGATTAAACAATTTATCAGAAATTCTTCATTCATCCTTAAATCATATTCCTGATTCCTGCCTTTGAGACTTTGCACTGTTATGTTCCCGCTCCTTTATCTTTCACTCCATATCTGTCTGTTCCTCATGTGTTTCTGTCTATCCTTCTGCCAGCCTCCTGCCACTGCAGGCACTTCCAGGGACCAGCTTAAAGAAGACTCCTCTTTCCAGCATTCCTCTCTCTTATTTCAGAGAGCTCTGCCAGGCAGCTAACTTTCAGAGAGCTTGCCATCAAACTTTGAATCTGCTCTTTCAGAAGTTGAAAAGCTGCCTCGTTGCTTATTGCTGGATATCCTTCTATTGAACTGGTGGCTCAGCCTTTGATCACACAAAAAGGACTATGCAATTACAATGTCTGCAATGTATCTTTAGACTAGAACTTTCGGTATCAAATTCCTTTGCTTTCACTACTCTTTCTGAGACCTCTGTTCCCTGCTTTCAACAGACGGTGAAAAAAATAACTGCTGTTTCCCTAGTGTGGAATGTTTTACAAGAAATCGATGTCATTAAGTGATTGCTATCTTGGCACAGTGGTGCTTTTCTGGCACTTTTCAAGACACTGAATGTCTGCAGTTATGAACATATGTGCTCGCTGTCTCTCAAGCACTTTAATGCAGACAGATAACAATGAACTATAAGAAAAATGAGACCTGTCCAAGTACTGGTTTATAGCAGTTAAATTTCATACTAATTTTTTGTAACCTTAAAACTAACTCAATAGGACATTTTCTGCCTTATCAAAAAGGTAGATGCCTCGCTTCTGGACATGTTCAAGACCAGCTTGTGTTGCGGTGAGCCATGGCCAGAGCCATGGTCAGCTGGACCAAGTAGACCAACAGGTCCATTGGTTTGATGCCTCCACAGCACAAGGGCTCAAAAGCACAGTGAGCACCCAAAAGGCTGTGTGAAGCTCGCTGGCCATTGGCTGCTGGCCCCCCTCCTCTTCTGGTTCATATTTGGTTATTTCTCCAGAAAGTTCTGTGTTACTCAGTAGTTGGTTGGCCCATGTTACTCCTCTCGCCCCACTCCTTCTCCCATTTGCTCTGATCCCTTCTCCCTCCCCTTGTAACTCTCCATAACTGATATTTTATTGGGTATTATGTGTTCTCCATGCCTATTATGTAGCGGTATAAAACCCCATGCCCGCCTCATTTTCTCAGCTTTCTTCGTGGCTTTTCTCCATGCTCCAATAAACCCTTCTCTGCCCCACGAGGAAGTACCTCCACTTTTTTCCTTCCTCCTTCGTGCACCTTTACCATCGGTGGGCAAGGCGAACCTGAGCAGGTGCTTTGCCTGGCCTCCTGCTCTGCGATCGACTTCCATCCTCCCACCCGGGGCAGGTGAAGATTGCCCAGTGCTGGGGCAGGTGCTGGCCAGAGAGAGCACCACGGCAAGCTTGGATGGGCCTTGAGCAACTTGAACTAGTGAGTGGCATCCCTGGCCATAGCAGGGTGATTGGACCTAGAAAATTAAGTTCCCTTCCAACCCTAACCATTCTATGTTTCTATGATAAAAAGGGGGTTTTTTTTAAAACTATTTTTAATAGCCTTGGAAGTGCTTATTAGCGCAGTTCCTGATCTTGCAGGAATGTATTAATGTATTAAATTGCCTTATGCATGTCATACATTTGGTTTGTGCATTGTTTTCTTTTTGTTGTTTTGTTTTTTTCTTAGTGCACTTACAATTCAAACCTGAAGAAGCAGCATACTTGAAGTTAAATAAAGTCTAATAATTTTCTGCTTACTGTAATTTATTGGGAGGAAAGTATTTTTAAAATAAAACATCCAAACAACTTATGGAATATGAAGAGGAAGAGCCTGTAATTTCCATTTAAAATTTAATCTGTGGTATGGTAATAAGTGGTAGCACACAAGTTGAAGTTGTCTTGAATGCAGACACTAAAAAACAAGTTTGAGGTTCAAAACAATTGAATCTACTGTGCTGATTAATTTTTTACCTCTGATTAAAAGTTAGATATGGCTTATATGCAGTTAAGATTAATTGAATCAGAGTCTCAAGATTTTTGAATCAGGTTTTTGAGCAAGGAAAATAATCTTAGACTGAAGCATTGTGTGAAAATAAAATTATTTTAAAATTCCTTTAAATCTTGGTTATAAACAAAAATGGTTTATCTTTTTCTCCTCTCCTCCTTACAAACCTGTTCTGCTTGACAGCTTGGTTTTGGTTTCTTGATGGTTTTAGTCAGTTTGAGGACATTTACAGACTGAAGACACCGAAATGTGTATCTGGGAAGGGGTTTTATTAGGTATTACACAAAACAATAAAAATGTGCCTATTCATAAACTGATTTATTTGTGAAACTAGCAAATATATTTAAGAGTGATAGTCTCCTAAAATATTCAGCCCTGGAACATTAGTGCAGGTAAACATCATAAATAATTATCTTAAATTGGTTACCAAGGCAGTGTGGCAGTATTAAGTTGCTATGGAAATGTTTGGTTCCCGCTCAGACATGCCAGCACAGCTAATGCAATCTCTTCTAGTTACATCACTTCAGCCAGATAAAAATCAAGAGGGGGGAAATAACATCAGTGATATACATGGGATACAAATCAGGATTCTTGGAAAAGGGGATGTGTAAGCCATAAAACTGATGTGTTTTGAGTTATCTCAAATGTTCATACTTCATGTCTAGAGAATTTCACAGGAAGGAAGAATGTTCTTCATCTTGACAATTAGAAAGACAAGAATCATATTAAGCTGTGCATAGGTTTTTAGTGTCCAAGTTGTCATGAATAAACTCACCTTGTCATATTTAGCAAATCTCCAACTAAAATTTTTTTTCATGTATTGTTATTATGAATTACATATGTCTCTCTAGTGGAGGTTGTTTGGGATTATTGTCTGAAGTACAGAGTTACATCATGGTATTGAATAGCAAATAAGACACCAAAAGATGATGGGCTATGGCAGCCTAAAACATGATATTTGCACTCTAGTTTCATAATGGACTTTCTATATTGTATGTTAAGAAAATAAAGGAGATATTGATTAGAATCAGTATGACAGCCTTAGTTCCCACAAGTACCATAAGAATCTGTAATCTCTGATTTATAGAATAATGTACTACTGAAGTGTTTATTTTGGAGTAGAACAGCCCATTCTTACTGCCTGTGCAACTATCCCATCTGAATGAATTGCTGAAAGTTTCCACAATAGCTTTGTGTACTAAGAAACTTGCAGCAGATGTTATTTGTTGAGACAGTGAGTATTTTATTCTCTTCTTGTATAAATAAGAAGAAATTAAGGTTTTGAAGCAGATGTTGGGTGTAGAAATTGTGACTATTATACAGCTCATCCCCATTTCATTTGAAACAATTGTCTGCAGCTTCAAAGAGTGAGAGTATTTTCTTAATTAGGTTGAAATTTGTCATTAGTTCAAGATTTCTGTAGCTTGACAACAGACTAGTACTAGAAAAGTTATTTCTTCTATACTTGAATGCTTGCCTTGTATAAAAATAAGTTTTTTATTTCTTCCTTCCAAAAACAAAATTAGCATGTGCTTTGCTGGGTTTCTTGGTCACAGGTAGTGAGTTAATAGTGGTGGCCAGACAAACCAGTTTTTAATGACCAAGTGTTCTTGAAAGGAGGATCATGACATGGGGATCACAATGAAATGGTTGAGTTATACCTATAGTAGCAGAGAAAATGTACTATTATTCAAGAATATTTTCAATAATTTTACTGTTTAACTCTTGGCTTTCTCAGAATTTCAGATTTGGCTTTGGAGTTCATGTATGGGACTTCAGAGTCCAAGGCAATTTCATTTGGAATGTGTCATGACTGTCTGCAAAGTGCTCCCTGTTACTTCATGGTTATACGTTTATATTAGAAGCTAGAGTTAGTATCAGTACTGAAATCAGAACTTTTATTCATCAATGTGTTTCTCATAATACAAGAGGCCTTCATTTCTAGCTATATGGTATCATCTTTGGTTTCTTAATTTACTTTTTCCAAGTATCCATAGCCTTTTCCAGAGAGTCTGATTATCTTCAGGTGTCCTAAGCTCTTTGACTATCTACTACAGTTTTCTTAAAGAAGCAAAACAAACGTGAAATGTGTCCTTGAAATTTGCATAAAGATAGCATTTTAGAGTACAAGGTTTATGTGATAATGAAAATAGGCTGGAGGAAACGGGTGAATCACAAGGACAGGAGTATGCACTGCAGGATAACATGGTAGAGCCCTACTGGGGACTGGGAGCGGTGTTGATCCCAGTGGATGGGTTAAGGCAGCGGTGTTGTGTGTCTCATTAAATAAACATGCCATTAAACTGCTACTGGAATAGAATCGTAGAATAGTTTGGGTTGGAAGGGACCCTGAAGATCACCTAGTGCCCACCCCCGTGCCCTGGACAGCGACACCTTCCACTATCCCAGGGTTCTCAGAGCCCCATCCAACCTGGTCTTGGACACTGCCAAGGATGGGGCAGCCACAGCTTCTCTGGGCAACCTGTGCCAGGGCCTCACCACCCTAAGAGTAAAGAATTTCTTCCTCATATTTAACCTAAATCTACTGTTTCAATTTAAAGTCATTCCTCTTTGGCTATTGCTCCGTGTCCTTGTAAAATGTCCTCACCAGCTCTCTTGGAGCCCCTTTAGGTACTGGAAGGTGCTCTGAGACTTCCCCAGAGTATTTTCTACTCCAGGCTGAACAACCACATCTCCCAGCCTGTCTCCATAGCAGAGGTGCTCCAGCCCTTTGAGCATCTTGGTGGCCTCCTCTGGAGTTGTTCCAGCAGAACCATGTCGTTCTTGAGCTGAGGACCCCAGAGCTGGATGCAGGACTGCAGGTGGGGTCTTACGAGAACAGAGTAGAGGGGCAGAATCCCCTCCCTGGACCTGCTGCTTTTTATGCAGTCCAGGACACAGTTGGACTTTCTGGGCTGAGAACTCATTATTGACTCATGTCCAGCCTCTCAGCTGCTAGAATCCCCAAGTGTTTCATCTCAGGGCTGTTCCAAATCCATTCTCCACCCAGCTTGTATTTGAATTTGAATTTCCTGTTCCATCCCAGTACCTATTTCTGAGTCTTTTGATCACAATTCAATTTTTAGAATTCTGCGTCTGAGGGGAATAGTATGCATCTGAATTATGGGTGGATATTCACTCAGAGTATTTTCTTTGGGTCCACAGAAGACTCAAATATCCATGAATGTTTGTCAAAACTTGCAAACTTCATGAGAGCTGGTACTTTTTTCTGTTAGAAACCCTGGGCTGTATTGTTGCAGTACAGATCATCATCTGTGGCTTATTTTGAAGATTACACAGAGTTTCTGTAAAGCATAGTGGAAATATAAATGAGTCATACTACGTACCCAAACTGTTGAGATCTACCAAATTCAAAGTGTCAGGATCCTAGCTCTCTCTGCAAGCAGTGCCACCGGAAAAATATAAAGATATTCCTGAAACAATGTTGTAATTTGTTAGGGGGAAAAAAATGGATTTTGAATCTAGATAGACTGCAAACTAAATTTAAATGGTGGGGTTTTTTTCCCCTCCCACTGTGGGTTTTGTCAAAAAAGGAAAATAGCATATATAAAGTTTTAGCAGTATTCAAATGCCTTTTTGTAACTTGAAAAACTTTCTGCTAATTAATCATGGAGTTTCTAACAACGGTGGTTGGGATTTAAAAGAAAAAAGGCAACTAAACTACTCCCTCCTTGGTGCAAAGATATTTTTCAGTGCTGTTTATTGCCTCGAAGTTGAGATTGTGGTTGAGGAGAAAGAGGAAGATAATAGGAAAGTTTCTTTCTGTTCCTTAAACATCCAGAAGACTTGAAAGGAACTTCTGTTTCAGTGGATTGATGACACTTGGCTAAGGATATCAACTAGAGCTGAAAGTGCTCATTCTGTTCTCAGTCAGAAAAGGAGACTGGATGCCAGCACTGAAAAGCCATTTTTCTTACTTGGTCTAAAGTAGTAGGTATGTGGCAATCTGTCAAGTGCAGTCCTGTGGAAATCAAGGAGTTTGGCTGACAGATATTATCAGAAAATTCGTTGCTCAGTAAAAGAAATGCAGAAAGTTGTAAGATTGAAGAATTATCACATAACCCTATTGGTGTTGGCAGATCATGTAAAACAGCCTGTGTGGGATCTGAGGCTGTGACAACAGCAAGAGTTTTTTATTTCCACTGTTCAGTAGTAAATAGTCATTAAAGTCGAGTAATGCTGGTGGTTTTTGTTGACTGCTCTTTGAATCAAATGTAAAGGGGAAAGCACTAGGAGGCTGCAAGACTAAATCTGACTCCAAAGCAAACATTTTCTTCCCAGCAAGGTTTCCTAAAGCTGTACAGAAAAGGAATGAAGATCCATCAGATCTGTGGAAAGCTGATAGATGTGTTGACGTGGCAAAGAGATGGTTCTATCAGGAGAATTTGAGGCTGGAACTTGGAAAGGACCAAAGAAATTTCTATGACAAATATGTTTGTATGGCAAATTCTCTACATTTTAGCTTCTCTTTTTCGCAGCTCCTATACCACACGTAAATTTTACAATTGAATTAAGAAAAAATACTTGCTCATGTGAACTCAAGAGCGTCTTGTGTCTCTGTGGGAAAATGGAGCATTAGGACTGAGAAAATGGAATATTCTGTCATCATGAGCCAAGTGGGAGCAGTATGCATAGAAATGGGAGGGGATAAATAAATAAATGGGGAAAGGTGCACACTGCTGTACCTTGAGCTTTCTATAATCCAACTGCAAAATACAACTCCACTGCCTGATACCTGCTGCTCCTATAGCTGTACTTCCAAAGGGGTGCCAAGAAAAGACACTTTAAGCTGTTATGTGGGAGAGCTTCAAAGATTGTGCCAGAAATATGATAGTAACAAGAGAAAATGAGAAACAACTTGACCCTAAAGTTGCCAGCCTTTTACAGAGGAACTGGGAAACATTTTGATCTAGAAAATGTCATAAGTGGCAGCTGTTGTGCACTTAGAAGTAAATGCAGAAGATAAGCTGTTTCAAGTGCTACTTTGACTTCCTTATTTTGTTAATAGTAATGATTTTTATTTCTGAGAGCTGGTGAAATTAAGTCAAACTTTTAAAAAACATAGATTTTAGAAAAGCTTTTGAAAGAAGAAACCTAAAATATCATTTTTAAGGAAAGAAAATTTTTTTCATGCGTTCTTCCCCTGTTGCCTTCCAATGAATAATGAAAGCAATTAAAAAGAAAAGATTGTTTTAATAAATTTGTTTATTAACATTGAGTCTTTTACTTCTGGTGTAAGGCCAGCAAGTCTTGCATCCTCTGTGGGATACTTAACTCTCTAATGCCTGGAATTAATATAACACTTTGCAAAGTATGCACTTACAAAAACAGATGGGGTGATTAAAGGGTGGCTTATTATTCAGTCCCTTAACACCAAATACTGTTGTTTGATTTCCATGTAGTAATGTCGGAGTTGTTGTGTTTGTATGTGTTAAAATTTTAATTACAACCATTTCCCATGTCTGATATTTTCTTTCAGTTTTAATACATCTGATTAGGGCTTCAGGGCCTCCTACCTCGCTTTGACCATTTAAATGAGATTTAAAATCTTCAGAGGTTACAATATTCCTTTCTGGACTGCTGAGGGACTCAGTTCTTTAGTATTGTGTTTATTAGAGTATTTTACTTCAAATGCTCTTTAGCAAAGATTCTTCTTTAAGGTACCAAAAGCTGTGTGTGTTCAAAGCCTGTGCAGGATCACACACTACCTTCTCCAGAGCTCTGCTTTAGAAAATGCATCACTTTCAGTATGTGGTTTGCTGACTCATGGGCTAATACTTGACTCATATCTGATTTCTAAAGGTTACTATTCTGGGTTCTTCTCTCGAGATACTAAACTTATGCTGCTTTGCAAGGTATATTGATTTTTAAAAAATCTGTGACCTTTGAAAACCAAGATGTGAGGTTATAATATTAAAGGGGATGTTTTGGAGTTCCATTTTCATGGGCTGATGTATTAAGGGATGTCAATCATTAATTAAATCCTAATGGAGTCAGTATGTGGTGACATCGCCATCATGGCTTGGGGAAGACACGCTGCAGCTCTGCAGCTTCTTACAAAACCTTTGGCAGAGGGACAAGTGAACTGTCCAGAGGCTACTCTCGACAATTTCTAATTATAACTGAATGAGTAAGCTGGAGCAATTTGGCTTCCCACAAATTATTTGTCACTAATCATTTCAGAAAATCTTGAAGATTCTTCTGGGCAGAGGACCTTGTGGTTAACACTTCAAGGAGAAATTGAGGATTTGGGCAAATGAGTTTTCCCAGTAGCTCTTGATATTCTGCACATTTCCCAACATCTCTCTGCTTGGGTGTGGAGGATCCCTGGTGCTGTTGCTTTAGGACTCTAAAACTGTATAATTGATCTCTAGGCTTTCTAGAATAGGGCTCTTGCAATATTTTTCTGTCTAATCCAGCCAAAATCTGAGAACCCAAGACATCCTTCAGATACACCTTGTACATTGACATATTTATCTAATAAAGAGTTAAGTATCAAACTAGATTTTTTTGAAATTAAAATCAGAACTAAGCAAACTCATTATATCAAATTTGAAAGTTTTAATTAAGACCCATTTTTAATTGTTCCAATAAGCAGTAGTTGAGAAACTAAAAGCAGCAGCAAGCTGGTCAAATAAGCCAACATTTTGTAAATGAGCTTCATTGGAACAACACTACTTGGAATATATTTAGTACCAAAATTACAGAACAATGGTAATGAAATAAGGGTTGCTATGTTTGTATCTATGCAATTTGCATTTAATAAAATATTAAAATACTACTGTGTTGTTATGCCTGCATAGTTCTGTTTGTTTATACCTTTACGTGATTATTTCTGTAATGAACAATAATTAGTTTAATATAATTTTTGAATATGAGCAAGTGTAATCTCCAGGCTACTTGACAATGCATATTTTAACTTAAGTATGAACAAAGTGTATTTCATTATCAGTTATAGCCATTTCTAGAGAGAAAAGATCTGCAACAATTTGAATAGAATTGTTGAAAGGGAAACAAGTTTGCTTTCTCATCAGTAATGCTTGTCAACTTATTCCTCCCCTCTGTGGTCCTGAGTCCCATTATATAAATGGTAGCCATCTGTTAATAAAATAGCTGATGAAAAGCACTGTTCAGGAATGGTTTACTCTGGAAAGCCAGAAAACCATTCCTGCAATTCTCCTTGTGGAAGCTGTCAGTTGCCATTGAATCAGGGAGATATATCATGACCTGAAAAAAGTCCTCTAGCACGTATCTTATGAATGGAACTGGGGACTAAGAAATGCCCTCTCTATGCCACGGCTCACCTCAGAGCATGTCAGCAGCTGGAAAAATGCCAAGCTTGGGGAGAAATCCCAAACTCAAAGAATTGAATTTGGCAATAAAAGGCCACGTGTTCAGTCTATAATTATAAAGCACAGGAGTGTACAATATAGGGAGATTATGGCATTTTATTTTCTTATTCTAATGTCCCATTCTTCAGCAACCTGCATCACATAATTTCCTATTCCCCTCATCTTGGCCCCTCTCCTGTTTCAGCGACTTACTGTGCAAAGCCAAAGGTTTTCATTGTTCAATGTTTTCTTGTCACGCTGCTATACCTTTTTTTTTATTCTTAATACCTTTAATGCTGAATCACATGCCATACCATAAATTGTTTGCATTTGCTGTTGGTCAGAATTTCTATCAGCATTTTAAACATTTTGTGCTGTTTTTTTCTAGGCTTATGGGTGGAGAGATCCCCTCAAACCAGATCCCTTGCACTGTGTGAAAAACCTGGGAAAGCATAAAAGCACTTTCTGAGGCAGCAGAACTTGGCCTGATGCAGGCAGTGTAGTAGATGTCTGTACTGGATGGCCCAAATAGAAGGATTCCTGCCAAAGCCCAAGTCTTGAAGTGAGAAAGGTGCATTGTAGGCAATATCTTATTGCACAGGCCTAGGGTAGCTACTGTAATATAACCAGATAAAGTCAGCTTAGTGTGGTCTCTGTCCCACTAACTACAAGGGTGGAGTTGTTGACATTTTTTGTCTTGAGGGTGAGATTTTTTAGGACCCTAATGCTTGATGATTTAATTAAATGGCACCTAGAGTTGGAATCAGAATTCTGACATTCTTTAGAGAGAAAAATAAAGGGTCAAACTGTGTTCAAAGCATCTGTGCTCTGTCTCCTTCCCACTCTGAAAATGCTTAATGACAACAACCTGAGCCTACTTGATAATCTGCCAATTTTAGGGGCTAAAATAAGAGCTAAACTACTTTGAAATTCTGGCCCTAATACCAGCACTGTGAGAGCTACTTATGTATTTAAAAAGGCTTAAAATTCTAAGAATAGAGAGCTGCAGATTCTTTTGAAGGAAAGTCGTGGAACCCGTGATATATTTGCCTTGCTGAGTGATGTGCTTAGCTTAGTTTTAAAGGAGGAAAATGGGTTAGGCATTCCAGGCCTTTTACGGTGTCTGTGCAACGTGGAGTTTCTTCCTGGACTTCTCTTCAGGTGAATGGTTGGCAATTTCCTACTTTTGGAATAATTTCTGTGCTACAGGAACAATGGACTTGTGCTTGGTACTGTGCAGAACACTTAGCACTGGGAGATGAGTTATTTGCCTGTTGGGCTTGACACAATTGGTTGCTCAATGCTGCTGAGCTGTGATTGCCTTATTGATCACACCTGCATTTCTCTTAGGGTAATTGTGCTTTAACTTAACCTGGCAGAAATTGAAAAGGAATTATACCAAAATTTATTAGTGAAACATATTTTAAGTGAGAAGTTGATCCAAGGCTTTTAGCTGTCAAATATTTAGACCTACACTGTTTTCTTTAAAACACTTAATCTTGAATCTTTCAACCAGCTACTTTTTTTCTTTTTTAAATACATGTTTCTGTTCGTTAGCTCCGCTCATTTCAGCATATTTACTTCCAATTTGCAATGTTCTGAGAGGCAAATATAGCCTAGTAACTGCTGAAGTACTCTCTTCTACACCTGCAAAAACAGTGACTACCTTCTGAATTGGCATATATTTAGTATGCCTCACAATGGCTCCAGAGAAACCTGCCATTTGGTTAATATGTTATTCATATTTATTAAGCACATGCCACAACACAGTAAAATAACTACTGGTTTGTAATCTCAGGCAAACATGCTCTCCTTCACAGGGACAACACTTCAAATGTGAATTTGTTGTGGTACCTCTTTGAACTTGAAGCGCATTGAATGGGAAACAGCAAATTCAGTAGTTTTGAAATATTTAACGAATCCTTATTAAAATAATAAATATATGTATATTAGGCAGAGGTGCCTGGAGAAAAGTAATTCTGTTTTGTGGAAGACTGTGTTTCCAAATGTATTTTCTTTGAGATCTCCAAGTGTTTTGAAACTCTCTGGGAAAGAAAATGATGCTTTGGTTTGAAGCTGCTCACCTGGCAGCCTGCCTAGGAGCTGTTGATGTCAGGAGCTGTTTAGTCTTCCAGGTCATACACAGGCTTTCAGCCCACCAGGTGAGCTGCCAGGAGCTAAAGCAAGATAGCAAGAGGAAAGGAAAAAGCTTTCCCACGGAAACGTGGTTTGGCATGTGAATCTGGAAATGTTGCTTTGAATCTGTTAAACACTGTCAAAATTAAATTATTTCATGTGACATTTCAATTTAAATAAGCCAGCAAATGGAATAGACTAATAAATTCTTTTTTTCTAGTCATCTCTCATTTCAGTTTCATCTTGGACTGGCTATAAAAGTGATACAGTAATTACAGCATTGATGCAGCTTAGGACAGAGTAGCTTTTATTTGTGGATTAGCTCTACTTTAGAAGAGGTCCAGGGAGAGTCCTTGCCATTTACACACTGTACTTTCACAGAGCATACATGGAGGCATAGTAGCAAAATGAAGTCCTCACCTGTGTTTTACCAAAGCAATTGGTACAGATACGGGGAGGTTGAATTCATGGAAGACCACCACCATTCTCTTTAGTGAGTAGTGGCCAAGATTTTGTTAACTCATCGATGGAAGGAAAGCTGGAACCCGGCACTGAGTTTGTGGGAGGCTGAAATAAGCTTTGATCTCTTGTATGACCATTTCTTCTCTACAAATTCTTAAACTTCCCCCTACCCTCTAACAGACATGCTGATAGGATGATGGGGAAAATGAGTACCAAAGATGATAGGCAAGCAAAAGGAAACCTGATGATAATGCTGGAAATTAATGAAACTCTAACAGATCTGGGAATGTGCTCTTTTAAAGCAGTCACTTTGTTTAAAACTTGGAGAGCAAAGAAGAAATAGCGTCGGGGAACAAAACCACTGACTCAGTGTGATATGCAACTGAGCAAGGAAGTAACTGATAAAATGTTTTCTCCATACACCTTGTGATTAATCACTGGACGTATTGTGTGCATTTTGCATCGAAATTACTCATTAAGGAGTAGCTAGTTGATGCAATGTGCACTTAGAGAGGTCAAAGGGACATTAACCATTTGCAATGAGACTGTAAATCCAGAAGGGGTTCTTTGGAATTATAACCATTTTATTGATGCTGCTGGGCAAACATTAAAACTGTAGGTCATAAAAAGACTCTGGTGAAGTATTGTTCTGTAAGATAAGCTTGAAAAATAGAAGACCAATAGAGACTGTTTCTTGGGTTTTGTTTCTGCCTTAGACATAGACAGTTTGGGGGGGTTTATAAAGCATTGGTGGGGTTGAGCTGATGGCGACTGCATTCAGTAAATAAACAAACAATTCCCTCATCTGTAATTTCAAGACCTTCTGCTAATACTAGAATATATTTACACGTTTTAGGAAGATTAAAGCTGTAAAAAGGAAGTTAATCAGTTTGCATTAATCATACTCAGAGAAACTCCATTGACAATTGTAAGACTGAAAAGACGCATCACGAGACATGATTGGTATGGTTTAACTTACTTTGCAGAGTCGGCCTTTCATTTAATGTATCTGTTAATTAGGTAAAATAATTACAGTTTTGTGTTAAATAGATACTCTAGGCATATGGTAGATGTTAATGGGAAAATATGGAGATGAGTAACCATACTGCCAGCAGTTCTTCTGCTCAGTGCTAATGTGAGACATAATGTTAGCCAGTTACTTTACTGGACCCCAAAGTATTGTCATTACTTAATTCTTTTCCTTTGAAGCTTGTGGAAATTTGGTCTCATCAAGTATGGCAGGTTAATACAATGCACTCTGTAAAGAAATGAATGTCTGAGAAATAAGCTATAGCCAAGTGTATAAAAGGAGCAATTTTTTGTTAGTCTTAATAACATTAGTTGATTAAAGAGAAGCAGAGCTCTGGGAAAAAAAAGGCAGATTCATTAACATCAGCACAAGGTACATGTGTCAGAATTCTGCTGAAAGGGAGCAGAACTGAAAACACCTATTCCCTTTGGGCAGCTTACTTTGGAAAGCATAAAATTAGGGAATCTCGTACCTCTAAGATCTAGGGTATTTTGACTTTCAAAAGGTGCATGTCTACTTCTGGTGTCATAATTTTGTGCTTTGTCAAAAAGGAAAGCTACAAGTCCTTTTAATGCTTTCTTTATTGCTTGCCTAAGCCTCATTAAACAGTCAGCTATTTGGATCTAATCTTCTCAGAATAAATTCCTGGCTCCGTTGGTCTTAATTTATAAGGCAATCATCCTTTAGAAGGGCCAGTTGTTTATCCCTAAATATCAGCAATATTAAGATTAGTGCATGATTTCTACAGCACTTGTAAAGCCATTTCAATACCAGAAACTTTGGCGTCTGATTTTTGCATGGATCACACGCAAAGTGTCAGTACAACCCTCAAAGGAAGCATAATTTGCAGGGGTAGATGCTTTCGAAGGTGTGCAATCTCCACTCATTAATCTTTTTTCTTGTGTGGGACAATTTCCCCTTGTTGATCCTTTTGAATCTTAGATGAGTTTCTCATCCCCTGTCTCAGGGCAGGGATTTTGTATAAGTTATAGTTGGTGGTTTCCTTCAGAGATCTATTTATTACCGTGTCCAGAGGAAGGGGAGCTCTGTTCGGATGAAACAGTTTTTAATACCTTAGTACTGAAAAAACCTTACTGCTGAAGAAGTGCTACCTGTGTGAATTTGGCAAGGGGTAGTTTGCCTGGTAAATGTGCAAAATACTTTCTGTGATAAGTAAATGACCACTTGGCTTATAGATGTTGGACTGTTATGTCTCTCACATTGTTTATTTTGTCAGTGTGTGTGCTGGGGGTCACATATTTGAAAAGCTCTTGTTCGAGAGGTTTTTTATGTTTGTTTTTCTGATAAGAAACAGTATCTGCAAAGAGTATTAAGGTGAATTCTGCTTGTCAAAGCGTTGCATTTTCAAATTCTGCAGATCTTACAAGTTCCCAACCTGCCAAGTTCTTTGCAAGCACTTTGAATTTAAATCTGATAAGCACAGAATATAGCTTCAACTTTTAAGTACAGCTCAGAGTGTTTATTTCAACAGGAAAATATACAGTTATAGTGGCTTATACTAATAGTATAAGACATGTAGGCACACTGTATAGATTTACTAGCCCAGAGGTCAAGAGAGTGGAGCTCCCAGGTGTGTTCACGTGTCTAATGCAATAATCTTTACATTTCTGCACAGATGTGTTTTGCATAGAACAGAATGTCGCCTCTTTTTACTATATTAAGACAAGTAAATGGAAGGTATATTCTAATTCAGTTAAGAAAAAAAGCACTTTTCCTGAAGAACCTCTTCTAAGGTGGCTATAAAAATTATTTATTTCAATGAAGATGGTTCATGAAATAGCTCAACAGATTAACAAGGTTTTTTAGTATTGGAAGTAATGGGAAGTGAATCCAGGAAATGCCTGCTTTATTTCAGACATATCTCAAAGAAAGGAAGAAAACAAATCAATAACTGTCATACCATAAAGGAGGCTTGAGAATTTTGTTTAAATATGGATATCATACATGTATATATCAAAAAAAGAGGATTTTCTCTATCGTCAGTACTTCATAAGGCTTCTTTTTGACTGGAGTTCTTTTTAATCTCTTCATCAGAGTGAGTTAAAAGATGTTATGCTTAATACAATAACCTTTTTTTGAGTTTTTCTTCATTGTGCAGTAATATTATCAGTGATAACTGCTTCATATAAATGTGATAACTAATTTAAAAATCAAGATCAACATGCAAAAAATATTTTATTTTAAACATAATGGATCACATTCTCAAGATTTTTCCTCATGAGTGAACTTTTTTAAAATTAGAAGCAAGATATGGCATTCTGTTGTAGCTGTATGATTTTAAGATCTGGGATTTAAAAGAATATCAAATATAAAACTTAGTTAAAAATCTGTGTTGAAAGCTGGGCTGGATCCTTACACTCTTCTCCAGCAAAATTGGGATTTGTGTGTCTAAATTGAGTAGTGTGAAAAATGTCAACTAGTTTGGGTGAATGATGGCACAGTCTTACACATGAAGCTTTATCTTCATCACTGATCTTTAAGCACCTGGTATCTTGAATGTGCTTTTCACCTTAAATTGTTATGCATTATACCACAATATTGAAAGAATTATTACTGGAATTTTTTAACTTCCTCTTCCCCCAGTAGAAAGCATAGCCATGTAAAGGTAAAACTAAAATTCCTTGGTTTTCCTTTTGATGAGATGTGAACAATATATTGCATCTTGGGTCAAATCATATAAAACAAAACAATTCATTGAAGCAAATCGAGAAGCATTTCATTATGGATCTGTCTGAACCTAATTAGTGCCTGACTAATGAGGAGGAACCAAAGTGCCTCCTGGGACTCGTGTAGGTGTGTCATGCCCTCCTTTCCCATGTGTTTCCTGTCTGGCCTATATTTCTTAAAGATGCTGCAGTTTCTGCTTTGGCTAAGAGCAGGAGGAGATCTCGGAGAGAGCAGATCCCAGTGGAAAGGACAGCTCTGCTGACCAGCACGTGTTGAAAGCCAGCACCTCTACTCTTCAAGTAGGATTTTAAACTGTCTCCTTCAGACCTTAAACCCATGTTTCTGAATCTGGAAAACATCTGTGTGAATGCTATGACTGACTGCAAGAGCAGATGCAAAGCTGCTGCAGTTCTGTGTTTAATTAGAGCAGTGTCCAGTTTGGTGAATTACCATGGAAGGACAGAGTAGTAAAGATCAAGTAGACATTACATTCTCAGAGGTGAATTACAAGGCTCTCTGAAAAGTGTCTGAGTTTGGCATAGAAATGCAATAGTGTCTAGTACCTTCACTTGTTCAAGCAGTGAACACTGTTTATTTTGGAGCTAGGTGTGACTGAATTGTACTTGAAATAGAGTGCACACTGTCGCTGTGAGCGGCACTGACGGCAAGGAATGGCTCANCTAAGACACTCCAAAATATCAGAAAGCTAGAACCATAACAATCCTGCATAACAAACCCAGGTGCAAGATAAGGAGTTTACAAAAACCCGTAGCAGTGTTTTCATAGCTTCTGTGAGAACTGCAAAGTTCTCACAGAATGCTGCAGAAAAGCTGAAAGAGTTCTCTACCAAAGCTTTTCAGCATCCACACACAAAACTTTCAGGTGGTTTGAAATCTTTAGGTGGCACACAAAAAAAAAAAAAGGCAACTCAAAGAATGGAATCTGAATATGTGGAGTTTCTTAACATGGGTGAATTTCTGGAGAATTCAATATTCTTGAGTCTTGGGTCTAATGGAGCGCAATTGAAATTCACTCAAGACTTTAAAACCAGAGGGGGGAAAAAAAAAAAGAAGATTACTGCTAAGTCATGTGTACCAATTAAGTTCATAATAATCAGGAGGATGTGACTGATCTGCAAAGCACAGTGAGAGTGCTATTTTTGTCTCATCTTAAAGACTGAAAATATTGAGGCAAATTTGAAGACAAATTTCCATGATGGAAATGAATTAACATCTAAAAATCATGTTAAACATGGAGTCTTGTTTAGAAATAGATGGGGCATCTAAAACTTCTCTGGGCAACCTTTTCCACTGTTACACCACCCTAAGCATAAAATATTTTTTGTTATAGGTAATCTGAATCTACCCTCTTTTTTTAGCTAAAAACCATTACCCCTTATTTTTGTGGCCTCATCTGGACTTACTCCAACAGGCCCCCATCGCATATTGGGGACTTAATGTGGGGTCTCACCAGTGCAGAGCAGAGGGGCAGAATCCCCTCCCTCCCCTGCTGCCCACAGGGCTTTTGTTGCAGCCCAGGATACAATTGTCTTTCTGGGTTGCAAGTGCTCATTTCCAGGTCATGTCCAGCCTCTCCTCCACCAGCACCCCCAAGTCCTTCTCTGCAGGGCTGCTCTCCATCTGTTCATCCCCCATCCTGGATGGATACTGGGGTTGCCCTGCCCCAGGTGCAGCACCTTGTACTTGGCCTTGTTGAACCTCGTGGGATTCCCATGGGCCACTGCTCAAGCTTGTCCAGATCCCCTTGGATGTCATCCATCCTTCAGGAGTATCAACCAAACCACTCAGCTCAGTGTCACCTGCAAATCTCTTCAGGGTGTGCTCGATCCCATTGTTTGTCACTGATGAAGGTACCAAACAGTGCTGCTGCCAGTAGAGTTCTTCAGGGTATATCCCCAGCCTCCAAACAGAAGCTTGCAGGTGTTGGACAGGAATGCAATGAGTATTAACACACAAATTTCATCAAATTTTCCTCTGAGAGAACATCAGATCAATGGGTCAGAGAGATTACAGTTTCTTCATTTGGTTAGCTTAAGTAAAACATATTTCTTAGTACTACTAAACAGAATTGTGTCTGCAACTGCAATTGGATCAAAGTTGGTCCCCTAATGCAAATGGGCACTTTCAGCTGGGCATTCTGAGTAGGCTTCTGTGTGAGTAAAGGCTAACTCAAAGTCATTTGTCCAAATCTATAGCAGGATATCTTCTCCACCACCAATCTGGGGGTAATTGCTGGTGGGAAGAGAAAATAAAAATTAAGGAAAAAAACTTACTCTTTCAAATGTCCTTTGTGAGCCTATCAACTTTGCCAGACTTTCTGTGTAAATTGTTTTTAACATGCTCGAATATTATCCTTTTGCTGGAATTGTTTTCACAGTTGTCTCAAAATGCATTTTTACAGAGTTTAATTCTGTGGGTACCAGGTTTCTCTTATTTTTTCCCTCCTTCACTCTTTCCCAAGAATCAAGCAGTGACATCCAGTTTTAGAAGGATTCTGTGGTGTTGCTTTCCGGCTGTTTAGACTACACTCACTAAGAGAGAGAAAATATTGGGGAAAATATATCTATGATTCATTTCAAAAACCAATTAAAATGCCCCCACTGCATTAATACCAGCTACTGAGACTTTCACCCACCGGTCTGACAAAATAAGTGCTCTTTCTTTAGATCAGATTTCTTAATCCTAAACAGAATGCAGGTTTTAAGAGAAAAATATCTATAAGCCTGATATGTTACAAAGATTTCTAGCTGGATCCTGATTATTTAGCTTTTTCTTTCTCATGATGTGGTATTGTTGCTATCATTTTAGCACTTGTGAGTCTTTTGTTGAATGCATTTGTTCTGATACTTGTGATTCTTTGTTGGAAGGATTTTGCTGCTTTGCAATACCTATTTTTCTAACATTAATTGAATGTTGCCAATGTTAAAGCTATTTCTTGGTATGTTTCAGATTTTGAGTCATAGATCTTGGTAAACTCATACAATGACTGTTTTTAGAGAATCCAGACTGACTCAGCAAAAATAGTTGTAATTGTCAGCTGCATTGTTTTCCTAGGAATGTAAGAGCTTGCTCTTCTCTAACAGAAAAAACCAGTCCATCTCAGTCACTACTTCTATTAGTAATTTGAAAAGAATGTGGCTTTCTATAGCTAAAATTTAAGATGTTGTTCTTGACTGAAATATTAGAGGGCCAAAGGTGTGAACTGCAGTTATATAAGTACAATAGCAGATTAATGGTGCTGTGGTTAATTTAAATGAATACACATGAGAACACAATAATGACAGAAAATCATCCAAAATACTGGGGAATATAAGTTAGAGTACAAAAATAGGGAATAATACCCCTATGTTTCTGATAGATAAGTGGTCTGCTTAGGGAAGCCTTGAAATTTACATTTTACACAATCTGAAATGAGATTTGAGAAGATCTGAGACTGATAAACCAGGGCCATAAAATAAATTAATTAGATTAGAGATTAAAGGGTGATCATACAAGGAGACTAATGAGGAGTAGGGTTTGTAACTAGGCCAGGTAATCACTTTGGGACTCTTGGCTACGGACAAGTTTTGCAGCTCAGTTGCCATGAGTGGGGCATAGGTATTCTAATAGAGTAGGGGCTAATCCCTCACCTGAGACAGCTCCGATTCCAAGGTTATTTGGTAAAAAAAAAAAAAAAAAATTGCAGGAGATTGTCTTGGGACACATAAAGCATTGCAGATCTCCATTTGATGTGGATAGAGAATGTCAATATTAACCATACCAACAGTAACTTTGCAGTGTATCAAGTATAATACTCTCCAAAATTTAATTTGAGGCATCTTTGGTTGAAAGTAACATCTTTCATGTAATTAATTTAAATATGTTTGCTATTTTTTTTGAATGGTTATTACTTATTTTATTATGACATTGAGAAATGACAAAATATGAGCAAAGTAAAGGGGATTAAATTTTCTGTTTAGAAATACATGTATCTAGATCAGAATAAAATAACTGGGAAAAGCTTGTTATAGGTCTTAATTCACTTAAATTATTTTAATTTTGTCTGGAGCTCTCTGATGTCAAGTACCAACCAAAACAAGTTTAATAATGAGAATAATAAATATATCTGAATGAGAAGAAAATATGAATCGAAAGCATAGATTTTGGAGACATGCAAAACAGACTAAGAGTAAAAATAGTTGATTAAAAGGGAAATTTTCTGATCCAACACTTAGAAGTGAAGCAATGTAGGTGTTCTCATCACAAGGCTGATGTTCCAATATTGATATGATTTTATTACAGAATTTGCATAAACTGTTCTAGTCCAGCATCATCAGGACTTTACTTCTTTCTGTTGATGAATACATTACCATGGTAAATGGGATACGAGTCTAAGTGCTTTCCGTTATAGGATTTTGTAACCATTATTTCTCTCTTGTCTATCTGGGAGCCCTTTGTTCCATGGAAATTAGGTCAGAAAAAATGAAATATCAAGTGAAATTAAAATAGGTGGCTGGAGGAAAATGTATGAAAAGGAAGGAGCAGTGGAAAGACAGTTGCCATAAGAATCCGAGCAAAACCTACTGAGGCCGTTCTCTTGAAGGAAAGCAAAAGGAGACATTTATATGAAGATTAAAATTGCCCATGAGTAAAAGAGTTTTCTGCCTTGGAATTAGTGGTGAAAGGAGGGCAGGGAACTCTGGTATGCAATAACAGTTCAAACAGACTTCTACATTAATCTTCTCTGTCAGGTAGTTTCCTGATACTGCATCTCCAGAGCAATCCTCTGCAGCATGAAGATACATACTTGGAAGGAAAACTACAACACGAAGAAGAACAGATCAGAGGGAGGGGAAGCCTTAAAAAAAAAAAAAACCAAATCCCTAAAATACTCACGTGATTAAAGTATATAAGGCTGTAATTAATGAAAGGGAAAATCATACCCAGTTTAGACTGATTTTCAAGTATGTTTTCAACTATTATTTGCTAACTCATGCTGCAGAGCTTGAAGGAAGATTAAAAAAAAGATATGAGATCAATATTTAATTTCACAGGAGGACATACATAGGCACATGAAATGTCCTGTTTAATATAGATTTTTTAATTTTAATTTTTTTTTAATATCTTTTTTTCTGCTTGACGAACTACCATTGAAAAATATGTCTACATCTCTCACCCAGGAATTCTGTTGCACAGTTCTGCTTCCATTTGATTAAAACACTTTGTGGTGATTTTGATTAACAAAACAGAAGTAAAACTTGGACCACTTTGCCTGCTCCCCAGCGGCAGTCTGGAATGGCTGCATATGTTTATGAAAGTATCCCTCAACTAGATGTGGGTCAGGTGGAATTTCTTTCATTTAAGTGTAGTGCTTGTTCAGAAAATGGTATCTTTTCTTATTCTACTGCAAAATATGCAAATATTTTCGTTTGGTTTCAACGAAATCTCACACGTAAAGACCATTTGGTTTGCCATACAGAAATAGCCCCTTGCTGAGGCAAACAGCTGTGGAGCAGGGATGTTGCCCAGCAGAGAGGCACAGGTACACATATAATGGTAAAACTTTGCATTTAATATTCTCCATCTGGCAGCTTCCACTTGAGTCTTGCAGGACTGAGCATCTCCTTAAACAGAAAAAACCACAAAAAATAAAACACTACCTGCTTTCCCGTGACTCCTTCTGAATCTGGAAGAAAATCTTTTGTGGTTCTCAGCATTTTGCATTTGGCCTTGAATGCAGCATGTGGTGTCTTACTGAAATAATGTACAGTGGGAGTTTGATAAATATGCTGAACTGGACTGTGTACCTACTGAGGCATATTTTTAATACTCCTCCCTAAAATGTCATGTATAAATAGAACTGCTTTAACATATTGCAGGCATTCGGTTTTGTAGAAGATCTTTGTTCCTCTCCAGTTTCTTGTATGTTAAAAAGTCAATTATTGCGAACTATCTCTGTAGTTTTTGAATCATTACCCATTTATCCTTAAGCAGAAATATCCTTGCTAAGAGGTTGCTTAGTGTATAATCTGGTTACTCTAAATTTGTAATGCTTTAATGACATTTGAAGTATCTGTTACTGTATCATTAATTGCTGTTATTATGTCATGAGTTTTTTATTGTCTACAGACGATATTCCTATTTCTGTGTGAATAGGATTGACTTGCTCTGTAGAATAAGAGCAGCTTTGGTATCTGGTAAATATATTAATGAGTCTTTATCAGGGCTTTGCTGAAGAGGTCACTGAATCTCTGTTGTATAGAGTTTGACAGGACATTCAGAAAACACAGTGATGACATGAGACTTCCTGTAGAATAAAAGTGTTCTCTGAGATCATGATGGTTTTAGACTTGACAGAAAAGTTTAATGATACAGCAAAATTTTCTCACCGTGCTGAGAATTTTTCCCTTGATCATTGCAAGATGGTTTCGTTGCAAGTGAAGTACAATGATGTGCTTGAAAATATAGCTGTTCTTTTGGGGCAAAAAAGCCTATTTCCTCCCCTGAAGAGCTCAGGTAATTTCGTAAACAAGTTTCAGTATTTCATTTAGAAAATGATTGTTCTCCTGGACACGTAACCCTCAGTACAGCTACTGTCAAATGAAACAAGCTTACTGAGAAGGATGGATAGTGAACTGAAGAGGCTTCACTGCAGGTGATGTTCTTTTTGCAGTTTACCTTCAAAAGAGTTGGCAATGTTTGTAATTGTGTAAACACAAATAGTGATTACTCATTTAATAAATAAAACATAAATGTAATAAGCAATGGCAGCGAATATGCTTTGACTGCACAATCGTCTTTCAGAAGACGTTTCTCTCAGGTGTATTGATATGAGATATTATATTGCAGCTCCTAAAAAAGCTTTGTAATAGATTGATGTTTAAAATTGCCACCTTTCACATCTGCTACCTCATATTAGAGGTAGTGAACAATGCAATAAATTCTTTTTATGGTTTCTGTTTGATTTGTCAGACACTTCCCCTCTCTTTTTTAGCAACAGTTTATGAATGTGTTGCTCTTCCTTTGGATAATGTTTCCTATTTACTCTTGAGTTTTGATTTTCACCTTTTGAAGTGCTACCATTAGTGAGACATAGACACACATCTTAAGGGTGGCTCACAAAGAAAATAGGCTTTATTTTCTCTTTGTCTGTCTTAATTTCTGTATCTCAGGTCATCTTTTGACCAAATGGAAGCAAAATAAATATTTTGCTTATAAAATGCTCTATGAAACACTCATGACCACTATTAGTGATTAGAATTAACAATTGCTAAAACTGTTTTTGACATGCTTTGCTGCTTTTAGCATTTCTTTCCATGCTTAGTACTGAAGGCTGAATTAGGAAATCTTCTAAAATGGACAGTCAGCTCAAAGTTGTCTAGAAGCTGTATCCTCTCCTAAAAGTTATTTGGTTTAAAGAGTGGTTCTACTTTTTCCATTTTGGTTCCCTGTAGCAATTTATAGTAGATATTAATTCCCAATTTTGGAGCTCCCTTCAGTCACCCACGTACTTCTGATATCTGCTCACTGCTAATGAATATGAATGAAATGAAAAGCAATACCTCATAACTTAAAATTATTATTGTAGAGTCTGATAGAAATGGGCAGGTCTGTATAAAATACTCTGAAGTATATTTTTTAAGTACCATCCCTATAATCCTTTGAAGAACAGATGTCAAAATGTACTGTGATAATTTCTCAGAGAAGGTAAACTGCATTAAATTAGAGGCAGAAAAGTCACACAAGAGGCAAATACTTAAATTCCTAAATTAAATTTTATACAGTACGGTACCTACGAATAGAGCTGTTTGCATTATTCATTGTGCATAACTCATTGGCCAGATTTAAGCCTTTTATGTTGAGGCACATCATGATTTTGATGGCTTTATTTTTTTGATTATTTATAGCACTTCAATGAGGTCTTTGTAAGAATAAATGTACAGTGCATCTTGCACAGAAAATTTCTTGGCCATGATGATGACACGGAAATCTGATGTGTTTTAAAGGTCCATTATTAATTCTCTTTCCTACAAATAATAATAAAATAAATTCTTTATGTGAATCCTAATCGGTGATAGAAAAAATTTGCATAATAACCAAGAGCAAGACTACATCTGCTCTTGGTTTTAAACATTTACATGCAGGTGTATGAAGAGAGTAGATTTCAGGGCAAGATGAAATGCAGAGCATGTATGGACAGTATGATTACCTGGCTTTGAAAAGAATAAAGTGACTGAATTCTCAACAGCTGCAATTAGCAACAGGCTAATTTTGATGGCTTCTTTTTGAGTTTTCCTGTTCTGTTTAAGAAAATCACTGCAGAACAATGACGTGGACTCTGATAGTATGTGGGATTGTATAAGGCCAATATGAATGTAAACAGAAAATCTTTATTTAAAATGCTGTCAACAATGTCAGAATCGGTGTGTTAATGGTTTAGCTCGCCCTGGTGAAAGCAGATGGAAAGCACAAATTCATTCCTTTTGATGGTAATTGTCTACCTATAAATGCAAATAATATGTAAAATAATGAAAAGAAGCATCTTATTGTAGGTGGCTTCAAATGTGCCATATATAAACAAAACTGCTGAATTATTTTCTTAGTCTGGTTACTTTATGTTAATGACCTTGTGATTACAAGATACAATAATAATTAGATTAGTTTTCCATATTGGAGTCTCTAACATTCAAAAACAACATTTAGACTGAAGGAGAAAACAAATGTTCCAAAGAGTGCAGAAACAAGATACTGAGGAACTAAACCGTAACTCTGAAAATTCTGGCACTCCTATCCAATATTACCAAACACGGAATGTGGAGATCATGCTGAGGTCTGCGAGATCGTCCCAGTGTACTGAAACTGTATCAAAATAGAATGTACATAGAGGACTTTTTATAACATTTGTACTTTTTCATTGTGGTGGCATTAAGCACTTTGCAGGCATTAATGCTTTGATACCAGTGTGTCGCCCTTTCAACAGTTACACACATTCTTAGCAAACATTTTGTCTGCTAAGATATGAAACAGGCTTTGAGTTGGCTCTGGAGAGATGCTAAACTCAGTTTTTATAGCGGAAGTGAAAGTCAATAGTCTGCTTTGTCACACTGAAATAAGTCAGGAGAGTTGTCATGATGCTGATCCATCAGCAGGGCAGAAAGAATCCACTCAAGATCAGTGTAACTAATCACTGTTCAGTGTGGTTGGTGCTAGGATTTTACTCACAGCTCGCTGGCGACAGCCATGAAACTACCTTTGGTTCCTGCTGGAGAGTCAGCACTGCAGCATCCCTGCTGACTGGTTGAGAAACACACTGACTCTCTGCTAAGTACAGAAATCCT
Organism: Struthidea cinerea; assembly: GCA_013397865.1. NCBI lineage: Eukaryota > Metazoa > Chordata > Aves > Passeriformes > Corcoracidae > Struthidea > Struthidea cinerea. Next base: position 687,714 of record VZTI01002191.1, on the reverse strand, counting down.
TCAACAGGAACAGGAGTTGTGGATGAGCAGTTACCGATGTGTTCTTTGGTAACAGTTATGTACCACTCTGGAAAAGACCTGATAGCTCCAAACAGCCTTTAAATGCAACAAGGAACTTAAGAAAGGAATCGTGCTGTGTCTGGCTTCAGTGTACATAACATTGGCTCATCCTAAACAAAGTATTCCTGGAGCTTAAACAGTTGTTACACTGGTTATCCTTGTAAGTATAATTGAATTTAAGCCCTTTTCCTCACAGACATGAGGAAAGAGCATGTTTTTTATACTGCAGATCAGTATAGACCTTGTTCATCTCTAGTGAGAGCCTGTGAGTTTATGCCACCAGTGTAAGTGGACAAGCAGTGCAAGTAAATGTTTTTTTGTTTGTTTGTTTTCCTACTGCTGTTCTTGTCAGTGATCTTTCTTAGAGACCAAATAAAACTACTTTTATAAAGGGAATATAGAAGCTATTGTTGAGGGAGGCTGTGACTTAGCTCTTTGCAGTGACTGACATCCCAGTCTCTGGACTAAATTCATTTTTTGCAGGTATGAATAAGGATTGCTACCTGAGGGACTTAAATCTCTGTGCCTTAAATGGGCACTTTGCCTTTTTTTTTAATATTACAATCAGATCTTGGCCAGCTTCACCACTTTTTTCTCCTTCCCAGTCTCCCAGAGGGTTTGCAGTAGCTTCTTTTTCCTACAGTTGTGGAGTACTTTAGGTTTGGCCCACTGCCTGGAAGCTGCAGCTTATTTTTGGTTTGTCTCAGTCCAGTTTTTTCTACTTTTCTGTATCAGTATTGAGACCTCAGCTCTCTTTCTTGCTTCCTTCCCTGTTCCAACCCCCATCCTTTGTTCACTCTTGAGCTTTTGCTGGTTTTTTCCCTTTCCTGAGTGCAAAAGCCTAGATGACAAAGATGTTTTAATCTAAACTATTGTTTTATTTAAGTAAGACTGGCCTGAATCAAAGAGCTGCTGTGCTGCTGATGAGCCTGGACCATGCCAATCATTCGACACGAGTTGGAGCTCGTGTCAAGTTCAACACATTCTAGAGCTGGGTCAACACAAAGGATGGTTTCCTTCTTGTCTCTTGAAGATCCAGATAGACTGTAGTTCTCCTGGATATTGGTAGAAAATTTTTATCTTCAGCTTTACAAATAATTAACTTTCCCATCAGCATATTGTGAGTTCCAGTTTGAAGTGCTTCTGGTTCATGAAGCCAAGCCAAACTGGCAAGTTTAATGGCACCTTCGTTTTGTTGTAAAAAAGGTGCCACAGCCTTGAGAAACATGGGCATCCTCTGATTCTGGAATGCTGAGCCAGGAACTGAAGAATTCAATTGGATTTGAGTATTTATTTCTTTCAGTTAAAAAAGAAAGAGCACTTGCCAGTTTTGCACTGTATGTTTAGACCTCATAAGGCGAAAAATGTTCCTACAAAAATATCTTGTTTAACATTCATGTATTCTCTGTGCCAAACTACCTTGAAGACTAACATGTCAGTTTTTATGGGCTTAAAGAAGAAACAGGTTTGCAGGAGATGATTTATATTTAGTGAAGACGAGCTAAAGCCTTTAAAATGAAATGGAAAATTATTTTGTAAGTTTAACTCTTTGAGTTGAATGTGAACCTTCAAAATGAACCTTCAAAATGAACCTTCAAAATGAACCTTCAAAATGAACCTTCAAAATGAACCTTCAAAATGAACCTTCAAAATGAACCTTCAAAATGAACCTTCAAAATGAACCTTCAAAATGAACCTTCAAAATGAACCTTCAAAATGAACCTTCAAAATGAACCTTCAAAATGAACCTTCAAAATGAACCTTCAAAATGAACCTTCAAAATGAACCTTCAAAATGAACCTTCAAAATGAACCTTCAAAATGAACCTTCAAAATGAACCTTCAAAATGAACCTTCAAAATGAACCTTCAAAATGAACCTTCAAAATGAACCTTCAAAATGAACCTTCAAAATGAACCTTCAAAATGAACCTTCAAAATGAACCTTCAAAATGAACCTTCAAAATGAACCTTCAAAATGAACCTTCAAAATGAACCTTCAAAATGAACCTTCAAAATGAACCTTCAAAATGAACCTTCAAAATGAACCTTCAAAATGAACCTTCAAAATGAACCTTCAAAATGAACCTTCAAAATGAACCTTCAAAATGAACCTTCAAAATGAACCTTCAAAATGAACCTTCAAATAGAACCTTCTTAGAACCTTCTTAGAACCTTCTTAGAACCTTCTTAGAACCTTCTTAGAACCTTCTTAGAACCTTCTTAGAACCTTCTAGACAGCAGACTCAGAAATGGGAATTGATAAGTAGGACTGTTCTATGGAAACAAAAATTTTGATTCAGCAAAAGGCTTATGAACTAAGGTAAGTCTCATACTAAGTGTTGCTGGTGTAATCCTATTTGAAAAGTGGTAACTTTAGGTAAAAGTATTCCTAAACAAAACAGAAAAGCAAGACTTTAAGGAGTATGTCGTTGGAGTTTTCAATATGATAGTTTTTTTCTATTTTCTCCTATTTTTTATTGATTCATTTTATTATAAATACATATTATTTTTGACGGATGTTCTGATTTTGTTAAATACCATCTTTAATTGGTATTTAAAATTATACTTAAAGCAAGTGAGTTACTGTATATTTTATTAGCATGGAATTACTGCACTGTTAAATCCAGAATAAATAGTGTCCATATTTTAAGATAAGTACAGGATTAATTATTTTACACTGGAGTTTGTTATTTTACACTTAACAGTAAATTAATTTGGTTCAGCTAATGCATATTAAGTCTAGATCCTTCTGAAATACTGCTTAAAACCTTGTTTCAGTATTTCAGAGAGTACATTGCTGGGAAACATAATTAGATTATGTAACTGAATTAGAACCTGCCCAAGGAGCATGCACAGTTCTCCTTTTCATCTGTTGAAAGAATCTCCAGTAAGAAGTAGAAATGGGACTTGCATTTTTTCCCGTGAAAGACCATTTAAAAAATTTTAAAATTGACATCCTTAACTGGATTCCTGTTTCAGGAAATGTGGGCTTTATAATTAAAAAAAGAGGACATGCGTTTGTACCCAGAGGTTTGCTCTGTGGAATGACATAGAATTGAGATAAGCATCTCTGGAATATTCAAGTTCCACACAGAATGCAAGAGCAGGTACTTTTGTGGGAGTGTGTCTGTGTACACACTCCTATATGCAAGTGGTTTTACCCAGCTTTGTGCATTTTGAAATGTTGGCCAGTGCTTCTCAGTGACCTCATTCTCCTAATTTTTTTTTTTTTTTTAATACTCTCATTCTGAGGAAATCTTCTCCCTGCCTTTCCTTTACTGTTTTCTTCAGCTAAGCCAGTGGAATTTGGCACTATTAATTGAATGACTGCCATTATCTTTCAGAGTGGCAGATGCTGTGTGCTCTTTATTTTGGATCAAAGTTTTCACACTCCAGAGAAGTCAGGTTTGGTGTGATACCTTTAATGGATCTCTCAGTGTTCCTACAAGAGAAATAAACTTCTAGATGATTGCATGGTCCTGTTAATGAAAGTGTGATAAATGATGTATTCTTTTGTTTGTCCTTTGGCATCATGAACACATTTTTCTTTTCAATTCATGATTTGAGATATCGTCAAAGACACCTAACATAAATAGCTAATAAAGTTTTAATTTTTTTCCATATTTTTTAGAGATTTTTTTTTCCTCTTGCTAATGAACAGAAAATAGACTATGTAGAACTCAAATTATTTTTTAATCAATGATAGATGTTTTTAAGTTCAAAGCGGTGCTTTAAAGTGGAAAAAAAAATTGGGGATGATGTTTTGGTGAGTCACTTTGGATGGTCAGCTAGAAATATTTCCTGGCTATTTCTAGATTCTTGGCATAACTGGGGATATCAATATTCTCAATCCCTCCTGTTTCCTTTCTGTGTCACATTCTGGCTCCTGTTGCTCCACTGCATCTGAAGCTTTGAATGCGTAATAGAGATGTTTTAAGAATTTGGTGGGAAGCAAAGGTTTATCAAACCTTCTGGGCAGTTGCATCTGTGTAAAGTCTTAGAGGGCTACGTGGTGCTCACTCCCAGTCCGCTGGGATTATGGATGAAATACAGAGATTTATTTGTATCTCAGGATATCTTGTCTCAGCTGCTGCTTGCTCTTGTGTCCCAGCAAGCATTCGGAATCACATCCAACGAGGTACTGGCCTGGAAGATAATATGTCAGGCTTGTAACTTTCACTTAACTATCTTCTGCAGGAATAAACGCTTTAAAATAAGACAAAAGTAGACATCATACTCAGTTTATAAGGACTTCAATCACTGTCGATGTGAGGTGAGGTAAAGTTCATCTTGAGACAAATAAAGAAAAAAAGAAAGATGAAATCAGCCTTGAGGAAGGGTCAGAGACTAAGCAGTTATTTGAAAAACAAGCACTTGTCCGAAGAACAGCTCAGCTAATTCAGTTACCAAAGCAGGGAGGAAGGGAAAGGCAGGGTGAGGGGGCGAGGGAAGATGTCTTTACAATTGATATATCCTCTGTGGAAAGAGTGGGACTGGTACAATTGTTCCATTAAGTGTGGGTATTTTTCTGTCTTAAACCTCTGAAATCAATGCCAATAATCTCATAAACAAAGCAAGATTTGACTTTGAGGGAGTTAATGCAGCCTAAATAAGGCTGGATATAGATACAATGAAGCAATAAATTCATACTATATGTCTAAAAAGATTTGACAAACTAGTCTAAAAATAATAACATTCCAACCCGGAACAGGAGAAACTGGATTAATATTAACAGACTTTATTGAAACTCAATAAAATCCCCAAGAGAGATTTTTGTTATGTCAGGATTATCACGTTCAACAGGAAGCTGTATAAAACTCCAAGATTTTTGAGACAAAATCTTTAACTAAGGGAAAGATGCTGTAAAGGGAAACGTACCAATTTGGCTCTGTAAATGAGTATTCTTGCAACTGAAGCAGAAGTGTTACTGTGAAAGGCAATTGTATGAATGGGTTTCAAAGTCCTTGTTGTCCTATATTTACATCATAAGTTTTCTAAAGAGAGTCTTTAGTCCCCTGCTGTGTATTGTAAAACTTGATGTTCTGTTCTTTGGGAACAGCAGCAATTAGGATGTAGATCATGCAAAACATTTCTGGTTGTACAGTCATTAAAAATTCTCTCTCTGGCCCTGTCATGGCACTGCTGGGAATGTTCAAGGACTGCTGCAGCAACACCAGAAAAAAAACCTTATGCTGCCCGTTTCAGCCGCTCTTAAAGGGCTTCAAGGTAGTTCTGGGCTTTCCAAATTTTGTCCTCCTTATAAGGAAGATAAATGTTCAATCTACTCTGTTTATTATTGTACATAGTATCTTTCATTATTTGAATTTTATTCTATTCCAACTTTTTGTTTCAGAAAATTAAGACATTTCAAAATGAAAATTGTGTTTTTATGGCCTGTTGTTGCAAAATATAATGCAGACCAAATGGTTTTAATGCAGTCTGGCACCTGTATATTTCACATTATTTATAGAAAAGTCTGCAATCCTTATTTATATAAATACAACTCCAAGTGGTTTTACTTGATGTTTTGCACAAAAACGAGTCCTTTATTTCATTTTGTTGTTTGCTCACAGATTTGAGGCACTGTAAGGAGTCTTTCCTCACATTAGAAATGGTTGCTAAGAAAAACATAGGTGAAAGCCACTTTGCAATTGAAGTTCTGTTTCCCACTTAGACTGTGAAACAACAGAGATTGTGAAAACTCAGGGTAGTGTTTTCCAAGGAGCTTTACAGAGGAAGTGCTGGTTGTCACCTTGCTTCCCTCAGCATCCCTACCTGATAGAGGAAATTGTTACAGTAGAATGCGTAGTCACACCAGCAGATCTGAGGCATCTATTGTCTCCTAATTCCTGTGACTACAGCAAAGATTTCTGTGTCAAATAATTGTGCCAGGAAATATGCCCCTAGTTCATGTACCTAGATTAGAAATTAGTGTGCATAAGCAGTGTCCTGTTTTTGTTAATATTGTTGAGTTTTATACAAATGAAGATTTTAATTCATGTTAAGAGATATTCAAAGGCTCCCAGAAGAGGAGTAATTGTATTTCATTTGATGCTGATAAAATAAAAAGACAGGAAATAATAAGTTACATGGTTATATTTAACATGCAGTAGTGCTGGGTTAAAAATTACATTGCTATCTATGAAGTCACCAATGAATTCCAGCTGCCACAAGGCAGTTCATGGAAGGGTTCTATGATCAGTTCATCCACACTTTAAGATCCCTGAAGGTTGTTACCAACATTTTTCATCTGCACACTTGGAATCACAATAGCAGCTTATGTCATTGCCACACTTAAAAAGATTTTATTAATTTCCTTCTGTGTTATTGTCAAGTTTAGTTACCTGAATATAAAATCCCTTCTTCCCTACAGAGAACCTGCCATACGCTGAGCACTGCGTTGTACATTTCTTCCTAGAAATGTTCTGGATATAAAGTACAAGATTGTCTGAGCATCAAACAATAGATTGCGGATTAGCCCTCAGTTATATCCCACTGTGATTCCTACAGGAGCTGACAGCCTGGGCTCAGCCCTCTGGGACAGCAACCTGCCTTAGGCATGGAGAAACACGGATCTGGTGTTTGCTTATTGGTGTATTACAGATTTTACAAGTAGTGTTTTGTCTGGCTCGTGTTTCTCTCCTTCCTGGTTTCTGTTCGATTCCCTTCACTTCTCCAGTTTCCTCTCCTCATGAGTCAGCTGTATTTTCCACAGGCATTCTTGAAACTGGGCCACAGTAGACTATTATTTTCTTTCTGTCAATCAGATTACCTTAACTGCTGTAAAAGTTTCAAACCAGCATCCCTCCTTCCTTTTCTTTAAGTCCCCCATGTGTCCAACCATCACAACTGTTTATTCTATAACTCTTTTATTCAGATGCTCTTTCACCTTCAGTTTGGATACTGATCCCTTTTTTACAACTTCTGCTTTCTTAAAAACATCGTCCCTCACTGTTTCTCTCAAATTGCCCTTTACAACTCTAATTCTGTCCAGCACATCCATCAAGGTCATCTTATCAAGCTTCTATTTTCCTGCGCACTGTTCATGCATCGTCACATCACAAATGTCATACATGTTCTGTCAGCACAAATATTGCCAGCTTCTCTTTCTTCCCCTCACACCCATTTTCAAGCAATTTTATGAAATGCAGAATAATTTTCTTAGCACAGCTTGGCTAATCATGTTTAATCCTTCCTAAAACCCTTTGTCTTGCACAAGAAATGAGATAATTATGAGAACAGGAAATCAAGAAGACAATTGCTAGGATGAACCACATGGTGTATTAGTCTCAGAAAATTGTAGAGACAGCTTTTCCCAAATTATCTCCTGGATTTCCCAACATTGCCTACTTATTGTGTGTAACTTTTGGGGG
>VZTI01002191.1:645971-680183 GCA_013397865.1 Struthidea cinerea | reverse complement strand
TTGGTTGGTTTGTTTTTGTTGGTGGTTTGGTTTTTGGGTTGTTTTGTTTTGCTGGCCCTCCAGGAACTTTATTGTATTGCGAGTGTTGGAGTGATCCAGGTACCTGCCCATAGTTGTAAAGAGCTGCTTGGTGGGATTCAGTGGGACTGTTCCCAAAGCTTCTGCACAAACCTCAGTGGCTGCTTTGTTTCTTGGCATATTGCTGGTTACTTGCCTGCGCACACAGCTCTCTGAAAACATCCCATAATTCTGTAAGTGGGTGTAGTAGGTGTTAATTTGCAGTTGTGCACATTGTTTTTCAACTAAGATCTGTACTTGAAATCCATCTGCTAGTGAGCAGGGCCTCGTTCTGTTGAGTTTATATTCCTTCCACACCCATCATTTCCCTTTTGTTAAGTGCAAAGTTGTTTTGAAATAACACCTTCAGAAATGCACTAAATGGCCTTGCTGTCATTCATTGCTATGAGGGGCCGGATGAATAAGACAGTTTTCCTCCCAACAGCAATGTGTACTAATGGTCAAATGACCTGCAAACACAATCTGACTCTCATTAAAGTTAATGGGAATCAGGTCTCAGACTTGTCTGACAATTGGCAGGATGCCACTTAGTAAGAAAGTTTGTTTAGGGAGGAAAAAAATTACCATCAATTCTAAGATGCCTCAAATATTTTTTTCCCTATTTGCCTTGTCTTTGTTTTTCCAAAAATAATTTTAAAAAGTTCTCCTAAAGTATAACATTTGAAGAGCTTCCCTTTCCCACTTTTTTTTGTTTTTTAAGGTATTCCTTTCGCCTTTCCTCAACCCACAGAAACCAAGATGAGCTTTTGCCAGGCATCATTCTGCAGATCTTATTTTTTTTTTGAATGAAATAATCTATCAGCAGTTCAGCACAACATTTTAGGTGAGATATTGGAATTAGATATGGAAGACTGAAAATTTTTGGTTACTTTAATATGATGCTGCTCTTTACTGCTGTGGCACAGAAAATATTGAAATGCTTCTCTTTTTCTATTGTTTTTTCCTGGCTTTTTTTATTGTTTCTTAGCTTGGTTATGTCCAGTTCAACACTTAGTAGGCAACAGTATTAAATTCTAATCACTTGGTTGAACAAAAGCCTGCTTCATAAATCATTCTTTAATAGCCTGTCTAAAATTTCTTTAGGGTGTTGAAGCTGCATTGCAATGTTGCTTAGCTGACCGGACTCTAATTATAGAAATTATACATCCAGCAGTTAAACGAGTAAACAAGCCTTTCCTGATTGGGGCAGTAATCCTGTGCCAGTTAGGATCTTTCCTTTTGATTCTGGATTTCTGTCACTCTAATCCTGCTGTGCCCTGAAATATCCAGTGTTGCATATCACCCCTGTACTACTTGGGCTTCACCTAGGGCTACCTTTACTGCTGGTTATGGCCTGCCTCACTAGGTTCCTTATTTAGAGGTAGAAATAAGTGTTTTAGCAATTAACTCAAAAAACATAAGATTATTAAAGTTATTCTTTAGCATGATGCAGTACCATTGAATACAACAGAGAAGAAAGAAAAATCATATCATTTTTTCAGGATCATTATTTTAGTCTGCTGGTTATGTTATAATAGAAGCTAAATGATTCAAGAAATATTACTAGCACTGTTGTTTTATAGCAAGGCACAAAATTAAAGGATTTATAAGGCTATAAGGCTCTTGTCAAATTATTTCTGTGCCATGCACCACTTAACCATCCTCTCTTCTTTTTTTTTTTCTTTTTTTTTTCTTTTAATAATAGTTATTTCTATCACAAAGTTTGGCAGTATTACAGCTACACCTCAGGAATTGTGGATTGAAATTTGAAGTGAATAATGTAGGTTACAAAATATAAAGTGTTAATTACTTTTCAATTTCTTACTGTTAGTAATAAAATTTCCTTTCAGCAATAGGAGATATACACTATGATAATATTAGGAAAAAGTTGCAGGAGGAGGGAGAAATGAAAGACAGCAAGAAGGCTTAACCAAGTATTTGCAGTGTAAAATTACAATAATTGATCTTGGTTTGGTTTTTAATTCCTTTTGTTATAAGTTTTTCTTTATGACATTGTGCTGTAAACTGAGCTCAGGGACAAAACTTCAGTTTCAGTCCATCAATTACAGCTTATCTGCAATAAATCTAACAAAACTGTTATCAGTTTTATTAGATGCAAAAGCTACGAATAGAATGAGTAGATGGCTGGCATGGTTAAGTCTTACTTTAGTAGAAACCTTATTTTTTATTCTTTTATATATATATATGAATACTTAAAGATCACTGCTATTCTCAGTGCATTTAATAGAATAATCTAACTCAGGAGACGTATCTGGGAGGCTGACACATGGGAAAACTCTATCTGCTGCATCCTCCAAAACGCTGAAACAAAAATGTGGCCAGGCTGCTTCCTCAGAGTTTTGTTGAGCAACAGAAGATCCTTCCATCTGTACTTATGGACAGTTACTGAGTTGTGTTCTGTAGCATCAAGAACCTTCATGGGTTTCTTGGGGTTTTTTAAGCAGCTCTCTGTGTGCTTCTTTACCTCAAAGGCAGTAATGAAGTTTGTCTCAAATTAACATCTGTGCATATGCAGAATTTCCTAAGTTGTTACGTTTGCAGCTTAACCGGCTTGACCTGGACAGACTGAGCAGCAGACAGCCAGCGTTTGGCAGATAAAACAATAAAATGCTTCCCAGGGACAGCCCCGTATCACCACTGGGTGTTAGTTCTCCATTAACACAGAACCACTTTCACTCAGCCGTGAGCCTAAACCAAAGTTTTTATCATTTGGTGTTATTGTATAAAAAGACCAAAGGAGGGCCAATGTTTTTGTTTAAACCACCGAGTGGGAGAGAAGCTTTTCCAGAGCCTCATTTTTGCACCAAGCACTTCCAGGCACCCTCCCCTGACCACAGTGGGAAGGAGCAAATCCCATCACTCCCAGTATTGCCATTGTCTCTGTGGAGAGACAATCCCTGGAGTTTAACGGGTAGATGGAATGAGCTTACACAGATCTGCTCCACTTGCTGCTTCTCCTGATTAAAGTCCTGGCAGAGGGGAAATCACTAACAGCTTACCTTTATGTCAGCATAATCAAATAAAAGCGCTTTGAAGGGTAATAGCTGGAACCATAGTTAGGAAATTGTCACACAAGCACTTCAAGAAACATAAAGGTAATATTAATTATTTTACATGTAATTTCACTGAATGTGATGTCATGAAAAAGAATCATGGTTAGCAGTCACCTAATTCCACAGAAAATCTGAGCCAGTCCAGTTTATGCTCATCTGTGAATGTTTGCTATGAATTTCTTCAATGTCCATTTGAAACTTTGCAGAAAATGTTTTAGCAGTTCTAAAAATTTTTTCTGAAAACTTATGTACTGGCTAACTTTTATGAAGCCATTTAGCAACCCTTACAGAATTGTGGCAGCAATTATAGAAGGATTACATCAAAAGCTGCTTTTTAGCAGTGTTTTTCAGATGGAGGAGTTCTTATTCCTCACAGGAAGATGTTACTACATTTTTATATCCCTGACTGCAGCACAGGTAAAACAGATACTGAGAGACATTGAAATCATTTCTGTGAGCTCTGAATCCATTCCTAAATGTGCATTCATTGCAAGGGAGTGAATACAGGGTTTACAAAATTCAGCCCAGGTTGCATAATTCAAATCAAAGCACAAAAGAGTCAAGTGCTCAGCATTTTCTCATTGCTTACAGGACCTTTTTTCATAATACCTGCTATGCTGCCTATTGGGAGATCAACTTAGTCACTCCTCCCTGCTGACTTCTACCACCACCTTCGTGAACTTGCCTCATCACTAAGAAAATAAATATTTAGTAAAAAAAAAAATATTTTAGCTCAATGACTCGTCTTTGCTCTGACAGTCTTTGTATTGCCTTTCTGGTGACTTGCAAGTTGTGAATTCATGGGTTGTACTGACATAAATGCAAATTTTTGTGCTTGTATTCATTGTAAATACTTACATAAGAGGCTACCTTTTGCTGCAAAGTTCTACTTGGATTGATGCTGTGACAAGTTTGTAGTAAGTTAAGAACTGAATCTGATGAGAGTAGGACACTGGAATAATTTTAAATAATGTAACATTAAATCAGTGTTTAATCTTAGTTACGGGTAAACTGAAACAGATACTTTGTGAAGTCTAATGTATTCCAGTCCAGTGAGCATTTGCTTCTTATTATGCATTTTAGCAAATGATGTGTTACTAAATTTTAGTTGAAACATGACCTTGGGCAGAATAGGCACCATTGCATAAAATCCTAGAAGTCTGCACTAGGTGTACAGAAATCAGGTTTTTTTTCTTTTTCCTTCAGCTTGGGTTATTTAGCAGCCATAGCTAACACCATAAACATCTATTTCTTCTATGATAAATCACTGTTAAAACAATATTTTGTTCAGAGAGTCGTGGGAGCATGAAACACTGATGTGCAGATTACGGAAATCTCTCCAGCACCTGGCTCACCATGTCTGCTCACGGGTCCTTGCTGCAAAGGTTTCTGTTCCCCACACAGCCATCAGGGCTGTTTTCTGTTGAGAAAACAGATCAGTAACATTATGTTGTGTTGACACCCAGAAATGAGTCATCTCTGAGTCTTTTCTGAAGATGAAGTTTAAATCAGGTCTCCTGACCTCATGCTTCCTTTTGCTCCCTTTCTTCTCTTTCTGCTCCACATTCCTGCGGAGAAACTGCCAGCACAGTAAGACACAGGCTGCAACCAGCAGTGATCAAACCCTTCAAGAGCTTTCCATTAATTACCCATTTCGGTAGGTTTTCCTGCTCGGTGACTCATTTCCCTTCAGAAGTTGTGTGCTGATGTGATTGACACCTTCACTTTATTCCAAGAATTATAATTTTCCTTACAGCTCAGTTTTGTGGGAAAATGAGAGAGAATTTTTTCCACTCGGTGGTCATTGATCAGCTTATTAATTAGCAAGATCTGTGTGGCTTGCAGTTGGTGGATGTAAGTTAAGGACATCAAAAGCAGGTTATTCCTGCCACTGCTCCATGAAGCAACTCAGTCCTGCAGAATCAACACTCGTGTTCTCACACTGTGAACCAGAGCAATCCACCTAATGCAATTATAGTGCAAATAATTAGCTACCTAAAAGCCTGGCCAAATGCATTTCCTCAGCACAGATATATTTACTGGCCAGTTTTCTAAGACCTTCTGCAGCATTTTCGCTTGTCTCCACCAGGGCTGGTTTCGCTATCGTGTTTCAATATTTGACAGGTGCTTGTTTAGTCAAGTTAAAAGGAAAATGAGGGGGAAACAAAAGACTATTGATTTGTCTAATAACAAATCAGTTGCACTTAAAATGTGCTCTTCCTCAGGTGAGTTTAAAGGATAATAAATTCTAATTTATAAGGCAGTGATTAATTCAGTCTTGTCCCATGCTGTCATTTTTTGTACATAAACAACTATGAAGTGATCTAATAGCAATTTACGCCCACTTCTTCCATGCTCCAAATGCTACTTCTAGATGTGTTGAGCAACACTAGTTATTTGAAAATATCTAATTTTTAATTATTAAAACTGGTTTTAAGTAAAGGCAAATACACAGGAACTCTGATTTTTGCCATTTCTTGCATACACTTTCAGAGGCATGCAAGCATTTTGCATGTACACAGAAAGTGGTGTCTCTGCTTTTTATACACAGCTGTATGCATTTACCAATCCACTGAACAAGAGGTGGAAGTTAAATTAAGACTTCATAGAGAGATTCAGAATAACGTGTGCAAAATTATAAGAAGGAAAATTATGAACGCTCAGGTAATTACAGACACATGGGAATGTATAAATGCCTTGCTATCTTTTCTATTGATTTTCTAGTATGTAGTTCTGTAGGAAAATGTTGATTAATCAATATGAAAGAGACTCAGAGTTTTTAGTGGGGTAAATTTTGTTTTGTGCTAACAAAAGCCGGTGATTCATTCTTGTATATGCCTTTAGATTGGTGCTTTTTTTTAATAATTCTTCCTTGCTTCAACACAAATCTGACTTCCAAAAGAATTTTTACCAATTTCTATGTTTTGGTATTTATTAAAAATACATATCAAATGCATCCCAGCATTTTGTAGACCTTCTTCATTAACAAAGACTGGGCTGAGAATCTGTGTCTGATCAAAATTAACAACTAGGTTTTTATTTATATTTTTTACCTGTGGTATTAGAGCCACCTAAAAAGCCTCAAGTATATTTTCTGCCTTTCTTTCAAGAAGTGGCAAAGACACATGATTTCTATTTGACTTCCTCCATGCTGCACATGGAAACTTTGTTCATTATATTTTCCCTCGTGGTAAAGAGCCTCTGAGGGACTGCTCTCCAAATGTGGAACGTTATTTTTTGTTTCAGTGGCTTCATTTGTTGCAGTGAAGAAGAAAAGGGATATGAGAAGGAAGTGGGGAAATACTTTCAGCATCTGTTGGAAATTAGTCTTGACCAGCTGCAGGCCTGAGACAGTTATGAGATATGAGAAGCAATTGGCTATGTTTTAAAATTTATTAGAATACACATTTAATAGGTATTCTTCAGTGATGGCAAGGGGTACAGATTTTGTTGAGCTTTCAGGAGTTCTAAGACAATTATGTTCCTATCCCAAGTGAAGAAAGGTAGAAGATGGAACTTACAAAATGTCTTCCATTATTCCTTCCTACTTCTAGTTTTTAACCCTAGCTTATTTTTTGTCCCTCTTCCATTCTCTGGATGTTGATGTTCTCTTCTTTCCTCATTATTCTGTATTTTAATTCAGTCTTAAGTCCCTCAGTTTGTTCTGTTGTTTGTTCTTTCTCCTTCATATACGTTGTGCTGCAGTTTTCCCCCAAGCTGCTTTTTCTCTTGTGGTATTCCCTGTGCTGTTCCTCATCCCTCTTTTCCTTTGTTCTGTCTCTCCAACACCTTTCTCCAATCCATCTTTCTCACTTTGTCATTACTGTGCTCACCTTCCTTCTCTGTATCCCGAGATGTCACTTTTGTAAGAAAAAAAATCTACTGGGGGTTCCTTTCTCAAATATTCAGAAAAATTTATTCCAGGTATGAAATAAACTACACAAAACAACTGCTCCTTTAATTAGCACGCTGAATAAGCTTCCCTTGTTCAACTGCAAAACTGCATTCTCATAGATGGGGATGTTGGGACATGGAACATATCACAAGATATTCTTATAATAATAAATCGTTTACTCCTTTCAGCAAGGGAAAAATAAACATTCTGGTATTTTTAAATGTTTTTGGCTGGTTGGTTTTTTGTGGGTTTTTTTTTTTTTTTTTTTCAAAATTAAATTTTGGCAGTTGACACAGATTTGAAAAAAAATTCAGTGTGAAGGAGTGTGTGCTCCCAGAGAGAAGCTGTCCTAGCAGAGGGTTTTTTGGTAGATTTGAACCATTCTGGTGGTAGTTCAACAGTTCTTTGAGACAGAGTTGAATGGTAATTAGAAATAACTGAATATCTTGTTTAACTAGAATGAAAAATAACATAGCACTGTTTTTCAACCTAAAATTATTTGATTGGCTAAACTTAAAATTTTCCTTGTAGGACAACTTTTATTCTGCTTTGGGGTTTTTTTGATGTGTTGTTTGTTTGGTTTGGTTTTTTTCTTAAAAAAAAACCCAAACAAAAAAAGACAAACAACCCCCCCAAAACCTGACTACTGCTGTGATAGTTTTTATGTACTAGAAGGAAGGAAATGATGAGCCCAAGACATTTGAAGTCCTTGAAACAATTTAGCACTTATTATGGTGTACTCAGCAGAGGAAGCCTCTTTTGCTACTGCCACAGGAACAAACAGTAACGACCTGAGTTATGAAATATGATTGTGATTTCCCCTCATCCTGCTTTTTCTGAACTCTGGAACTTTTGTGCTATTTCTGAGGCTGCACAGGAAAGTGAAAGGATTCTGGCAGAATGTAAATCATGAGATCATTAACATTTCAGCCCAATTTCTCTCCAGCAATGCGTAATCATATCAGAGATGATTGATGGGACTTGCGACCCACAAGATAGATATTATGGGTCATTCCCCCATATTTCCTCATTTTCTTTCCCCTTTTGCTAATCCTGGTTTCAGATAACATCACTCAATCAATTTCACTGCTGGTCTGGAGCTGTATTCTTCCAATATCAGATATTATATCAGATATATCTCTGGGTAGATATATGTTCTGCTTTACTGGTTTTTGTGCCTGTCCTCTTTATTTTGTTTATGCTCCATTATGATATATGGCAGAAATATTTACATTAATGTAATTGATTTAGTCTTTGAAAAGGTAAGGTCTTTTTTTTATTTTCCTGTTCCCTTGATATAAAATACCTCCTTAGTGTAGATACAGCATTTTGACCAAAATTAATATCTATCTGCATTATGTGGAAAATTAAGGAGGAAAATGATATCTTTTTCTTCCCCTCCTTTTTGGGGATCTCATGTGACGGGAAAAAAAAATATATTCTATTGTAAAGTGCTTATAACACTGTTTTCAAGGCAAGGGAAGCAGAAGGGAATGAGGGACGTGGGACATTGGCTTGTCACATCTTTTTTTCTATGTCTGTCCAATTCTTAAAAAATTAAACCAATTTTTAAGATTTTTTTAAATTGGAAAGATAATGTGGAAGTAATTGGTTGTTATTGATGTAGAACGTTCTAGCAGTGGGTATAGGACAGAAGTATGTTAAAGGCATCCTGCAAGAAGGGCTTTTGCCAGATACCAAAGCTGTGCCCATTAGAGGCAATGGTTCATGTGCAAAATGCTCCAGGTGCTTGCTATGTGTTCTGTCCCATCTGCCCATTGTAATCTGGGCTTCCTATGGACACACATCAGCTGTGCTGTGTATGGAGAAATGAGTTCTTCACTTATTCCATCATCCTTCCAAAAGCCTGCATGAAAATTACAGGAGGAGACTGAAAACACATTTGTTTATGTGCATATTACTCATCTCTGCAGATGGTAGCTATGGAGGTGCAGAAGTTGCAGAGTGGATGGGCTCAATACAGGGCAGTCTTAACAGACCTTTAATCCACAGTTGTCTCTTGACTCTAATTCCAATCTCATGTCTGCACTTCATTGTGGCACTATACGCTAATTAATTAGAAGACACAATTTATCTACTGCTGTTTATATACTATCACTTCAGTAGCTAATAGGATTCCTTGGTCCTATTGAGTGTTGTTTCAAGAATGTTTCAAAGGTCAAAAGAATGTGTTTACAATATCATGAGAAGAGTATGTAGATAGGCACGTCTGTCCTACAGCTTTTAGTGAGCAGGTATGGAACTATTAATTTAATCTCCAGTGGTTTTGTTCGACAGAGGAAAATTTGGTAACGTGGCTGTGGTGCTGTAAGGTTGGCACTGCTGACATCCAAGTCCATCGTGGCTTCATACACAAAGTCCTACACTTAGCCTAGATGCCATATTCTGTAAAAGAAATAAAAGGCTGCAAAACTGCAGGAACTTCTTGATGAACTTGATTTTCTGGAATTTCAATCCCACTTCATTCAACAAAGTAGTTTCCACAAGCTGAAGTCTCACGTCAAAATGTTCTATTGTGCTGGGACCAGTATATTCTATCAAAGCTGCTGCAGATGAAGGTAGGTAGGGGCAGTCTGATAAGGACAGTAATAACTTTGGTTATTGTGAAATTATTGCTATTAAGAATGCTATTAAAATAACAAAGTGTTAGCCCTGTTGAAGATACATATGTTTGTGTTACAAATACCCAGTAATGAGCTAGAAAATACTATCAATTTGTTACTCCCATGCCATTCAATTCTTGTCCCCCAATGGTTGTCTTTGACTGGATATGAAACTGGAAAAAAGTCCTTTTTAATGATTTTTTTTCTCCAACCAAATCTTCATCAAAGGGATTTCATTACTATCAGAACAATCTGCTGAAAGATATCTAGATTTTTGTCATATTTTACTTGACTGCAATATAAACAGTTTGGTTTAATATCGGTGCAGCAGAATACGCAGCAGAAAAATATCATTGCAGGCAAAGCCAGGAAAGAACATCAGATTGGGATTTTTCTGCTCTGACTTTTCTGGTTAAGAAAAGGGTGAAGTGGGAAGTTCCTCCCTGTTTGATTTTGGGTTTTGTGTTCAGGAGAGGAATTCTCAACTCCTTCAGCTGAAGCAGCAGATCTCTCGGGAAAGTTGGTGGTTTGTTTGTTCAGAGGAATCACTTCAGAATTGCTTCTGAAGGCAGCAGCTGAGCTGATGGATCTTTCTCTTCCACTGAACTGCCTCCAAACTGAAAAACAGTTGAAGAATTTCATTCTCTGGTTTTAACAAGCTGCTCCTGAGTCAAACAACGTATAGCTGTAGATATCTTATAATAGGAACCTGAAATTTTTGCCAAAGTGAAAAAAAAAACATCTTCCCTTTCCACTCTGCAGAGGTGTCATATTTTAAGCTTTTGGACACTGTGCTCAGATTCTTCTAGAGCTCAGTGTGTGTAAGTGCCTCTCACTGAAAAGAACTACAACTGTTGTAGTTACGGAAGAAATGTATGCTAATGTACAAAGCTACAAAGTACGGTTAATTGTTAGAAAGTAAAGCATGTACTGATATCAAACTAGAGTTATGCAAATCAATCCTCTTCCTAGTGAGAGCAGACAGATTAGACTTGTAAAAGGGCCTAAAGCCAAGTTGCAAAGAGTAGAGAGGACTAATTTTCCTTTATTTCTGAAAGGATTCAATTTTACTTCAGTACCTAAGAAACTCCTTCAAATTTTAAGGGTTTTGAAAGTTTTATTCTAGGAGATTTTGCATCAAATTTGTTACAACGTTAAACTTTTATAGTGCAGACTGGGAAGACAGTTTGTCGACTTTGGGTTGAGAACCAGTATCTGAAATGGATTCCCACCTCAGCTCAGGTGACAAAACCCAAGTCTGTAGAAGGGAGGGTAGGGGTTGGGTGGATTCCCCATAAAGGAAACACTGTTGGGAGGCTGCACTCTGGATTCCCCGTAAAGGAAACTCTGTCAGGATGCTGCACTCTACACCCCGGGGTGCCTGACCCCTCACCAGCCTGACCCCAGCCACCCCCACAGTGAGAGCTGCCCTGCTGCAGCTTCATGAATCCTGTGCCTGCTGTTAGCGTGGAGCTGGTTTTCCCAGTGACCCCTGCCCAGCGCAGAGCAGATTCACTCTTGGGGATAATCGTTCAGAGTGCTTACGCCAGAGAAGCTGGAATTACTCTGCAGACTCCAAGCCATCCATGTCTTTGGTGTGGTGAATTTAGACTTGATTTAGGAACTGGATTTCTTGTGGGTGCGTGTTTGAGAAATCAGCTTGTTCCAAAGGTGGTGGTGTGATTGGTGCAGTTTGTTTTGTTGTTGTTTGTTTGGGTTTGGTTTGGTTTGTTTTTAGGTTTTTCTGTTGGGTTTTTTTTTTTCTGGAGGTGGGGAGGGAAATGAGTTTTTTGGTTGTTTTTCCTTTTCTCTGAATTGTCTTTTGGCTTGTCATATCTTTGGGTCTCTGTATCAGATATTTCTATATCTGTAAAGTCTGGAAAATATTGCAGCAGCCTAGCAGGGTTAAGATTTGAACGAGGGCTATGTAACAGGCTGAATCATACCATCATCTACCAGTACTATTAACATTAGATCTATTATCATCACTTCAGATGGAGAAACTATGAGAGACTGGATTTGTGTGGCCCTTGGTTCTCCATTTTGGCAAGGCTCTCTGGTAAAGAAGGTTGCAGACCAGTCAAGCTCCATGAGTGTGAAGATGTGGTCAAGATCCTTCAAAGTTCTGACACTAAATTATCACTTTAGCTTGTTTTAGGTTTATCTTTAGCAGTATTACGAGGTTTAAATCTAATAGCAATACAGCCTTACAACAAATAGGAGCACTTGTGAAGAGGGATGAAGCAAACACCTTCCAGCACTGAGTATGTCTGACAGATACCACGTAGTTTGGTATTGTTGAAGATCTGTCTGTTTTAGAGACACTTTCCCTTATGTGAACTTGCAATGAGTATTTGGTGAAGTGGTGAATTCCTTGCTCTCCATTTTCCTTTGCGGGGTGGTCTCACAGGAACTGTAGCATCACACGCTGGAGTTTTCTTTTTGTCTGGCTTTCTGGGTTTGTTTTTCTGCAAGTGCAGTTGAATCTGATTCTTTTTAGCTAGAATATGAGAGTGACTAGTGATATCATGTCTCTCAGTGATCCTGCTGAGATAATGCATCCTGCTTGGAAGACTGTGGTATTAAAAATATTAAAACCAACAATAACAAAGCCTTTCTTACGGCATTCCTCTTCCCTGTTTTTTAGAAAGCAGCATATGCCCGGATATATTTATCAGGACAGTATTCATTATTCTCCAGGGGATGGCAGGCTGCTGCCTCACCCTCTCAGCTGGGTACAGCTCTCAGCATGGCTGTCACACGGGGCTGTGCTGGCAGCCTTGCCAGGGTGGGCAGCAGGAGCAGGGCAGCCTTTTTGTTCTCATAGAAGAGAGCAGGGTTTTTCTTTCATTAACCAACCATTCTGTGTCTTTGTTCCTTTCTCCAGCTTGAAATTTTACAGGTACAGTTTGAGAAAAATTAATTATTAATAAATGCAAATTAAATCCCAAGTACTGTTGTTAGGGCAGAGATATATTACAGAAAGCTTGCAGGCCACTGGAGGTTTCAATTAAAGAAAGAAAGAAAATTACTGAAAGTCACTATCAAATATAAATACAGGGGCCTGAAGATGAGCTCTTTACTATCTAGATTAAATTTTTCAGAGTATTTGCTTATTGTAGTCCATATTAAGCTGACTTTATAGACTGGCAAGTGGTTGCTGATTTCCCAGATGGCTTTACTGCAAACTACTACTTTATCCATGTTTATTTGGAACTGTGAATTTTACAGGCATCTCTACCTGACGTGTAATCAATTTAAATTGCTTCAACCTTAGAAAACACAGAGCTTTTACCTAGTGTGTGCTTGCTTTCTTTTCTTCCTTCCTTTTCTCCTTTCTTTCATTCTTTCTTTCTTTCCTTCTGCCTCCCCCTCTGTCTCCTCCGTGTTACACCGCATCCGAGGAGCTCCGAGCAATGCACGAGCAAGAAGCTACCTGCAGTCCCAGGCATCTGTGCTGGGATTTGACCCAAGGGGCCGAATTTTGTGAAACAGGGAGGTAGGGAGGTTAATATAAGAACTGAGAATCGAACTCGGGAGTGTTGTCAGGTTTTTTTCACAGGTCTGTAGCTGCCAGTATACCCTAAAAAGCATCAGGGGCTCTTTAGTTTTTTCTGCAGTGATTATCTGAAAACATGATTCCTGCCTGGGTGGTCATGTTTGAAGGCTGTAAACAGCACAGGATATTGCATTCAGTAACACGCTACGTAGGGACTCTTTCAATATCTTGAATAAGTGGGGGCTTATTTGTTAGTGGTATAATCACCAACCCTAAGGGCTAATCTGCTATTGGGTATTTCCCAGCATGCTGTGGCTTCATTATCAAAAAGACAAAGTAATATGGTCTGGTAACTTGATGACATTTGTAAATGATTCTACTGGAAAAGGATGCAAGAAAATAAAGTGTGGATTCTTCAAAACCTAATGATAGCTTAAAAAAACCCAAAACAACTCCTTCCCAAGCATGCCTTTAGGTTTTACAACACATCTAGCTCTGTATAATGCATGCACCTGACCTGGTTTATAACCACAATGTGCACAAAATAAATTGTATTCCAATATTGATTTGTTATGTTTTGAAAATAGACTTTTATTGGTTATTTTCTTTCTTTTTATCTGTCTAACCACTACTACTAAATTTTAATATCCAAAACGTGGTGCTCAGGTGCTGTCAATCAGCACAGCTGCCTTGCCTTTGCTTCTGCCAATTTAAGCCAGCTGAGATCATGTTTTTTACAGCATTCTTTAAAAAGCGATAGCGAAACATTTCCTTTGTGTTACCTTGAAAGGTTGTACCATATTTTATTTTTCTGAAAGTGACTGTAATGGAGCATGTGTCACCTAAAGCTAATTATATCCTTAGTTTGGGTTTTTGAGCTGGTGCTATAGATCATATTGGGAAAAGATTTTAAAACTACCTGTGAGAGTCAGGAACCTGATCTCCGTTTCAAATTGATGCCAGACATTTCGTTCCACCTGACATAACAGTGGTACAGTGTTATTTTGAAAATTTGCTCTGCACTCACATTCCAACTCTCACTTAAGATTTCAACAGGAGTTTTGTGAAACAGCCAAAGGACCACATATCCTTGGTGAAACCCAAATTTGGAACAAACTTCTGGCTTATACCCAACACACGCTTTGTCCACGTACTTTGGATCCCTCTTTTTTTTTTTTTTCCCCTAAAGAAAGAGTGGAGAATCTCGTGGTTCATTTCTCTTCCTCCCCTGCTTTTTACAGCTTCACGGAGCCATGGGAGCTCTGGAAGTGAGCTCAGACAAGAAGAGGTCATGGCTGGAGGAACAAACCACATGTGGGACTGTTTCTTTTCTGCAGATGGTAGCCATGCACTGCTCAAAGACAGAGCTGTCTTGCTGCATCCATGTCCAAATGGGATGATTAGGGCATCTTTCGGGCACTGAAGAGAGGAAGATATAGATTCCATCAAGCTGAGGAGGAAAAGAGGCCTCAATTCCCACCTCCTGGCTCGGTGTTCCATCCAAAAGATGCTTTGTGGAAGATAATCACAGGCATTGCTACTGATTCTATCTCTGCTTGAAAATACAATGACTGATCCTTCTGCTTGTTAAACAAAACAAGCAAACAAAGAGCAGTTTGAGGAAGATGATTATTCTGAAGAGAGAATTTCGGAGACAGCATCCTGAGAAATGCCCACACACAGCCCAAGGTAGGCTGTTATGGAGAGAGGATTTGTCTATATCTCTTTAGTTTCAGTTTGGCTGAAAAATTCACAGTTCCCAGGTCCAAACTATGGATTTGGATTTTATTCTAGCAGGAAAAATCCTAAAATGTGAGGTGTTGCACCACCTGATTACAGGCAATGGTCATTCCTCATCTGTCTGGCCTGTATTATTTCCTTGCACTGAAAAAAATGCCTGAGTTTTCAGTAGTTATTTATCAAGTTAATAAAGCAAAGCAGCCAGCCTAAACTGCCATTAAACATAAAGAAAAGGAAAGTTTTTCCAGTTGGCTGAAATGACCTTTTGATTTAGGGCTAAGGATAGCTGCCCTTTTTCCAAGAGTGCTAGAAATGTCATTAGCCGAGAGCCCAGTCCTCAAAAGTTAAATTATTCCTCATCTGGGAGTAATTTGGACTAGATTATCAGAGAGATTATGAAGGGCCATCATTGATCCACACCTCTTTTTTCTTAATTTTTTCATACTGGATCATAGACGAAAAGCTGCATATAAAATTGCCTGCCTGATCTCTGACATGCCCCAAGTAGATTTGATTCATCAAGGTCTCATTCTATCTAATTTGACAAGAGTCCAGACTGCTTTATACATAATAAATGAAGGCATCTGTGACATAACACAACCTGTGTTTCCATGCCCTGTGCTATTTCTCTGGGACACGTGGAATGTTGATGGCTTTTGGACTTTTATATTTTTTGGATTTTTTTTCCCTGAGATAATTGTGCTCAGGTGGCTGAATAAAAATACAATTATCTGACGTGACAAGCAGCAGCTAGTTTGAATCCTAAATGAAATGTCAGTCAAAATAAATGACAATGTTATGAAGAGATAGTACCCTCATTATGACTAAGGTTTGAACTGAATTTTCGTCGTGAAATGTTGATGATGGATACAAGACTTTCAGGACTCAAAAGGGAACCTTTACAATCCTGGTAATCAGGTGGGCAAAATCCTCTTGCAGGTAGTGAGGGTGATCCCTGAGATGCTACCAGGATGAAGGAAGCACAAGGGCTTAATGAAATGTTCAGTTTCTGTTTTAATCAAAGATAATATTTGATGTGGTGCAATCCTTATTCTTGTAATTCTTATTCTTCTGGATGCGATATAATGCTTGTTCAGCAGCCACATAATGTTATATAGGTATGGGCTGTGTTAGAACCCTGTTTAAATGTTTAATGTTGCGCAGGATTTTTGTGTTGGTTCTTCCAAAAGAGATGCTTGACTTAGTGCAATTTATTTTTACACTGCTAGAACTTGCAAGATTTTCGCTATTGCCGTTATCACAGCAACCTTCCAGTGTTAAATACAGCATCATGTAGCCACAGATTTTTTTCAAATGTTTTCAGTAACTTTTTATTATTTTCTGATGGAACATCATTGGGTCACTTTACATCTGTTATGTAATTGTGGAACAGACCTGCAAAAAACATTGAGATTTGTTGTGTCTTACCTCCCATCCATAAAAGCAAATGTGACTGAGCAACAGGCAATCAGGACTGATGGCTTTTCCCAGCAGGCTTGGGAACCCCATGGTGGCCACGAGTGTCTCTGGGTGTTAATATTATTATCTACAAACTAGACATGTAATAAATCTTCGTATAACTTCCAGAGTTGATTACTAATGTAATCAGGAGGAAATCTTCCTCCAGCATTATAGTCATAGTGTTTTCTGTTGTTGCTAGAATTTAAATTATATTTCCATTGCTGCTGGAAAAGGGATTCCAGCTTTAACATGCAGTGGGTTGAGGCACTAATGGGTGAACTCTCTGGTGTGGGCTGGAAGCAATTCCAGACAAGGTCTTCATGTGAATGTTAGCCATCATAAGGTGCTCAAAGACTGTAGAAGTTGAGAGTTATTCAGGGTGGAGAAATAAAATTAATAAACTGATTAATTCCAAAAATGTTTCGGTTTCAGCTATCCACTGTTAATAGGTTTCAGGGAATAGGTTTTTGGTTTGTACTGTGGGATCACAGTAGTCTTGATAGAGTTTGTGCTCTCTTGGAAACTTTTCCCTACCTGTGTTCTACCCTAAAAAATCTTAATGGAAAATTTAGGTTTGCAGGCTGGAGCCACCCGGGAGCTTCTTTAGAATTACTAGCTGCATGTGTTTTGGAGCCAAACACTTCAAATGTTTTCTCCCTCTTAAGCAACCTAGCATTAACTGCCACACTTGCTGGCCACAGCCACTCTCTCTCCTTTTTTTTCCCCTGTACCCAAAACAGCACTGCTGAAAGGTGCATGCAGCCTTTCATATCCCACCTAATCAGGAGTGATTCCACCTTCTTTTGACAGCACTGTCACCTTCAGCAGTGGTGATGACATTTTTTGGAGGTGTGCCCTGTGATTAGGCCCGTTTGGATCCATTAGCAAGGTTTAAGGGATTGTACAGCCTACTTCCCTTCTCAGATTCCCTTGTTACACGTTGTCCATCTGGCTTGGTAGAAGCTGCCTCCCAACAGTTTTCATAACCATGCCAAATTTCGGTTCCCATGGAAACTATTTTAAGAGTGCTTTAAAATTTGAGAGGCGTATCATTTGCTATCTAGAATGGGTCATATTTCCATTTTCTTCGGTCTTTATATTTTCTTTCTTTTTATTACTGGTTAGTGTTGCCACTTGTCCTGAACAAGACGAAAGTCATGAGTTTTGGACACCAGTCTTGTATCTCAATTTCTGCATTTTATGTTGTGAAGAACTGCCCTTAAAGGGTTTACGGTTTCTTCCTTGCTCCCTCTTAAAAGATGCAATAAAATTGCCCGCATTAATAGAAGGTAGAAGAGCAACAGCTTCAAAAATGTGCAGTTCTAAATTCTTTAAAGCATATTTTGGAAGCCATTAAAAATGCTTTTGCCATCCATGATTAGATAGGTTTATTAAATATGAAGGGAATTGTTGTGATGGCATCTCAAAATCTGTGCAATGTCCATGCATGTACAGAGCTTACAGAGCTTGCAGGCCCACTGCACAAAAAGGTTTTCAAAGCTATTCAGCTTTGAAAAGTATTACCTACCAATTCCATGGAAGAAATAAATCTTTGTTTTCTATTCACAGGAAACCTCTCTGCTGCATTTGTTAAATATTTTCCAGAAAGAGATTAAACGCCACAGTAGCTGAGGTCTCTTCAACCATTGCACTAACCAATGCATTGCTTAATAACTGCATCCTAAATTCCTCTCACGTAGCCACAGGCTTGGGACTAAAGAGCAGAGAAAAACATACAAATTTCTAAGATGTCTTTCACTCATGAAGAGAGCAAAGGTGTTGAGTATTTCTGCACTCACATGTTGCCATAAGATGCTATTTGTAGCATGCCATAAAAATGTCATGTGTCTTCTACTGTCTGTTGACACATCTTCTGTGAATTATTTACGGATATGCAGGCTTCAGAGAAGATTCTATGAGGATTAGGGGGGCAGAGGTAAACTGTCATGACAGTATTTCTATTCAGACTTATTATTAAAAGGATTTAAGACATGATATATTTCCTAACAAATGTAAAAACTGCTGCTCACTGCTAGAACAAAGGTTTGCTCAATGTGCTTAGTGGGCAGAATACTAATTTTTAAACCATTGTTGTTTCCAGAACCTCAGTTCTTCCCATAGAAATCTTTTTTCAGAAAAGCACTTAATCAAGGAGCTGGATTAGAGCCCAATTAAAAGGTGCTATGGGGCTTATGTGTGTGCTTAAATATTTTCCTGAGCAGTGATGAAATCAAGAATCATAAAGCTTTTGCTAAAGCTCCAATTGTTTGAGCAATCTGGTCTATGTACTGCTTTTCATTAAGGATGCAACATGGGAAATCATAGGTATATTGGCTTTGTAAAGGTTTCAAAAGCTGATTTAGGCTTTGCTTTAGCTAGAAAAAGTCAGGCAAAGCTAAGTACTTTTCTCTTTTTTTTTTTTTTTTGCCTGTAGCATCTTCTAATAAGAACTGAGGTTTTCCTTCCCTTCTTTCTGGCATGGTTTCTTTTACAGTCAAATTTCTGCTCTCTTCTGTTCTGGTCTTCTGCCATAAAAAGGCTGAGAAACCTGCCTATTGTAAACCTCATTTTATGGAGAGATTCAGAGACCAGCCTCACTGTAGTTACATTTCCCTTCAAGCCAGTTGTGTTTAACTCCCTCTTCTAAAAGATCAGAATTTAAATATACCTTACCCTTGGCTCTTTCTTGTAAGTCTTATCCCTGAAATAAATTATAATAAAAATGGAGAGATATTTTATTGTTTAGCATGAGGTACCAAGTGAAGACAGTGAAGTTGTAAGCTCAAAGTCGAGTGTGCATACTGAAGCAGAGTCTCTCAACTCAAACAGAAATAAGTTGTACCAGGATTTCTGAAGTCTTCAAATTGGTGCATCAAACTAAAGGTCACCAACTGCTATTTAATCTGTTAGGAAGTCAGGGTCTGATATAAATCTGAAGGGCAACACAATATATATAATTATTAACCTTAAAAACTTTGTGTAAACAGAGAAAAATAATGATTCCAGTGATGCCCAAGACAGCCACCTGAAAACAGAGACTAGACAAGAACAAGGGAATAAAGGGAGGTATTTATTTGAAGGGCCTTCAAAGGTACACCCTGGGCAGTCAAAAAGGCTACACCCAAGATGGGCCCCAGATCACGAATTCTTCACACTTGTTTGGTTCATTTACATATCAGGGTTTATTGTCCAGTTATAACCTCAGTTCATGATGTAATTACCCCAAGTGTTCCCCCCTTCAGAGGCTTTTAGTTTACACAGTTTGGGGCCCAGTGTCCTTGAGGTGGAAACCTAGAGAGGTTTTGTTATGTCTAACCGGCATGAGAACAGCAGCTAACAGGCCACAAGAAACTTCAGAGTTACACACTAGGCAGTGCAGGATTTGAAAAATGTAGAAGTTAAAACCTAAAGCATCACCAACAACCCCTGAGTAAAATTAGGGGTTTTCACGCCCATCACAAAATGTTAAGAACACTTAAGTCTGAGAAGAATGTGTAAAATCAAACATTTTCCAGCACATTTAGAAACAGGGACGAAAATTATGTGAACTGTTTATTGGACAACTGCTTTACACCCCTTGGAAAAAAAAAAACACCAAAACACTAACTTCATGGAGCTTTAAATAGAGATAATTAACAGAATGAGGCAGGAACTCTTAAATAACAGGTGCAAACAATTAAGTAATCACTCAGGCTGTTGTGAAAGATGAGATTTAAATAAGATCCAGCCTGACTCTTTGCAGTTTTGTTGAGGAAAAGAGCAAGAAAGTGATGGATCCTTAGAAATACAATATATGCCCTTTTTAAATGGGACAGGGGAACATGTCATCAGCACTTTTATCTCAAGGAATGGGTGGAGGGAAGGAGAGGACTCCAAGGAGAGGAGACCAAGGGCAGCCTCAGACACACAGATTGAACTTCTGCATCTTTTCCTACCATGCCATGTAGTCATTCCAAGCGTGTCCTTTACGCCTGTTTGAGTTTAGGAGGAATAACTAAGAAATAATTTCTCAATAAAAGTACAGGAAGAGCAAGTGTGGGAAGAAAGGTGCAGCTGGTGAACCCCAGTCATGAGTCAAGATTTGTTACACAGCCTGGTGGGCACTGCTAGGGAGTATCACCTCTGAGCTGTTCGTGTGGGAAGTGCCCAGGAGCAGGGAGCAGCATCTAAATGAAAAAGTTAATTGATTGACTTTTTATATGGCAAAACTCCAAAGCATACATCTGAAAAGAACTGAAAACCTTTCATTCTAAATTTAAATTGCAGTTTACAGGCTTTACAGTCCCTTTCCTATGCTGCAGAGGTATCTGCTTTAAAAAAATATTAAAAGATGCAAAAATGTAATAAAACTAGTTCATGTGAGAATAGTTGAGAAATTCTTGGTAATATACAAATGCACAGGGAGATCATCCAAGTGTGAAAATTAAATTAGGAATAAAATTTGAGGGAAGGAGGAGTAGTTCCAGCTAAGGTTAAGATAGAAAAGGTTCTTTAGAGTAAAATGGAGAATGTATTGTAATCACTAAAACCTGGTTGGGTACACTGGTGGGGGAGAGAAAGAACAAAATTACAGTAAATTTTTAATTAAAAAATATCTTCAGGAACCTTCCTTTCAGAACTGATTGCTGTCTCCATGAGGTCATGTCCTCTTGTGCTGTTTTGATGCAGTAATCAATGCCCAGCATATGGGATTATTCATACTGTACAGCACAAGTCCTCTGACTGTGTATGAAGGCACACTCCCTTGTGTTCCACTATTAAAAAGCAAAATGGAACATATAAAAACAGCATTAATGTATAGGGCCCATAGCTGGGTCAGCCTTGTGGAAAGGGTGTTCTGAGCAGCCCCCATGAGAGATGCCTCTTTGTGGTGCATGAGCAATATGAGTCCCTGGCTGTGTTCCAGCTTCAGTGGCAGTCCCTAGATTTTCCAAGCAGCAGAAGTCTCTGACCTGATTCAGGCCCTGCTTGTTGGAGTTAAAGGGGTTCCTGAGCTATCAGTACATGAGCAGGGATGCCACTTCAGTTGTGGGCAGTTGCTTACCATCTTTTAGCAGAAAAAAGTGTTCAATTTCTCTAAAATGAGCGGTTGTTCTGTCTCTGCTGTGTGCTGTATTATGGAAACAGAAGTAGGATACTGGAAATGAAAACCTCTTCCCTACCCGTGGGCATTGTGCAAACCAGTTCTCTCCTGGTTCTCTGCAGTGCAGCAGATGTGTGATGTGAGCTTCTGTGATGAATAGAAATCTGGCTGTTCTTGAGCCCTCTTCCTCGACTTTTGGAAAGTGAGGGCTGATTTCTACACTCAGCCTCCTCCTTTCTATATCAGCCCTGACAGGACTCTGATGCAAAAGCAGCCCCCTGCCCTTGGAGCAGCAGAGGTGATTGTGGCAGTGGAGTCGAAGGCAGAAGGTGAAGGATTGGTGGAACCTGGCAGGACTCTCTGTGCCAAGAGATTAGGAGAATGAATCACTAAAGATAACACTGCTGGACATGTTGAGTATTTACTACCAGGGTTCACACCCCAAGCCTGAAAATCCTTGCCAACCCACCTTATCCTGCAGTAGCACAGACTGGACATTTAAATACATGTAATTCTTTGAAGGATCAGAGCCTTAATTCCCAACAGCTACAACCACTGCCAGGGGAAACACTGCAGTAGTCAGAGATTAAGATTCAGAAGGTGGCACGCCAGTAAGGGAAGAAAAATAAAGGCATTCAGAGTCACTTAAAATGGCTTCTCCTTCCATTTGAAGCATGCTCATCCTGTTTGTGCTTGGATGTATTTTACAAAAATGCAAATCTGGCCAATGATCTGTATTCCAATACGTACAAGATATGAATCAGAGCTTTAACCCATTCCTGGAGTAAAATTGCTATAATATGACAGCGTATTTACCTCCCAAACATGTTTTTTCTTCATTTAGGCATTTTTAGTGTAATTATCATAGTTGCAGCAATTAAAGAATAGGAGGTTTTCTCATTTAAAGTACCTTTTCCTTTTAGTGATGGTCATAAGCATGATTTAGGAGCAAATGCTGGGAAATATTGTTCGTCTATAGAAAAAGAATGCATTATCATACTGCAATTACATAATCATGAGTGCAAGTGCATGACAAATGGCTTGGAATAAATTCTGGGTAGAAACCTCTTCCAAATAAGAAATAACCACTCATAAGTAGCATAGCTGATTGCTTATATGCCCTACCAATCCCTATGGAATAGAAGCCTCGGAAAGAATTAAGTAGTTGCATCAGCTGCTCTGAATTCAGAAAATGAAAAGGAAAGCTTAAAATGAGATAGAAGATAAAAACTGAAGTGCTTTGAAACCACAAAAATATATGTCCATAGTATATTGTTTTGGTGACTTGATTGTGGCATAACTGCTCCCTTAGGGTGCTGGTGGATTTAGCAAAGCAAAGTTGAAATTACATAGTAGCTATGTTAGGATATGAAAGTGATTTCTAAAAAAATATATTAAGTGTAAAGAAATAATGTAACATCTCTCTTTTTTTGTGCCAGAGAAGGACTTTTATGGATAGCTTTTCAGTGGGCTACAACCAGGAGTTGCATATATGGGTTTCAATTTTTTTTTGTTTACAGGGACAGTTAGTTACCAAAGACCCCAAAGCAAAGTGCCCTACTTGTCACTCCTGCCTCAGGTATGAAAGTTAAGAAAGTAGAAGTATCCTTTTCCCTTTTTCACTCTATGTACATGGTCAGACAGCTTTTTCCTTGGGATTGTAGCTGATGGCAAGCAGATGATTCTCTAGAACAGGGCAAGAGGATGCCTTAGATGTGGAAATATTTAGAATGAACAGCTTAATTTCCAGGCATCAGCTACACACAGTGGTTGAGTAGGGAGGTCTGATTGTAATGATAGGAATGGAAGAAACATCAGACTCCTGTCCAGAGCAAAATACTGATCTCAGGTGAGCATTGTCCATGGAATCTCCTGTGCCAGCTGGACAATGCTAGTAATGGCCATTTCCCAGAAAGCAATACAGACACACGCCAAGATTCAGCCTTGGGCTGTCTCCCTGTGGGGCCAGCCAATTTTTCCACCTGGTCACCACATGGTAGCTTTGGAACTGGCAGAAGAAGCTTGTAGGAGTCAGCTACCCACAGAAGATTGTCGTGTGAGTTTTGTCAAATTCAGCTCTTAAACCCATAAGCTTCCTGTAGCCCTGTCTAGGAACTGGGAAGTGTTTGATTGGCTTCCTTGTAAATCACTTGTCCAAGCTGAAAGAATCACAGATGAACATGAGCAAACAGAAGGAAAAAATTATCCACTCTTTCTTTTACTTTCTTTTTGTAATATTGCCTAAAGGAATTTTGTGTACAACATTGACGTTTGTAGCTTACTTGGGTCTATAAAAAAATATATATGCAAAGGAGAGAGCTGTGCAAAACTCTAAGCTGATTCTGCATTCCCCCTAACTTTGATTTCAGCGCAATGAATTTCAAGGACACTGAATTCTGACGAGTTTGGAGATTGCATGAGCATAAAATCACAATGCAAAACCAATTTGACTACAGAGTCTCACCTGGATTAATTTCAGAACCCTATGAAATGGCAAATTTAGCATGTTTTGACAGCCAGGGCTGTAAAATGAGCAAGATTTAATTGTAACTGGATATTAGGTTGAAATTCCTGTAAAATCAAGACGGAATGGGAGGTGTTTTTATGTGGTTACATATATTATTGCCCACATGGTGGATTTTTATTACTGATGTCAGAATACTTTAGGACACCTCATGTTTTCAAATGAGATCAATAGACAGAACATACTGGCACAGTCTAGGAATAGGGCTTTCAAAATAAATGTCCTGATTCATATTGTTTAGGCTGAACGATAGAGCGACACTAAAGTCAGATATTGTATACTTTTATTCTTTGAGATTTTGAAGCCTGGGAAGAGGCTGGAAGAGAATAAGCAGAGGCCGTGGTGAGGTTTTTATCCTCATTTTCTTGCTGTTTGGTGACGTTGACTTCAGAGGTGTTGTTCAAGAGAATGTGTGCATTTTCAAACGAGAGGGGCTGTGTCTGCTGACATCATTGCCACTGAAAGCCAGTCAGTTATACAACACCTTTTTATAAGCCCTTAAAGAATAAAAATTCTGTCTCTGAAATTTAAGTGAGAGCTTGATTCATACATCAGATAGAAAAAAAAAAAAAAATTAACCTTTCAGTGTCTCTATTCCGCCCCAAGCTGTGTTTGATTTAATTGATTGCCTCATTGCATGTTCTGTGAGTAGCTGGAAGTCTCTTGCTCCTGTACCCAGCTGAAGGAAAGAATTTAAGCCTGCATTTGTCAGACAAGCCTACCAGTGCTTGTTTGAGCCTCTTGTGTACAACTCACGTCAGCTAAGATAATCTCTCTAATGTGATGGAAATTACTTCACCTGACAAAATCTGCTTTTGGCAAGGTTACCAGAATGAAAAGTGGCTGACTGTGAAAATATGAATAGGAGCTGAAGCCATATGTCTGCAAATAGTTTAAAGAACTCACACTGGAAAGAATGAAAAGGATGGACTGCATGAGGGACCAGGAGGATGGAGCCAGGCAATTTTAGGTCAGCACTGTGCTGATTTCAGGGCTAGCCTCATACCCAAGTGTTCAGCTGGAAGCAACACCTGCCTGATTTCAAGCACTGTGCTTTCCCCCAGCACTCAGGCGTCCAGAACTCAATGTGGAAGTGTGTGGTTCTTTGATGTAGCAGCACCAACAGAGCAGGTGAAAACCAGTGCCACTGTGGAAAGCTGGCTCTAGCTGTTCTTCTAAAAACAGTTTGTGAATGCTGGCTGGTCTCACAATTAAAAAAAATAAAAAATGGAAAGAACAAGAATAAAAATGGCTTAATGCTTCAGACTTCAATGCACAAAATTATATCTAAATGCCAAGTACAACCCTACTGAGATGCAAATACTGGACCTGGGCAAAATGAGGAACCTTCTGCTTTCTCCAAGGACGGCACAGACCACTTTAGTCCATAATGCTGGCTGGAAAAGCTTTGATAATAATATGAATCATAGAATTAAAGACCACTTTTGGTTGGAAGGGACCTTAAAAGTCATCTAGACCAATTCCTCTGCCATGAACACATAATGGTATAATTTGTCTGTTGTCCACTGCTGAACCCCAGAAAGTCTAGGGTACGAGTTACTACTGCTCATACTACCTTACAGCTGCCCCAGAATATGCAGTATTCAAAGTTCCATGTGGCAAGAGAAAAGAACTGGAGAATTTATTTTTTTCCCCTCTGGAACGCTTAGGAGAAGCTCCAGGGCTTATTTAATTCCTTTTGTTCTGCTGTTGTACTGTCGATCAGCAGCTTGATCTTGCTCCAATGGAGGACAAAGGAATTTTTCTTTTGCTTGTAATGGAGACTAATCAAGTTCCATAAGACAATTCACATCTGCATTTGTTGGGATGTATTATTTCCATTTATACCTCAGAAGGTAACATTTGTGATGATGGTTTAATGGTTCGATGCATGGGGGAACATACAGCTCAATGCAAATCCCATTTGTTTAATCTCTTGACATTGGAGAAGTAATTATTCCATGATCTAACTCTCAAGCAGGGCTGTGAATCAGGAGAATCACAGACTGTACGTATTTGTACGTACTTGATGTTGACCTACTTCTTCTTAATAAGGACATTGTGTTTTCAGCTTGCCTGCAGGTTTGTTGAAAAGTTCAAAGGTTAAAAGTGTATGGAAAAATGAAGGTTAGAGCACTGACCTTGAATAAAGAGAAAGGAAACCTGTGTCCTTACTGATTGTTAAGGTAATAGTGACATGTTTTCTGTTGGCACTGTTAAAAACAAAGCCAATAAACCCTCTCTTCCCCAAAAGTACAGAGTGCATAATTCCTAGTATTTATACTTGGTACCTGAAGTCTCTAAGTTCCCTTATTAACGTGCTGAATTAAATGAATAATAGATATTTTTTAAGTCTTCTATAGCTACACAGGTCACCTACACAGGTGGGTTCTGGGTCTTATTTTGCAGACAATTTTTGATATAGTTCAACCAAAAGCACCTGTTTTACTGTCCAATTTTCTGGACTTGTTTCTGTAACACTTACATAGTTTTTCCAATAAGATGCTGAGAACTCCCTGATCCTCTGAGTGTATTTGAATGTAACATAAATTGGTTGCACTTATCACATATTAGGAATTGCACAGTGTTTTGTATCTAGGCCAATAACTGTGCTAATATTATCTATTAATCTTTCTGCAGTAGCTCCAAGGTACATCCAGGGAAGACCAGAGCTTTTTTCCCGCTACATGCAGCAAAAGTTTAGTGAAAACTGTGCAATTTTTTTTTTTTTTTAAAGCGCAAACAGTATTTAGCAGTTGCCTTCTTGTGGATGTGCCATGTTTTAAACTGCAAAAGAATACCTTTTCAAGTATTTTAATGCTGTTTTATCACTTCCTATTCCTATATCTGTTTCTGCAGGGCTTTTTTATCTTTTTGCTGTCTGATGCAATAACTACTGTTTCATTTTAAAGATTAAACTAGCGGGACCATAAGTATTAGTATTTTTCTGAAGTAGTGCTATTGGGTGCTGAGTTTTGTTTGCTTACCAAATAGATGGAGACTGGCACATTTTGTGCATCCAGCCTCTGTTTTCACTTTGATCCTGAGCCTCAGTACTGCTCAGGAGTCTCTTCCTTGTTACTCTGTTGTTTCTTGCACTGAATGGATTTTCAGGTTGTAGAAGCAGAGGCAAGGAAAGATGGTGTTGAACATGTGACTTAGAGCATCTGTCATTCTTTTTAGTTCTGCTTCTGTCCTCTTCTCTAAAGTAAAAGTTTGTGACAAAGACACAGTATCAGTAAAAAGCACACATGTAAAAATACGTGGTTTTGTTGTTTTTCCTTTCAAGGATGAGGTACAAATGAAGGTGATGTGACATCATTATCTGAATTTTAGTCTGGGCAATCAACACTTTCGTCAAAGGCTTACACTGGATTGAAATTGAAGTATCATCTGCCATACGAAGGCATGAAAGAATGCATATTTTTGTAAAGGAGCTGCAAAGTAGATGTGAATCAAAGGGACTTCATAGCATTATATTTCTGTTTGATAGTACTACAAGCAGCAAACATAGTAAAGCCAGCAGATGGATATAACCAACAGTCTGATTTTCTGAGGTTGTAATCCTGAGAAATTAAACCATCAAACAAAGAGAAATTTTTCGTGAGATTTCTGTATATCTATAAACAGCTCTTAAATTAACACAATTAACAGTTCAGATCACGGATTTAGTGCAACAGAAATATCCAGATCAAAGTATTTCACTACAACCTAGATGAAACATCTGAACAATGGTGGGGAGCCGTGCATGCTTATGCAGCATCTACCTTGTCTGTTCACTTGTTAAACAAATTTAAATTCAGATTTCTTATCGGTGTACTTGGACCAGCAGGGATGTGGTTTTTATTTCTTTATTTGTATGTTAAGAAGGATCATTACAAAGCCCTTAATGTTTCTTGAGCATGCAGAAAACAGCACTATCACCTTTGCAACTTTAAAAGGAACAGCCCTGTTCATTGTAAGGGAATAAGCTCTTGAACTGTGCATGAAACAATGATGTAGCCCTGCGAGCTCTCGGGGAGGGAGGGAGGGAGGGAGCCATGGTGCTCTGCTGAGCATTTGCTTTCTCCCCATCTGCAGCATCCATCCCTCGGAGCAGAGGCTGCTCTCTTTCAGGTGAGGGAGGAAAGGGGACTTGGCCACCTGCCTTAGCTGACACAGCACAATTAGCCCAGCTAATGAACTGCCACAGGATGACAAACTCGGTATGTAATGGCCACAGCAATTTCTGAGGCTTTTCCAGCAGGCTAATTTCTAAAAGATCCTGGCTTTTGGTACGTTCCTTGGCCATGGCAATGAGATCTCCTGGCCAGACACTGATTCCTATCCTATGTAACGTGTCAGTCAACACTTCTGCCCTGGTGGAAGCAACGCCGTCCTCGCAGGGCCAGGTTAGAGTTTAAACATCTCAGCATTCTCTGAGTGCTGCGGGGGCTGGCAGCTCCCTGCTGGCTTTGACACCCATGGCCAGAGGGGAGCAGGGCGTGCCACTGCTCTCTAGCTGCCAGCAAAGCCCGGACGTGATCGTGGCCAAGCAAATCCGGGGTCAGGAAGGGCTCCTAGGAATGATGTGCAGCCTCGCTTGCTGAGACTGAGGGTGCCATGGATGTGTCTTACACATTTCTGAGCAGAATGTGATGCCCTAATGTTGTGCTGATGTGTAGGAAAGCCTTACTGCTCATGTCACAGGGATCTCGCACTCAGCTGTTCGAAAAGGACTTTGAGAAGAGAGTATCTCTGATTGAGAGAAGAAAATATAACACATTCTTCCAGCTAAAATTTCTACTATTCAAAATAAAAAAAAGTTGTACCAATTAAAAAATGCATCAATATATTCCATTTTAATCTTTATTTCAGTAACATACTAAGCAAAGGTTCGATTGTAATTTGCTTTGAATACAGAATTCTGAACTAAGGTATTTTTTCTCTACGTAGGAATAAAAAGTATGTTTTGCCAGAGGTTTGGGGTTTTGGCCTCCTCTTTTTGGGCAGCCATTTTTTAAGCAAAGAGACTTAATCTAAGTGCTGAAAAATATTAATGGCATATGCAGACATTTTAAAGAAATAACAATCAAATCCTCCTTTGAAAATTGCACAGTGAAATCAGTGGAGGTTAATAAATAAGAATTAATCTGGCCCAGTGAATTCTCAAGGAATAAGTACTCAAGAAGAATATCCTAATAACCTTAAGTTAAAGAGATCTTGGCACAAAATTAATTTTTAATTTCCCAATAAATTTTAAAATATTCTTGGTCCTGAATTGGAATGAACAATTAAAATATATATATTTTTTATCAAATATATTTAAACTATTGAGGGGAATAAATTAAAATATTCTTGCATGATAAGAACAAAATATTTAATTATATTTTTTCTTTTCAGGACTTTTGTTCCTTTAAAAAAGTAAGCTGTTTGTGTGTAAATAATTTAAAAGGAAAAATGAAAATGTAGGTTTTATAGTATTCCTTTTATCTTCTGAATATAATTTCAACAGGATTAACATTAAAATTTTAATATATATTTTGTTAAAATAACAACCTTTTTGATCAGATTTTTTTTAAGCTGTTAGAGATTTAGATCCTGGATTTTATTATATAAACTAACCAGGTCTGAGCTCTATTTTAGGGCTTTTATTTTTGTTTATAGCACCTGTCAAAAAAATGGATGATAAATTCACATTTTTTTGGAACATGACAATTATTTGAGGAACGTTGACCTCTGGGATAATGGGCCAAATTTTCAGCTGATGTCAACTCATGTCACTTCACAAAAGACAAAGCCTCTGACCCAGAGTTGATTAGGGCTTGGTATCCTGGAATTTCAAATAAATGTTAGCAGCTTTTCTGATGAAACCTCTTTATTCCTTGAGAGCTGGTTGTAATTCACATAAATATACACTCTGTCAAAAAAAATACAGTGACTGATCTGGCACAGAAGGGCTGTTACAGTAATAAATGTCACAGGCTTCATTTTCTGTGCCAAAGGAGCGGTGCAATCAATGTCGCTGCAGAAGATCCCAGCCCATGGCCCAGGGAGCCCCTGCCTGTGGTCTGGGGAGAGCCAGCAGGGCACAGGGAGCTGCCTCTCCTGCTTTCAGGCTGACAAAAGACATTAAAACATAAATAAATTGCTCCACTTCTGCTTCTAAGCAGCTGCTGCAGTTGTCACAGGCTCATTATGCAGTTGCAAAGAGTAAACGAGGAAAATATCCAGGAGCTTGTGTGTTAGCATCGCTGGCTGGAAAATGCAAGGAATTCTGTACTTCCAGGCCACCTTTGTTTATGCTGATGAGATTTCACTTTCTAACACTGGAATCCTCCACTGAAACGTCTGTATTCCTCTTAAGTAACTCAAGCTCCTTAATAAGCTCATTGCAGAATCAGGCTGTGGAGAGGCTTCATTTATAAATGAGCAGGTTTTTCCCCCTGTGGAAGACTTTGTCAGCAGTTTTAAGGGTGCCTATAAACACAAAATGGATCTTTGCCTAATGAGTTACCTTCCTCCTTGTCCTTTGTTTTCTGCACTGACTATCTAACTTTTAAAGAAGTTGTTTCCGCCACTGGGTGAATATTTGTCATATCAGATTGATAAGCCATCCGACAGATATCTGAGATTTGTTATTGCTAAAGCTGATGTTGCCAGTTTTTACTTTTGAGAGGTTTGCCCCACTTTTACTGCCTTGACTGATGCCAGGGAAAGAAAAAGGGGTAGGGTGAATAAAATAAAAATACCCTTTAATAGAAAATATGAGTATTCATGGACCTCACATCACCAATCTCCGTACCAAGAAAAGGTGGGTGTTCAAATGTAGACTTTTGAGTTTCCAGTGGATGCTAAATAAAGATTATCATCAGTGGAGCTCTGTTCTCAACATCTGCAGTTTCCATATCCAGATGTGGGCAGAGCCAATTGTTTCCATTATATCCGTTTTCTCTGTATGGAAGAACTTGACATTATCTTCTGCATTTGCATCTTCCCTGCTGTTGTTAGCAGGGTTCTGTGAGAACTGGATGCTGTGAATCATTAGCTGACCTACTTTTTATCAGCTTTTATCTGGTGCCTTCTGGCTTCTTTAGAATATGAGCTTTCCTCTATGTGTGCCTCTCTCACTCTTTCTCTCTGCTTAGTTTTCAAAGATGTTTTCCTCCAAAACAGTGGGAACCAGAGGGACAACAACATCAAAGTCAGCATATATTTCTTCTTTGTTTTTCCATTTGTACTTGCCCTTAGGTAGTGTTTTGAAATGAGTAGTTGATAATTATAAGAAATGTTATAAGGAAAATATCATAAGGTAAGGTACTTGGGAAATGGAAGTACTTTGTGGTTTTATTACTGCCCTCATGGAGAGGACTGCCTGTACAGACCCAGGGCTCAGGTTATGTTGACTCTGTAGTCTTAGGGCTCATGGATACTTAGGTAGAGGCCAGTCTTGATAAGTTGCTGATATCTGAAAAAGGTTCTGCTCTGCAATAAATAATTCTGTTGGTGTAGTCTGTTAATACTGTTAGTAAAGCTCATATGTGTCTCTGTCCAATGCATCGCATCACAAGAACTTACTATCAGCATTTCTTACCTTTTTTAAACTTGTCACTCAGTATGAAAATTGCACTGTCAGGTATCTGCCCAAGGCTGTATTTTTTCTGTGTCAACCAGAATGATTCAGCTCTTTCAGGGAATTAATTTATTAGCAAATATGTTTTCTCCTCCTTGAATATATAGATTGAGAAAGGCTAGGACCTATATATTTAAGTAGGCACTAGAAACTTAGCTAAAGTGTTCCTCTGATGGTCTAGAAGTACCTTCTCCTGTCTTCATTAGAGAAAAAGAAATTCTTTATTTTGTTGAATTATGACTCTAGTGGGGAAAATAAAATTGGTACATACTAGTGTTCAAGCAGACTACACAGACCTTGTTCCAGCCCAAGGCACCAGGAGCAAGGGACATGGTTCCCCTGCTTTATGTAATGTGAAATGAGGTGTCAGTGGGAGAAATAATGGAAAGAGACTTGTTTATGTGGAAGATAGTAAAGCTGAAAGCTGGTGAGAGAGAATAGTTGTACCTAGAAACCACAGATCAGAGAATCAGACAGGCAATAGCTGGATAGAGAAACTAGAATGGAATAAGGCAGGAAGCTGAGAACGGAGAAAAGGGAGGAGAAAACCCAGAGTTTAAGCATGAATTATGAGGAATCTGATCACAAACTTCAGGATAATTCACACTGAGTTGCTTTGATGCTGAATCAAGGTCCTGGCACTCAGCTATGTCTTGTGTCGCACTTCACATCCCCGGTGTAGCAACTTCCATGCTTGGTTACTCCTTGGCCACCTTTCCCTGGCAGCAGCTTCTGCCAAATGCAGTCTCTTGGGACATCCGTGCTCTGGCAGGGAGCTGAGCTGTCACAGCTGAGTCCCTGCCATCCTGGAAAGCCAGGCTGCCCCCGTGTCCCTCGCTGCTGCGGGCAGCGGGGAGGGCAGTGGCCCCGGCAGCTGCAGCCTGTCCCCATCTGCGCTGCCCGGCCTCCAGAGGCACCAGCCCGGGCTGAGCCAGGGCAGGAGCAAGGAGAAGCCTTTGTGCTTAATTGAGCAATGCTCACTCCTGAGCAGCCTCATCTGCTCTGGGGAAAAGGCTTGGCAGAAGCCTCCAGCAGGCTGGATGCGATGTCCCAGGCCTCCCTAAGCTAGATCTCTTTAGACTTTATTTACTGTGCCTTGCTCAAACCTTAGAGTGAATCCAGGAGCCTTCCCGTCCTCATGGGCTTTTCTTTGGCCCTCAGCACTGTTGTTTCTGAATAACCAAGGAAAAGAAAGTCAAAATGAGGTTATGCTGGCCACTTTGGGGACAGCATTTCCTAACTCCTGTGTGCTTGACTTTATAACCCCAAAGCCCTTGCAACGTAGAGGGTTTTTCCGTGTTCTGTGCCTAGAGCTAAAGTGGGCTCATATTGATAAATCTCCATAAAAACAGGGAACTGAGTTTAGAGAAGGCCTCTTGGGCCCTGTTTTTATAGTACACATGCTACTTACAAGAAGACACTGTTGACTCAACAAAAAGTTGCATGAAGTATATGGTTATCTTGTTTACGTAATTAATATGACTAGAAGCTTACTGCATAGTGTTGAACAGTTATAGTTCCCTTACTGCAAATATTTTTAAAATGAATTTTTGTATTTTATCCATGAGCAAGGTACTATGGTAAAAAAAAAAATCAATTAATTCTCAATTTGTGTGAATTCAAATATGAATGAACCAAAGAGTGGCATATCATAACCATAATATATTTTAACTTTTCCCTGTAGCAAGGTTAGAAATCACTGGCATACACTTAGATTTGCTATTGTAAAGGGTTTTTTTATTAGGGTTTTGGAGGGTTTTTATTATTGTTGTTATTTATATTTCTGGCTAAAGATTTCAGTGTAGACCTGTTACAGTTTGTGCTACTCTGGAGACAAGCAGGGCTCTAAGAAACCAATCAACTATTTAGAAAGTAGCAGCTCTCTGCATCTTCATCTCAAAACTACGTCTGTCTACAAAGCAGTGGTGTATTATTAATTAAAATTTGATGATGTTTCAAACACCACTAATTGCCAGAGAAATGTAATTCCTTCCCAGTAAGATTGCTTCTATGAGAAGAGAAAAGATGAAGAACTTGGAGGCAGATATTCTCCCAAGCAGATATACTCCTGACAATTCAGTAACGAGATTTCTTCTCTATTAAAAGAGGAAAAAAGAACAAGGCGGGGAGGAGGGAAGAAGGAAACAGGCAGAGCAGCTGTATAAATAGAACTAACGTTGGATTCAGGGGTGAGATCGCATCACTGCAGGCCAGCAGCTGCCTCCTCATCTCACACAGGGAACGTGGCACACGAGCAGTGCTCTCATCTTTCTCCCTCCAGGCAGGGACACCCTGCTCTTTGCAGTCAGCGCTGCATTGCTCCTCCTTGTACATTGATAGATCCCCTATGGCTGTGCTCATCTGGAAGTTTGCTGGGCTCCTGTCTTGGGGTGACTTTATGATGTGTATCCCCTATCATTACTCTATGCCCACTGTTATAGATTGCTTGGACAGAATCAGTGAGCCAATTAAGTAAAATAATATATCAATTTATTGTAAAAGATTTGGCAGCGATAAGAGGCAAAACAGCGCTGGACGGCCAAGGGAGACTCTGCTCCGCCACAGCTCGTGACTCCCCCTCCCCGGAGCCACAACTTTATAGTCCCTTGTTTCCGGTGTACGTGTCTTCTTTGGTGTACTCTG
>VZTI01002191.1:562555-645400 GCA_013397865.1 Struthidea cinerea | reverse complement strand
AGAGAGACCACACCTACAGAAGGACTCTGAAATCTTCCCAGGTTTTCTCTCCGCAGCGAGGGATTTCATTATTTAGCATTATTATTCCTTTCCTGTGTGTTTGTTAAATAAATAGTTTTTATCTCACTTTCCTTTGAGGAAAATTTCTTTTTTCCCCAACCTGGTGGGGGAGGCGTAGTTGTAACCTGCCTTCTATCAGAGGATATTTTCCTCCAAATTTGTCCAAACTGGGACAGCTCCTAAATTCCATATTCCCCTCCTGGGTGCACATGTTATATTGTAAGAAGACTCTGCAGAATGTCACTACTGTGGGAGAGAAGGCACTGTCCTTATAGCTCAGCTCCTGGGAGCGTGACTTGACACTATTGCAGAGCTAACTGATCAAAAGGAAACCCTGACAAGCCTCATTGGCTCTGGAAAAAAGAAAAATCCTTGCAAGTCTGTCTTTAGGTAGTTTAGAAATGTGTTATTCCAGAGGAGAGGCAATGAAATGGGAGTCTAATTCTGTGTTTATTTGCGTACTCCGAAGGTTCATAATAAACATTGATTAGCTCTTCGGGAAGAATAAAAGGCATAAAATGTAAAACAGTCTTTCTAGAGGAATATACTTTCCTAAAACACCTTGAATTAAGCCCAAGATGAAAAATAGTCTTCAAAATGTTGCAGTAAGACTTATGGAAATGGCACAGGGACAAGCTTTTTTTTGCTGCAGAAGAGAAAAGTCTTGTATGGCTGTTACTTTAGCCTAAATTAGCTTATTAAAAGGTTTCCTTTAGTTATATTATTATTTAAATTATGCTTTTCATTTGTAAGATATGTCCTGTCACTGAATCTCAGAGCACTTGCCTGCATTAATGAAGTCTCAAGACTGCCTTGAAACTGATGTTTTCTCTTTCAGTAGGGAACCCCTCTTTCTGTGTTTGTGCATGTTATAGCATAACTGAGCCCTAATTTTTGGGCACCACACCACCAGTACTGTACTACAAACCGTTGTCATCAATAGCACCCATAACAATGCTTTGTAAATCACTCTGAGATAAATATTTTGGATTACCATTTTGGCATTGAAGAAAGTGAATCACCTTTATCTTAGACAAGGAAAAATGTGAAATTTACACCAATGAGTAGACTTTTATCCTGTGGAAATTGATGCTGACAGAGAGATTAGTAGAAGATGCGTTGATGTGGCAGAAATTTGGGAAATGCCAGAAAAGAGATGCTGAAATACACCTAATCCCTAGACCTGGGAATCTTCACCAGCCATATGAAGATTTTACCAATCTGAAATGCAGGTGAAGCAAATCATGGCTCTGACCCTGGCTGCCACCAAAGACTGGGAACTCAGGAGAAGTTCATTTCTCTCATGAGTGTCAGACTTCCCATTTCCCTTATCTTCTGTTTCATCCTGTTGTCTTGTAGTTAACCCATATAATTTTTGTTTTGACATCTGATTCTTCTTACACAAAACTTTGTATTTTTATAGCATGTTGATCAAACAATTATAACAAAGATCTACTTTTTAGTCATACTAATACTTCATTCTTTATGTTCCTGAGGAAAACATAGTAAGAAATCA
This sequence comes from Struthidea cinerea, assembly GCA_013397865.1. Classification (NCBI taxonomy): domain Eukaryota; kingdom Metazoa; phylum Chordata; class Aves; order Passeriformes; family Corcoracidae; genus Struthidea; species Struthidea cinerea. The sequence goes on along the minus strand of VZTI01002191.1, from coordinate 643,824 downwards.
GATGGGGAAAAAAATTCAGTTGTTAATTCTGAAATTTCCCTCCTCTTCCTGCATGATTCTTCTTTTTATGACCATTCCTAATTTCATCTGCTGTCACCATGTTCTCTTTTCTGTCTCCCTGGAATTCATATAAACAGCTCATTTTATCACTGGCTCCCTTCCCTTAGCCAGTACAACACACTTACAATACATTTTTGACATATACAATATATGATGGTGTCCCATTTTTACCATGATTGTCAGTCAAAGGAATGTCAAAAGGATAGCAAAATCACTAAGGAAAGTCTCCCTAACTCAATGAGAGTTTCTTGGGATGCCCTAAGAGTGGCCAGAATGAGTGACCAGTTCTAGTTTTAAAGCCATGTGAGCATGCAGTTGTCCTCCAGTGATTTCAGATGAACCATTTACATGCGAAAAATTAAATTGTGTTACTGTCACAAACTACTCTGATGCGTCGGAGCTGAACTTAATTAGGGAATAAGCAAGGTGAATGAGATGCACATGTGAAGAGGAAAGGAAATGTCTCTGCTGAGCTACTCCTTTGAGAGACTTGACAAGTGCTGTAATTCCCATAAATACCTATTTTCTACCTGAGTTCTTATTCAGAATATGTGCCTATCCAATCTTACTGCAGCTACTGTGCTAAAAGTTCCAATTCAATGTGAAATCTTAAAATCAAGTAATTTCTTGAATGATCTTATCGCTTTGTTGCTTGAGGCAAAGATGTACATAAACTTAGAATGTGTGTTTTGGCTAGTCTGATAAAAATTGTTGAAGTCATTGAGACTTTTCCTTCAATGTTAGTCATGTGCAGTAGAATTAAATGAATAACCTTACTACACACTTTGGAAAGATTAGAAATGGTGGAGTCTGGCACTCTGAGCTTAATTCTCTATGAAAAATACAATGAGGTATTTTTTAATATTTTTAATCTTTGTGAAAAAAGATTGTTATTTATTAGCCAAGCGTTAAAAAAATATCAAAGTTATTAAAACTCTCTTTCTAAAATTGCTGTTCCTAAAAAATCAACACTCAAGAAATATCAGACTGTGAGACTCTGTATTTCAGCTCACCTGTATATACAATTTCTTGTATAATTTTAGAGGGGATACCACAGACTGCCTAGAAAAAAGAAACTTTGAGTTTGTGGTCTTTTCTAAAGCTCACAAGGTGACTGGTGATGGCATCTGGGATGAAGGCTCTGCTCTGCTGCCTTGCCTTGCCTGTTCAGTGAAGGGAAAGTGGATAAGAGTCAGTCCTTGACCCGCATCCATGGCCTTGAAAACGAGAGTCAGTGGTAGCTCTGCAGTTTGAACACACTAGAGGTGCAAAGAAAATTAAATATGTCAGTGATAAGTCAGTGATAAGGGCGTAATTATCTTGTGGGCAAGTCACTATAAGAAGGAAAGCCATGATTTTTGGGAAAAAACAGGTTTATCTTACCGCCAGTGCTATGTACATTCTTTATTAATGGCTGTGCATCTCCCACGCTGATGCATGTTCACAGCTTGTTCTCTTGTAAAGTTAATAGACAATGTGTAGCATTAAATGAACCTTTCTTGTTCCTTACTGCACTTTTGCTTAGGAAACAACCAAAAAATGAAATGTAATAGTTTTGGTGATTTCTTATGGGCTGCATCCAGTGTAAGATATCTATTACTACAAGGAAAAAACATTCACTGTAAGAAAAGCTGACAAGAAAAAAAAAAATCAAATAACATCACCTGAAATGTGTGAGTTACTTGTAAGGCCTTGCAATCTAAGATTATCCATTTCTATCACCAAAATTCTTTATAGAGCACACCACCATGGATATTTACCCTTTGTGCTTGAAACAACCCATCTTGCATTCTAAAATAGTCACATTAGTTCTGTTAAGCTACCTTGGGTGGCTTAGCATAGCACTGAACTGTTTTACTGCATTTACTGTAGTGAAAACGTTTACTGTTTTGTGAAATTAATGTCTATGAGGCTGAAAGATGATCATTGTGAAATAGAAACAAATATTTTAAGTAGGTAAGGTAAAAAGAGAAATGCTGAAAAAGTAAAATTGGAAAACAGTTTTTTCATTCATGAGAGTAACAATGTCATCTAATTTTAAACAGCTGAGATGCTTAAGGAAGAGTAACAATGCCTTCCAATTTGGGCACCTGGGCTAGAAATAATGTAATAAATGAACCTTAATATTATTGATAATCAATATGACTTTGAGCAGCATGGCTCAGAAATGATTAGACCACTTATTTTCAATTAGATGTAATAAGGAAAATATCATGAAAGAAGGAGGAAAATGTAATTAGGCAGCCTGGGATACTTTGCTCATCTGTCATATTTTCAAACAGAATTATTACAGAATTACTTGCTTTTGTCCAATACGAGCTTTGAAGTCTATTATTTTGAGTGAGAAAATAATTCTCCTGGGTGGAGAGAAGTTTTAGAGAGCTGTCCATGCCAGTGTGGATTAGACAGGAGGTATACACTGATTAAAACCCTTTTGGGAGCTGTCCTTGCTTCACACAGCCTGTGTATGGCTGATGTAATGGATCCCACCTTAGCCATCAAGGTTAGACTCCAGACAGGGATCAGAAACACAGGGATGTTCACTCTGTGGCTGCATTGCTCATCCTAGAAGCCCTAAAAGGGTAATCCAGTGCAGTACATCCTGTACTACAGCTCCCTAGAATGCTGTGCCCAGACCTTCACATGGCTGGTGCAGGGATATGGGCACAGCCTGAGTTTTATTCTCAACAGGCAGCCCTCTTACACACAGAAAGCAGACTTCCCTGGTGCTTCCTCTGGAGCAAATGCATTCTCCTTGATTTGAATGAAAAAGACTTAAAGATATAAAGGTAAACATAAGGAGCATGGAGGAGATTTGGAGGGTTGGAATCCTCCCAGGGAATCAAGCTGAGGACTGCTATCCATCTTAAAAATCAGAAATAAAATATAAATGACCTCTTTATGTGATATTTGGGCACTGAAGTCCTGATTCTTGCAAGATGGAGTTACAGTGTTGTAACACTGGGCGCTGGGATGATTTGAGGATGTTTGGGTTTCCCCAGGGTTAGGAATAATTGTCACGTTCTGATGGGCTCCAAAGCAATGCTCAGAATCCTGCAGTTGTAGAGAGGCAAGCATTGAGAACAAGCAATACCCTTGGTTTTGTTAAGTAGTGCTGCACCAGAGAACTGACTTAATTCGGGATGCGTTTGATCTCGCCTCCAGCATCTTCAAAGACAGTCAACCTTTTTTGACTTCTTAGAGAGGAGGAAAGCCTCTGGATTCAGTTGGGCAGGTAAGCTGATGTCATTTTAAAAGAAGTCCATATTTCAAAACCTAGGGTGTTTTTTTAAAAAAAAGAAGTCCAAACAAACTTCTAATAGCAGCAACTTTTTTTGCTAAAAATACGAGCTCCCTGCAAAAGAACTTCTCAAAGAACACTTCCTCTTGGTGTTTTCAGAGTGAGGTTGGGCTAATGAGGTGTGGATAGTAGGGGGCCAATGTTTACGGGTGGATGACCCTTACATAAGCAATATAAAGTTTGGATAAATATTGGTAGATTCTCACAAGTCACCAAAACCAATGTGGCCCAGTCCTGCAGTCTCTAGTACATTGAAATCAACAGCCGTTTCTCAAAAGTAAGGCTGGAACATAAAAACTTTCTAACACAAATCTTTCCTGTCTCAAAAGGGCCAGAGTCCAGTATTCCAAGTTAAAAAACCTGAATTTCTCCAGTGGGGTGGTTGTGCAATGAAACGGTATTCAAGGAATGAAAAAGGTTGTCAGACTCTGGCTGCTACCTGATGGTGCATGTTTACTGAAGCCACGAGTATCTCATGGGAAATGTTGAGATCATCTGTTAGTACATTCTGCCATTAATGTAACAAAAAAAACCAGTAGCTAAAAGTAGTGTCTTATTGACATTTCATTTTCAAGACAAAAAATAGAGACAGACAGTGTGTGGGTGTCAGCATGTGTGAGAGGCTGATCATTCAGATGCTCTGAAGTTCATATAATTTCCACAAAAATGTCACTTGGCCCACGGCCCATGGCCACTGCTGGACCATAAGACAGCAGAAGGCCATTCCCATGGTAATTACAGTCTGCTAACTGCTGGCTGCCCTATCTCATTGATAAGTTGTAAGTCCAATGATTTTGTGACTGAAACATGGGTCAGCGTGTAGGAAATAAAAACCCATGTTTTTTTCCATTTATGTCCAGGGACAACACAGTGTTATCTTTCAGTCAGAAATAAACCACATGTGTAATGCATGAAAATGTCACGCTGTAACAGTTCTGCTGTTGCTTGGTGTAGCTGTGTGAGTCCTACAGACAGTAATTTTTTAACCATTCAGGAAATCCTCTTCCATTAATACACTAATCAGAGAAATGGGAAATGCATTATTTATACAATGGTTTTAGACTAATTTGCAAGAAACCTTTCGAATGAAGCTTATAAACTGTCATCACCTCCTCCAAAGAAGAGTCGCTCTGTATTTATATCCTCATAAATAAGAACAGACTTTGACACAGGGGTCTGTGTCATTGAAGCGCTGAGAAATTGTCAGAATATTTTTGCTGATTCAGGCTCCTTGTGAAATGGTTTGCTGTCCCTGTGCAAAATATTAAGCATAAAATATTGAAGCTCAAAACTGTAATGTTTTCTAAACCATCTTTTAAACTGAAAAAGTCTCTCTAAAGTTTCTTGACTTTCCTGTGTGTGGGTATAATACACAGACCTCCCAAAGGATAGGGTTCTTTTGTGTGTGTGTGTGTATTATACCGCTCTTCAGTGTTGCACGGGATCACAATCGCCACTTTCAGCTGGCTCACTCTGGCAATCAGAAGCAGCACAGCATTACAATCTACACCTCTTTTACAGAAATTATCTTTTTCCTATGCTCTCATTTTTCTCCTTGCATAGATTGCTGTCGTAGCATTTCCTACCCTCAGTGGAATTTTCATGAGACTAAGCTGAATTTTTATCTTAGCTGTGCAAGTGATTTTACTGGGTATCCTCTTGATTTCTATTTCTGGACCAACAGAGCTGTAAGCTACTTAGATAACTGTTGGAGAACTAAGGATACAGGTCTTGTGGCAGTGCTGGATAGGGCTGAAAGTGATGTTTCCTCTTTCATAACATAGCATCCAGTCTGTCATCTCATTGTGAAAGTTTCAGGTATTTTCCTACAGCAAGGGTGACAGAAAAATAAATATGGTGGGGACGGGAGAGGTGGTGGAAAAAAGGATATATGAAATCAGATAAATTGTAACATGTTAAACAAAACATACTTAATTTGAACTAAAAAAAGCCTTCTAATGTTTTTATTGCACCTGAAAAAAAAATCACTGTATTTAACAGAACATTTTGCAGACTGAGAAATGATAATTTCTGTAAAGAAAAAGAATTTTATTCATTGTAATACTCCAGATGCTTAGAAATCAATATCCAGTGATTCACTTACTTCCTATCCATCTGGAACCAAGCAGATATACAACAGCTGAATTTTTATGACTAAAGAAAAATAGATTTGACAGTCTTCAGGAATATAAACTTGTATATATAAATATCTAGAGAGTATAAAATGGCCTCTGATATTATTCACAGTTCACTTTGCTGTGTCAGGTGAGTATTAAAATGTTGCTTTGGATAACCTAATCCAAGGAATTATGAAAAGCAAAACCCAGAACTTGAACCAACATAAATGAGGCAACTGACTGTGAATTCGTGGGACAAACTCACTAGTCCCATCTAAGACATTTACCCTTACTGAGTATTCCTTTGGATTTAAATGTCACTGATAATTAGGCAACTTTCTTACTTTAAATAAGTGGACAAGAGATCTTAAGGTCTGTAGTACAAAAATGCACTCAGAATTACAGTTATTCATGTACATTTTTCTATACGGCTTCTCTGCATGTTCATGGGTAGCAAATTATGTGCCAGCTCTTGGCAGAAACAGCTTTACCTGCTCTCTTCTTAGCTCATCTCCTGATGCTTTTTTATTTTCTCCTCCCACCAAATCTTTGCTTTAAATATTATCCTACGTGCAGATGGAGAAGTAGATAACTCTGTTATAAGGGGCATATACATGGTAAGATGCATCAAGAGAAGAGTGTAAGCTGGCATTTTTCAAAGCTGTAAAATGGCAGTGTGCTTTTCTCAGTACGCCTGATGTAATGATTTTAAGAGATTGTTGACATACTGTCAGCCTGATTTTTGAATTTGATCGAAAATACATCAGAAAAACTTACTTGCTACATATGTTGGATCATGACTTCCAGTTAGACTGGAATGATTTGAGTTCATTTCCATACAGACTTGGAACTGAGATCAGTTTAAATAAAGATCTCTATCTGTTGATCATCCTGTATTTCTGCTGCTCCATTTGATGTCTTGTAACCAGCACCCAACAGTTGTGGTCAAAGGTGCTGGTCAACATCAGGCCAAAGTCTTACATCACAAGAAGCTGATAGTCAAAATATTAGGTAGCAGTTAATGTGTGTATGACACACCTATTCCTAGCAAACTGTGGAATATTTTTCGTGTCAAGACACTGGACCTATGTGAAAGATGTTAAATGCTATAGGCCACATACCTCCCTCTTGCATGACACTGATTTTGTTCTCAAAGTTGTGCAATCTGGTATTTCAGCTCTGTGTTTATCTCCAAAATTAATAGCAGGTAAATTTGTTCCCTTGGTGGCAGATGGTTAGCTAGCATACATGGGGGTTTTCATTATAATTAGTTGCTTCTCACAAAATTTCCTTTTTCCTAGTCTCAATCTATTTGGTCTTTTAATATTAGTATGAAGATCTTATAATACTGTTCTGTCCAGCCAAGTGTTTTGCTTTCCTTTGCCACATACCAGGATACAGCCATTTACAGAAAGAAAATTGCATTCATGTTTCCTGTTTTATGTTGCAGGTTTCTGAATTACTTAAATATATCCTAAAATGAAATGTCACCATATTTCTGTGCTGTGTCTTATCTGCATTCAGGAAGGATGAAATTATTTATGGCTTAAAGGCATCTGTGCTAAGCTATATTGAGAGCAAGCAGGGAGTGGAGGCAAAATATTGTAAAATATGAGTGGCACCACACCTGAGTGTCATGGGTTGGTCTGGCTGTAGTGTAAATCACCTGTTGGATACTGGGATAGGCTGATTTCTCCTTTTGTTGTTTATAAACTTGGACTTTCAGGCAGGAATTGATATTAAACCTTAATCCAATCTTCAGTATTTAAAGCAAATTGACTTCTGGAGGAAATATATATGAGCAAGTATTTATGTATGCATAAGTACCAAATTTAATCTATGCAGGATAGGGGCTTTGCAATGAAACTTTGCTCCAGCTGAACTTATTCCTTGTACAGAACCAAGCCCTTCCCTTCGCTTTGATGAAACTCTCTTTAGCTACAGGGCCCGGAATGTCCTGGATCTGTGTGGGGAGATGGGCAGCCAGCCAGCTCCTGCCTTTGAGAGTCCACTGAGACCGCAGCAGAGCAGTGCTTCTGATGTAGTGTAAATACATAAAGTTAACAAAAATTTATGCCTGATGTTTGGATTTTAATCATTCATTATTTAATATAGTCAGATATACGCTATGTTAATTAAATCAGATTCCAGACATACGCATCCCTAAAGAGAAATGCGGATATGACAAAGAATTTGGGATGTTTACCAAACAGTTTTTTGCATTTCAGAGTGAAATCTCTGTGATTTTGGAGAAAAAAAATCCCCTAACAAAACTGACAACAGGTTATAGTCAAGTAGTATCTGCATTATACAAAATAGAAGCTCAACAAAGAGCCTTGAGTATTGATTATGCAGTGTACTCAGCTCAAAACAAGGTAAGCAACACACTGTTTTATTTCTAGATACCAAATGTTTTAATCAGACACCATAACTCTGTTACAATTACTTTGAATTTTACTTACAGTTAAGGTTAGTGTCTAGAGTACAAAGAAATTATGATTCCTCTAAAGTTAGAGCAAACAGGATACAAAAATCTGCAGGCAGGCTACTGTCTCTAAAAGAGTGTTGGTTGTCTCTAGCACTCTGTAATAAGTCCTCTTCCCCTTATTTTCACTGGTGTTTAAAAAACAATCCTCTAATAAGCAAAAAGGAATAAATTAAAAACATAACTAGCAGCTGTGCTCTGCAAGTTGCTTTGTGTGTCCCAAAACAGGCAGTCCATGGTCCAGTTCTGGAGAGGGCTGTCATTTGTAACTCCGTGATACAGTTTTAAATGACATCATTTAAATGAATCATAACTATGAAATGAGAGAGTTTTGTTCTTCTCTTGAAGTATATCCAAAGGAAGAACTGAAGAATGTCCTTCAGGGCATCAAAAGTAAAATTTTGTTACTTTTTAAATGAATAGGCTTATTGCTTATGCACTTTGGTAGTAAACCAGCCCTCTGTATCCATGTCACTATAATCCATTTTTCTCTCCACAACTCAGAATTCTGATTTTTATTGGATTTTATTAAATACTCTTAAAACACCTTTCTTCCTCCCAGCTAAATCAATACTGACTGATCCCAGTCCCCCACTTAATTTAAATTTAACGTGTCTTTTTGGTCCTGCTTGGGTTAGTTTCTATTCTTCAGCTCAACCTTTACTATTATAATGTGTCTTTATTGCAGAGTCCTGCTGCTTTGCTATACAATATACCAGATCTAAGATCTAATGGACTTGTCTTTTGAAAGTATAATTCAATACATTCACACGATGGTGATAAGTTTGTAGACAGTTTTCTTTCTTTTGCCATCCTCTTCACATGAAAAAAGCTCCATGTGGGCTAGTCACTATAGCGGTGAGATTTTTGTATTTTTCTGCATAGAAGCAAAGTCAGTCTGTTACAGGACTGGGAAAAGGCACAAATGACAGCACTTAGCATTCAATATTCCTTGAGACCACAAACTTGGCTATGACGAATTCAACAGCAAAGCTGCTGTTGGTGGGATCCAAACTTGGGTTTGATGACTGAGATGCAAAGGAAGAACTTGGCACTGACTGCAAGTCAGGGAATTATCAAACAGAACAAAAAAGCTATTACTTGCTTTTTGAAGAATAAGAGCTTTGCTTCTCATAGTGAATAGAGTTTCCCAGAGTAGGAGGACAAGAGGAAGCTCTTAATATGAACACTTTGAGAAAATTCTGAAATTCATGTTGTTTGTGTATATTCAGTAGAGGAAGGTTTGAAAAATTAAGCTATTTTAATTGGCTAGATGTTAAGACTGAGTTCTGGCTTATTTCCTGTCCTCATGAATTTCCAAAATAAGCATTCCTGTTGCTTTTAAAAATAAATTCGATTTCCAAATTATAAGGTCTTATTAGAAGAATTTTCATTGATTTCAATGGTATGAACCCATTATATACTCCCAATATAACATGCATAGAAGTACACACTCTGGTTGGAATTTATTACTAATTGACAGCTGGCCTGGTTTTAGCTGGGATGGAGTTAATTTTCTTCATGTCATGTACAGTGCTGTGATTTGGGTTGAGCACGAGGCTAATGTTGATAACACACTGATGTTTAGTTGTTGCTGAGCAGTGCTTGCTCTCAGTCAAGGACTTTTCTGTTCCCATGCTCTGGGCAAGGAAGCCAGGGGAGAGCACGGCCAGGAGAGCTGACCCAGACTGGCCAAAGGGATGTTCCACACACTGGAACACGATGCCCAGTATATAAACTGGGGGAGTTGGCTGGGGGGCAGCGACTGCTGGTGGGGTACAGGCTGGGCTTCATTCCGTGGGTGCTGAGCAGTTGTGTCATGCCTCACTTATCTCTCGGGCTTTATTCCTCTCCCTCCTTTTTATTATCATTAGTAGTGTTAGTATATTTTATTTTGTTTCAATTATTAAACTATTCTTACCTCAGCCCATGAGATCTTTACCTTTTCTTTCTGGTTCCCTCCCCACAGGGAAGCAGAGGTGGGGGAGTGTGTTCAGCGCCTGGTGCTTCGCTGCCACCTGGGATTAAACCTTGACAATGGCACATTAATTAGCTGGAAAGTCACTTTATTTGCTCTAATCTAGCCATCAAGTTTCTCTCCCCCACAAGTACTCTTGAAATGCCAACCCTCTGCCAAGCTGTTTCTTATGCTTGTTGTATTTCTGGCATTCTATCTTCCACGTAGGAGGAAAAATATTGTCCTAATCAGCACACTTCAGAGAACCAGTAAATAATATTAGAGCAAAGCTTGCAGTCTGGTCAGACTTAGATTTTTTGTTTCTTTTTTTTTTCATTGAATGTGTTCTATTTTGTTGCTTTCAGTTTTAGGAAGGAGGCGAACGGGATTAATTTCACCCCAAAGTTTTACTGTGCATATTTCTAAAACGTATCACCCATATGACAGAACTAGGCAGTACCTTTGAGAAACACCTCTATAAATCAGAACTGGTCTAGCATTCTTCCAGTTCCAGTAATGTAGTGGTCAGAGTAGATTTTCATGGAATTTGTGCAGGATTTGTACCCTTTTAAAAAACACAAAGAAGAAATAATTTTGCCTTTATTGAAGTTCTAATACTGAATTATTTACCATGGCTTCTTTGGCTTCAGATTTAGCAGAGAATAGACAATATAAGAATTAAGAACATTTATAAATGTATTATGAGCTCATTGTCTGGATACTGGCAGGACAGAAAATTAGAAATATTCAGTGTAAACCTAATTTAATTGGATTTAACTAAAAATGTTATCATCTTATATTTCTAATACACAAGATGAATTAAAATCAAATAAAAAGTTGTAATAACATATGAAAATGAAAAAAATAGTTGTGGCTCCCTGTCTGATGAAAAGTAATGGGAAACATAGCAAAAATATACCTTTTTGAAATTAATTAAGATCTAAAGGTTATTATGGAGAAACTAAAGGAAAGACTGCCATTCCTTAAATCATGGTGTATGGCTCTGTTTTCTGCAAGACTAATTAAATCTAAATCATAAATTCAAAGTGGTAGTACAAGTCTGCATGTCTTTCTTCTTGGAGTGAGAAGAAATTAGACGCAGTATTTTAATTTTTTTTTCCCTTTCTCCAAGGGAAAGATTTATGCTATGATAAAGATTTTGAAGCCTTCCAAGTGGGGTGTATGGCTATATTCTTGTGACTAAAATGCAATTAGTAGAGCTAAACTTAGTTCTCTTCCCTCTAGTAGCAGAGAATGAGTTTAGCTCTATCTGCAGTGGGAGAGGCAAGCAGCTGGTGTGCTAAGACCATTGCCAAAGCAGTCAGACGTGTGGCATTATTTTTTAATGTATGGTATCAAGAGCTTTGCTTTCCTGGCCTGAAATGTGAGTGCTTTACCATTAAAGCCAGTCTGATAAATGTGATAGTTTTGTGGAAGATTTCAGCTTTGGGAGGATAACACTGAAAAAAAAGAAAACTGTCTCATGAAATCCATGAGTCTAAACTGCAAAGCATTGATTCAGGTGTCGCAAGTTTTGTTAGACTGGTTCCTTCCGTGTTGTCAATGGTGGACTAGTCCAAGAACACTCCAAGAAGTGTTCTGGTTTCTCTTGTTGACCTCTCTTGTGGTTTTGCCCTGGCTGTGATGTCCAGTGAAGCTGCAGAGCAGATGTGGAACATAGGACAGGGGAGAGGACAAAAGGCATTTTAACTGTATGCCCATATGGCACATTTAGAGACGCTTAAACCACTTGTTTGGCATAAGTGGGGAATTCAAAGGGGAGAAAAAGGAAAGGTTAAGAGCTTAAAACAGTTTGTCTGCAGTAAAAATTACCTTTTTTATAATGCACACTTATTTGACGAACAGCATTCACCATTTATGAAGAAAAAAAAGTGGAAACTCATATTTTCCATTAAAGTCAGTTTCCATGAAAACTTTCTTATCAAAATTTTTACCGTGTGCTCTTTGATTTGGCTCACAATGACACATGAAGCTATTAGCAACCAGACTTTTCAAATGGGACTTTTCTTGAAGCATTCATTTACTTAGCTACTGGCACACTCTTCCAAGAAAGTCTTTCTGGGGATTTTGCCATTCTCGCCTAAGTAAAATTAATTATAAATAAATAAAGGTTGTAAAATAAAATAACCAAACTGAATCCAGAAGACATCCAAACTGAAGATGTCAGAACCTGTTTGCTTTTAACCAGATCCTTGAAGTCTGCAGTAGATAAATACTCTAATTCTTTGCAATTCTGCTGTTGAAATCAGCCAAATCTTCTGCTTCAAACTTGCATGGAACAATAGCAGTATTTCAATATAGCATCAAGGTTAGTTTAAACAGCAGAAAGCTTGGTTTCCTCACTTCTGCATAATTACAAAGACCAGGAAGAAATATAAGGAAATAAAACACTAATGCAAATCAATATCTATTTTCCACTGCAGATTACACTGTCAAAAAAACCTGCACTGCTGCAGAACTGCACGGCCACAAAAAAAAAAAAAAAAAGAGAAGACAAACACATTCCAAAAACTATTTTCATGTTGAATGTTATTCCCTATCTTCTGAATATTGTGACTGAGGTGCTCACTACCTTTGGACTCTTGGGGAGTCAGGGAAAGAGCAGCATTTGTCCTAAATGCTTCCAAATTACAGTTAATTAATACACTGATCCTTGAAAATCAACACAGAAAATTACGTTACATGGTAGAGGAAATTTGACTTCATCTCTTGAAAATTTTCTATTTATTCATTTGTGCAGGATTTTTGTACCTTGAGGTAATATCAATAATCACCATTAGAAACTGGACTTTATCCTCTGCTCAAAAGTGCCCTGGGTAATCAGTGCAGGTGCTTAATGGAGGGCTAAAGAATAAAAGGGAACTGAGAAAGGATGTCTGGGACTGATAAAAAATTCTGGAAACTTCAAATATTGAGAGAAAAAGAAAATCCTGGCTGCTTGCTGAGAGCCCTGCAGCCTACAGGCCTTAGGGGTGAAGGTGGGGCTGTGAGCCGGGCACAGGACCCGGTGTCTGCAGGAAAAGGGATTTTTGGGGGGAACCCACATGCATTTATGTCCTCAACATGTTGTGAGCTCTGTGTTCCCAAATACTTTTTTGGTAATGAGCAAGTTTATAGTTTAACCTCCCAAGTGTTTCCTCATGCCTCCTCCCTTCCTCTGCCCTCTGCCCTCAAAATCTGTAGAATGCTACAGCTTTAAGCTTTCTGAGCAAAGAGTTTTGGTGCCAATTCAGTGTTTACCATTTCACCCCCTACCCTTCAAATCCCACTACAGGCACCTCATCCAGCAGCCCTTTAAAATATATCCACGCTGTTTGTGTGTCTCTGCTCATCTCTGTGTCTCTGAGACAATGGAACAGAACCGCACAAAAATTAAACACAGTCCTTCAATCATTCAGTTGTGTGGAGGACCAACAGTGACAACAGCAAATACCTATTTTACAAGGGTTTGAAGTGACAAATACCTTCAGAAGGACATTTCCTTATGTGTCTCTTCAGGGAACATGATTGCCTGCATGAAAACGTTTCTGGTTCATTACTGATATTTATGCACAATATCAAATTAAACAACCGTTTATTTTCATTCAGTGCATTTCTGGTTTCCTCAAGTTAGCTCTATGATTCATTGGAGACATAAAACATTAATAGGCATCTAATTAAACATATAATTCATTGAGATTAATTGTGGGAATTAATCTCAGTAGAAGCCTATGTTCCAAAGTAAGATCTTTTCCTACTGAAGATATACACCATGAAAAATGGTGCAATATATCTTCTTTTATCATAAAATCAGATAAAAGTAAAACATGATAATTGTTGTTTGTTATAACAAGACATAGTAGAGAAATGAGAGAATTAAGGACAGAAAAGAATGTATCTTAACAACTGTTTGAACTCATGACTGGTTAACATTAAACTCTGGGATTAAAAAAATAAATCTAATCATGTCCCATCTACACACTCCAGGAAAACTTCTGCTTTATAAAAAAATCCTTAATCCAGAGAAATGGAAGGTTTCTTGAAGGGCAAGTGAGTGTAAATGGAATGGAACAGGGCTGTCTTTTGAGATGTTTCGAGTGTCCTGGCCATATAGGCTTGTCATTGACCACACTCATGCTGAAGCTGACAGGGCTTTGATTGGCCAAACAAAGCTGATCCATTTGCCAGTGGAGGTATTTATGTTTCTCAATTTTTGCTGCTTCTATTTTTGTCAGTACTTTTGTTCCTTTTTGATACAGGAGTTCTTTGTAGATGAAAAATATTTCTGCGGTAGCAACTCATGGTGTGACCTGAAAGGACTTTTAAAGAATTTTATTGCGTTCCTAAAAGGATATTCCAGGTTAGCCAATGTTTATACTTGCCAGAGGTCAACCTGTAGTGGTATTTGGAAACCATTTACAGAAGTCCAGGGCAGTGGTTTTCATGCAAGGTGTAGAGATCATTTCACTCCACACCTTGTGCGCTGTTGCCGAGGTGGTAATTCTGTAGTAGCGCACAATAGTACTCCAGAAAGGCAACTGAAAGATGCAATAGCTACTTGAAGTAGCAGTGGGACATTTAAAAACTTGGAGTGCAACTGCTGGCGCTGGAATTTGTCAGGAAGTTTAACCATGGCTTTATCCTGTACATCTGATAACGCCAGCTGCTGCTAGTCTTTTGTGCTTGCCCCCAAGTCTAAGAGCAACCTATCAAATGCAGCATTTCTTGCTTTTTATGCTGTTACAGCTCTGAGGTGAAGCATTTTCAAGATGAATTTGGTCACCACTTTTCAAATGTCAGCACTTTGAAATTATTTTTCCTCTCTTCCTTCCCTACATAATAAGAGGAAAAATGGCAAATCTACTCACAAGGTCACGTGAGAAGCTGAACCAGGTTGTATTTAGTTTGCTAAATGATGTTACTCATCACTTTGTAACAATGGTTCTAAAGCTTAGATATGGCTTCTCAAAAAAAAAAAAAAAAATCGTTTACATCTAATTCTTATCTGGCAAAATTATCTTGAGTTCTGCTTATAGCATTTGCTTGGAAAATATTGGAGAGATTTTAGATTATAGATCAAAAGCATATAGATAAAAATTCTTACAGTGGTTTCAACTTTTTTATTTACCTTATTAAGAAGACATTATATTTAGTTCTGGATCATTGCAAAGCAAAGAAATTATGACAAGTTTACCTAGAAAAAAGTTGGGTTTGATGATGACATGCTAGGAAAGAATTTTAGAAAGCGTTTTGAAACTAAAGAATGTGATCTTGTAAGGAGGAGCAAGGCAAAAGTTAGGAAAAGTAATCAGTAAATTACAAGATTGGCAGTGGCTTTTTCTGACTTAAAATCCTATGAATAAGTCTTTGGATTCTTAAAAAATAGAAGGCTGAATACAGTAGAAATGAGAAAGTCTACATGCAACTCACGAACTGTACAGCAAAAGGTGAAGACACCATAGAAAGAATTTTTTGTTGTTGTTGCGAAAAAAGAGTATAAATTTGACAATTAGTATTAAGTGGGGAACTGGGCCTGAGATATCTTAGGTATTTGACTACAAGGATGAGTGTTAGGTGAAGAATGGAGTCACAAAGGGGTGGAGTGGCTTGTTTAAAGTCCATTTGCAGGTTGATACAAAAATATAGAAACTGCTGTGCTGTGTCCAGTGGAGCAGGTTTGCCATATGATTGGCGTGGTCCCTGGCATTTACAGGGTTAGGCAGCCAATTTTGCTGTTCCCTGGACACTTCAGCAGGTCCCCTCATCTTGGATATTCATGTGATCAGGATTGTGGGACTGTAGCATCCTGTCTGATGCCTTAACCAAAAGAGCAGTCTTATTTTCCTGAGGTTTTTATACCATTTCTATGTTAATGACATTCTTAACTGTCACTGCTTAAAACAGTGAGGCACTTCTGCAAATGAATTATTTCTTCCTGAAAGCAGCATCCAGCACTTCTCAAACAAGGTAATAAAGCTCTCTTGAGATGTAATTCTCTTCTATAAGACGTTGCTTGCTCATTCTGGAATCATTAAAAATCAACCACCAAATCAATGGGTCTCATTAGAAATCTGTCTTTTTGCTTAATGCTATTGATTTAATCTGTTTTAGAAATCCCTATTAACCATTAGTTAATTAAACACATGACAGTTATATAGATTAGGTAAACCTGACTGCTGTCTCAGGAAGCTCAGAATAGATTAAGTGATTATCATGTAAGATTCTTTTAATTAAAAGACACAGTTTAGATATCTCATACCCTCTAAAGCTTATATAATAAAGTCTTCAACCAACAGTAATTATATGTTAGTAATAGATGTATTGATATACAAAAAACTAAATAAGTGCCCGATGGGTTAGAAATCAGTTTGTGCAGTTGATGTGGTGTCTGACCTGCATAAAAGTGAAAGGCAATGATTTTCTGAAGAAATGTATTTCTGTGGGACAAATGCACAATTCCTAAGGCTTGCAATCAGGTTCCAAGAGGTCAATAGTGTGCAGGAATAAGTGATAGAGCCAATGCAGCCTTGGACTCCTCTGAACCCTACAATACCTGCCCACTTTGTCTGTAGGGGTCTTGTTACCCAGAGCCTCTTCTCTTGACTCAATCTCCAATTCTTTAAATGCTGGTTTATGTGCTTGTCTCTCAGAAAGGTGTCACTGTTACGTCCGAGGTGCATAAAGAAAGCGACACAGAGTCCAGGCTCATGAACAGTGGAAGCCGAGGTTTTTTTCTTTAATAATTTTCTGACTACTATATAAGATAGATCGCAAAAGGTGTGTTGAGTGGCAATAGGTAATTGGTTCCTCAGCCATCCATCCCTTGAGAGGATTGGCCAAGTCCTAAGATACCTATTCCATAATATTTCCAAAGTCGAAGCCGTAGCAATCTTGCAAAACAGCATGCGAGTGCAAGAAGTTTATGAAACTGTGACCTTGTTTAAAATAGTTTACATAGGAAAGACAGTCTGCTCACAGAATATTGAGAAAAGGCTGAAGAATCTCTCTGCTTCTGGCTTTTTAGCACCTACAGAAAGGTACGCATGAACTGAGGAAAACTTGTTTCTTCCTCTTGTCTGTCCCTTTCTGACTCTTCAGTCATTTAATAGTTGCAAATTGCTCTTTCTATTGAAAAAAAAAGGGATTAGGACTAGGCTGTCTATAAATCCCATTCCATCGCCTATTCTGAGATGAGGGAAAATTTCTAGTAAAAAATAGCTGTATTTCAGTGATTTTTCAGGCTAAGAATTTAAGTTATACCAAACTTGGGACAGAATAGATTTTCTCTAGGATATAAGCCTGAGTCTTCTAAACAAATCATATTTTGAAAATTGAGTAATGCTCTTTTAAAAACTTGCTTATTCCTCAGATTTTAATCTGTCTTTTTAGAAAAAGGAACCTGAATTTTGCCTTTGTAACATTCAAAGATTAAAAAGAAGCCCTTTCTAAACCATTGTCCCATTGTTTAATTTGTATTTGAAGAGATTGCAAAATAGAGGAAGAAAAATGTCAGTTCTGGCTTATTTGTGTTTACCACATAACTGCACTGAATTGTTGATGGTTCCCTGTGAAATCCAGCTGAATGAAATGCCCTGAAATAGTAGTGTTTGCTCTAAATAGGTTTGATTCTGTGTTTCTTGTTCACTAATAATTTGAAAAGAAGACACTTTTCCTGTGTGGTAGGCTTCCTTAGCTCTAAATACTCTTTCTCTTCTTTTTTGAGTTCTTTTCAAATGAAACACTCTGTGCTTCCATTGCAGAACACAGTGTACTGAGAAGCACTGTTGGAAATTAATTAATTGAATAATTTATAAATCTGTTGTTTAGGTTCAGTCTATGAAAAGACTTGGGTGCTGTAATGCTCAGCACCTAAGCTGATATTTAAATGCATTTTTAAATCTAGTTCCCTTTCAGACAAATTAGGCTGAAAAGCTTTCACTCTTCCCTCATGAACTGTTTCTAGTGACTCTCTTTTCAAGTTTTTCTTCCTTCACATCACAATTGTTTAAAGTGTAATTATACTACACTACTATTATACTGAAATTAAATACGCTCCTTTATTTTTGTTCCATATGCTTTCCTGAAACATCTAATTTCTTTCACTATTAAAAGGACCATCTGACATATATATTTCTGTGAGAATGGCAGATACAGGGGGTTGTGATTTGTGTAACATGCATAAAATGTTGCCAACAGAGTTTTAAAGGTGCACTCCCTCCGTGCCTATACATGCATAGATATAGGCATAGATATATGTGTGTGTGTGTGTGTGTGTATGACCTAGTGCTAGTTTGCAGGTTTGTGGATTCTTTGAAACTGAAAAGGCCAGGGTCTCTGCAATCATTGTTGTAACAGTGCAAACACTGCCAATATCTGTTCTAGCTGCTGGTGTTATTTCAGTGAATAACTGCTGTTGTGCTACAGCCAAAACTTGTACCAGCCTTTCCTGGATAAAAGCGTTTGTGCTGAATTTTAGATATCCATGTTCGTATGCCTACATCTAAAGCAGTCATCACAGATTCTGTCAGAGGGGTAGAGTAGAAGCGGGCACTTCCAGGGATGTTTATCTCATCTAAAGATGGATTACTAAACTAGTTCAGAAAAAAGTATGTTTTAGAAGTGATTTTTCTTTCCATTATCTAAAAAGGGAGACTGCATGTAGATCAGACAGGGATGGTTACATCACAGAAGTCTAAACTTAGGTGATATGAATCCCACGCTAAAATTTGGTGTCTGCACATTTTTGGTCTAATTTTTAGAAGTTCTTTTTATAAAGAACACTTTGAAGTGGACTGGACCACAGATACCTATATCGCTATTACTTCTTGCTGGGAATTGCCAACAGATTTGATTCCTCAGCCTGGCTCTTGCCCATACAAAGAACTTTTCAGCAGCCATGAAAAAATGAAAAGTCCTTTTTTTGTGCCTATTAATTTAAGCAGTTAACTAGAAAACAAGATTTTAGAAATAAAACCAAGATATAAAAATAAATAAATAAAGTCTGCATTAAGGAAAGATATCTGAAATTTTACATAATTTCGGTGCCTGTATGATATGAAAATCTGATCATAACCTTACAAGGTGGTTAATCCTTCGGGGCTCTATAAAGTGTAGAGGACTCTTCATATTAATAGAAAACATCAAAGAAAAAAAATACCTCTGACTGGCAGGAATGCCACATCATTAATATATTTGTTACAGGCTTTCAAAATTCACTCTCTTGCGTGGCTCAATTCCAAGCTATATATATATATTTTTTTTCCCCTCCCCCACAAGTAACTAAGATGTCCTGGCTCTACTGAAATCTCTGAGTGTCAGTCAGAGAGGTTTTTATCTGCCTGAAGTGGTACAAAAGGCTGGTGTCCTAACTTAAGTTATGCTAGCCAGGAGGCTCAAGAGGAGACTGGTATTGTGGGCTTTCTAGATCAGTCAGTGCCAATTTGTGAGATACTTCAAGAAAACCTGTCCCTCCCAACCAAACCCTATATTTTGTTCTAGAAACTGGGCATTTTGAGGTACACAAGTTATTCCACATAGTTTTAAGTTTCCCATGATTTGTTAACTGGCATCTAGGAAATGTGAAAAAAAACAGCTGAGAGTCTTCGATCTGTCTTACTCACTACAAAATCGAAGTACAGATTAAAGTTATATTCAATGTTTGCTCAAAGATTTAGAGATGAGCATCCTTTTGATTCTGAAAGCAAAATTAATGCCTGAGAAAACCACACCATGACCTTTAGTTGTCTCCTCCATTATTGAGACTGTCAAGCGAGGCTTAGCAGAGAGTAAATTTGATTATGGAGAAAATTTATTTTTCAATATACAAACAATAATGTGTTAACAGCTGTTTGATAAGGCTTTGCTTCAGATGGGAGGGGTTGGTGTCCTCATGACAGACCTGATGCCGAATGATTTTTTTTTCTTTTATATATTTTTTGTATTCTTTAAATATATATTTGCAGTAAAATGTGCAAGTTAGTGCATTGGATTTTGGTCTGACAGAAGTGGGATACAAGCATTATCTGGTTGCTGGAGAGTTATTGAGAGCCATTGGACACACTTCAGTCTTCGGCTTTGGTGTTGTGAGAGCAACTGTGAGAAATTTTAGATATTAGTTAAGTAGAATGTAAGGTCACATATTATGTGTTTTACATTCAGAGTCTTTGGGTAACACATAAAACAGGTGCCCACTTGTCTTTCTTCCTGACAAGACAGGGCTAATTAATCCTGTATTTCAGGGGAGGTTTAGATGTGGTATTAGGAAAAATTTCCTCATTGAAAGGGTGGACAAGCACTGGAAAGGCTGCCTAGGGAAGTAGTGATGTCACTATGCCTGGAAGCGTTCAAAAATCTGTAAATGTTGTGCTTAGGAACATGGTTTAGTGGTGGACTTGGCAGTGTTGGGTTGATGGTTGGACTCGATGATCTTAGAGGCCTTTTCCAACCTTAATGACTCAATGATTCTGTATTCTCTCATTCTGACTTAAAAGTGAATTCCTGTCACCCCTACCCAACAGTAAGAAAATTGTTAGAGGAAGATGAAGAGTGAGTGCAACCATTTGAGGTTTGTTGGGTTTTTTTACTGGTATAAAATCTGAGCACCTCGAGTTAAAAAAAAAACACTGCAGAATATTACTTTTGTAGATTTTAAGCACATCATCCTTTATCTCCTATGAGTGCTTCAGCTTCAGGACTTGTACCAACTTCCCTGTGGTGAGGAGGGGAATATCTTAAAGACTGTAGGAAGTAGAGCTACTGTGAGAATGGAAGCCATTTAAATGCTGGCCCATTTTTATCACAATGATATAATTGACATTGTTCCAAGCTACAAAGCTGATTTTATGCGAGGTCTGTGTTTTTAATATTTCAATTAAGGTTATAATTTTTGTTTGCACTTAGGTATACTGTCAAGTTGTTACAGATCTTGTTCACACACAACTATGAAATAGGGCATGACAATTGTTCAGTTTAAAATAGTGGGTTTAATAGAAAGAGATTATTCATAGGTGTGTCTCAAAACAGCACTAGAGCAAGTTACTCAATTTTCCAGTGTATTTATTCCTAAAGTCTGAAGTGCTTAGCAAGAAATGAAGCAAAAATGCAGAAATACAGCACATTCTTCATTTTGACATATGTATGGCTTATGCTTGTCAAAACATTCATCTTTTATCGATGTTTGAAAGAGGTTACTGTTCATTAAATACAAGATTTGGAGAAGTAGCTGTGGTTAATTAGGAAAATGTGACTTGTTTGTGGATGCTAAAAAGCATTTGAGTGACCTACATATTAAAGATGCTGAGAAATTAATTGGTAACGTGAAATATCTTGTTATTTCTTGTGATTCAGAAGTTAAAGCTGTAGTTCAAGATTCTTAAATGCATTTGGACATGCAATTTCCACTGATCTCTGTAGGAGCTTGTTTCCAACTAATTAATTTCTCAGAATTTGCCTTTCTCTCTACTGACATTACACATACTTAGGGACTGTACCCAAAGTCCTAGCTCCTTCAGAGCAGCTTTCTTATTAGGATCAATTACTTGTCAGTGATATATTGTAAAGTTAATCCAGACTGTTCTTGGTGCTTTTTCTTTTCATGTGCTTTGTTTATCCCTAATCTGACTTCATTTGCCCAGGGAGACACCCCGCTTCGGAGGTGATGGGATCTGATGAGCACCAGAAGCACTGTGAATCAATGAATATTTCCTTGGCCTGATCAATCCACAGCCCAGATAAACGGCCCATGGATGATAAAACCCATGCTCTGGGCTGCACATCAGGATTACACACCGAAAATTTCCTTCTTACATGAGGAGTTGAATCCTAATGGGTCTTGTCCTTAGCCTGAAATCTCTGGCCAACATCCAAATTTCACAGTGCTCTGATATAAACAAGTCTATTGCTGGATACCAGAGATACTTCCCAGAGAATTACTGAGGATATAATCGAATGTTTAGATCCTTCAATTCAGTCATGATTAGGCTTTGTATGTCTTAAGAACCAACACTGGGCTGAAGTGTTGACTTCTTCCATTGAAGTCAATATGAGTTTTGCTACAGAGAATGATGAGTAGGGAATGGGGTCCTTGGAGAACTTGCAAGGAGATGGGTGAAAACCAAATGTAATATATAATGTCAAACTGAGATTAGTGCTGTGAAATCAAAGAAAAATTATCATGAAGCTAGGGAAAACAGAAAAGCCACCAAGTATACTCACTGCAAACCACACAGTTTGTGTCATTTTGAGAGAAAAAAAAAGTAAATCAGAGTTCCACTGTGTAAGAAGGATGTTGGTTGACACAGAAAAATATCCTCCAGTGATTAAGTCATATGATATTTACAAAGGAATTTAGCCTTGTGGTAGTCTGGTTATTTAAAATTGGAGTTATAGTAGGGGAAAAAAACTCAAGCTCAAGATCATTAGCAAAATACAATGCCAGAATGTTTTAATTTCTTTTTTGTACTTGGCAGAAATGCAGATGCCCAAAGCTCTGGGAAAAAAAAAAAAAAAAAAAAGAAAAAGAATTTTGCATTGCACTGCAAACCATACTTAGAACAGAAGATCCAAACTGAAATAATTAAATACCTGTGCTGGTTTTGGCTGAGACAGAGCTAATTTTCTTCACAGTGGCTTGTATGGGGCTGGGCTTTGGATTTGTGCTGACACAGTAATGATAATATAGTGTTGTTTCTGTCATTGCTGAGCAGAGCTTACACAGAGCCAAGGCCTTTTCTGCTCTCTGTCCTGCCCCAGTGGCGAGGGGGCTGCGGGTGCAGGGAAGCTGGGAGGAGACACAGCCAGGACAGCTGGAGGGGGGATGTTTGGAGTGATGACATTTGTGTTCCCAAGTCACCTTTCCATGTGATGGGGCCCTGCTGTCCTGGGGATGGCTGAGCACCTGCCTGCCATGGGACGTGGGGAATTAATTCTTTGTTTTGCTTTGCTTGCATGTGTAGGCTTTTGCTTTCCTTATTAAACTGTCTTTATCTCAACCCACAAGTTTTCCAACTTTTACCCTTCCAATTTTCTCCCCAGTCCTGCTGGTGAGAGAATGAGCAAGCAGCTGAGTGGTACTTGTTTGCTGGCTGGGGTTAAACCATGACAACACCCGATTCGCCTTTTAAATACCTTGGTTTTAGCTTCTGAAATAAAGGATTTGTTTGTACGTGCATGTAAAGGTGGGGGAAAACTGATTTCTGACCCATGTTTAATTTAAGCAGAATTTGTTTCTCCAGAAGAACTTACTGCGAGTTTTGGGGAAGGAAACACTGCAAGTGTCTCTGAATATGCTCTTTAATGAAAGGAAACAGGAGGCAAAAATGTTCAGGGAGCCTCCTCAACAGATTAAAAAAAATACTGAAAATGTCCATAGCAGTATAAGGAAATGGATATGTTCTCAGTGCTGTAACATTCCAAAGAAACCCTCAGTATAGTAACAGTTTGAAGGCACTCTTACTTGAGAGCAGGATGCTGAAGTCTGCAAACGACAAAAATATACATCATGAATGCATTAACGTTTGCAGATACCAGGGTGCTGCAAGCCTTTCTTACTTGTCATTGAGAAGTGATGTGATGATGCTATTTGAAGAATTAATTTTATTCTTACTCTTGTAACTAATAGCATTGTTTCATTTAATATGTTGAAATGGCAGGATTATGTTACCACTTTCACTTTTCTAGTTTTAAAGAATAATTACTATTATATGAGCAATTAGTCTCAAATACGTTATGTTTGTAAGTGCTTTAGCATTTGAAAACTGGATTTTGTTTGAATTATATCAAATGGAACTGAAGAGTGTCTGCACTGTACAGTAGCAGTCTGAACTATTAGCTTCCAAAAATTTTCCTCCAAATTTGTCCGAACTAGGACACTACTGTAATGCAGATTGAAGTTATTGCTATTTAGTGGATATTTATTTGTTAACTCTGACACTAGTATTTGAAAAATTAAAGAAAAAAAAAAAAGCCTCTGAAGAATGCTAAATATTTTTTGCTGTGTCTCCAACCTGGCTGAAGAGGCCAGGTTTATGTCTTTGCCCGCTGCTCCAACCTGCTGAAAAGGTCTAATGGTTCATTGGCCTCCTGTTGTCTTCTCCGTTTGAATCTGCTTAGAAATTGTGTTTCTTTCAGTGAGAGCCAGACAGATGCCAGCCTTGGCTCTGGAGAGAATAGAGAACAGAAGAAAGATAGCATCCTAGTTCATCTCAGTTAGCCAAAGAGCTGTTTCTTGCAGGAATTAGCACTCCTCTCTTCTTACATTTGACACCTTTACATCTGTTTATGAAACTGAATTTCTATATCGTTATATTTATACTATTTACTGTTTATCACAACAGTTCCATGATATAAGGAAAATCATCTCCTTTTTATACCTGTGGAAGCTGAGTCACAGAGAAAAATGGATGCTTTAGACAGCCAGGAGTAAAAATTTATTGCAAATAAGAGTTAGTGACTGTTCTTCTGCCCCCCAATACATTTATTTCAGTGTCATTAACTATTTAAGCATTCAAGTGATTTTACATACTAAAGACAATGTCCGCCTTCCTGCTGATGGGGTTGTTGCCTTGCAATAGAAGAGGAATGTCTTGTGCAAGAAAAAGAAAATAAAGGATTTACACTGGAATAATTGTCAACAATTCATGGACCTGAACTTTCTAAATAAAAGCAACCCACACAACATTATGACTAATAGGCAGAGTTTTTAATTTTCATTACCGTCGTGTCCCCTGAGTGGTTCTGGTTTATTTTTACAATGAAGGGCTGGGAGAAACTGTTCCCTTAAGACCATGCCATGTGTTATCCACAATCCCAGTAGCAGGGCATGGGAATGCACACAAGGGGCTTTCTGAGCTTGCTGATGGGCGGACAGCGCTCCTGATTTTCTCTTTCAAGTATAGGTGCCTCTAGAAGAGCAAGAAGTAAAAAAAAAATTATTTTGTAATAAAAACAGTCTGTGCAAAGCTCATCTTAAAGGTCAGAAAATGGAACACTTACCAGGAGGCACCTTTTATTGCAGTACTTTGAGAACAGCTGTTGGCACTGTAGCTTAACATGCCACTGTTCGGTTTCTAAATGCTTATGCCCATGTTTTTGCACACTAATTCCAGGATGGTCTCTGTTAGATGGTGACAAATTAACTGTAAATTGCTAAGGCAGCTCTATCTCTTCCTCTTACTACTAGCTGCTTTTTACATCTCTTTCTGAATCAGCTGAAGCAGAACTGTGCTATATCTTTTTACCTTATTTTCTTTGAATTACAAACATTTTATCTAAGAGCCATTTTGGAAGCCTGCCCTTAAAGAGTTTTCTTTGCAACCTTGGAAGAATATTGGCTATTCTATATAATTCTGCTTCTCCTGCTGATATTTCATTCTTCCAAAGGATTTCTATTCAGCATTGACTCTTAAAGATTCAGCTTAGAAAAGCTTATGATATATTGCTTGACACTGACATATCAAACTTTCTTATTTAACTTTGGCTTCTGAGTTCATAATGTGGACTGTGAAATCTCATTCATTTGGAAAAGCCAGAGTAAACAGAACAGTAAACAAGCAGGACATGGAGACAGGTCCTTTTGTTTCCTGTGTTGCTCTAGTGCCAGTGAGGTCTGCTCTCAGCTATTGACACTCACTGGGCTCAGTGCTGTGTAAACAGTCCAGAGACTTCCACTGAAAAGTTTGGACTTGAAGTTTATGGCAGCAGGAAATAAAAGGACAGAAATAAAGAGGCACTGCACAGAATTGTGAACAGCTATAAAGGGGTAAAGGGTGAGGGCTCAACCTGTGGCTGCTAGGTGGATGTCCCACATGTGAAAGAAACTACATAAATGTTAGAAATAATAAATCAAAATGAAACAAAACAACAAACAAAAGAAAAAAATCACCCCAACCTACCGTCTGTCATCAGTAACTGTTCAGTTCTACAGTATCCCTTGAAACACCTTTTATCATTTTTCTTTACTTAGAACACCTGATTCTAGGACAAAATGGTAAATTGCTTTGAATTGCAGACTGCTAGCAGGGCTTATTTATCTTCACTCTGAATACAAGCTCTGCCACATATTCTGCATCCCCTGTTTTCCTGGTCCCCTCTTTGCCTGATGCTATTCCGGAGCCCTATGTGGGTGCTTCTCCAGGTAAAATTTAGGCCTGAGAAATAGTGGGAAGTATGTTCTGGAAAATATTTTCTTCATTTGTTTTTAATATTTATACCTTTGGGTTTAAGGACTATGCAAAAGATATCAATTTATTTTGTAGTAGTTTGTCATGGTCTTCACCTTCTTGTTCATATTTCAAAGTCTGGACAAATGCTTCAGTAAATTTGGGATTGGGTGTGTGCGTGTGTGCTGTTCTGTTGTTGTTTTGTGGGTGGTTTTGGTTTGTTTATTATGGGGGTTTTTTGTTGTTAAATGTGCAAGAAAAGATTCATAGAAGTATATATCCCATGCCTAAATTTTTTTGGCAAAGTTTCTAGGGGAAAAAAAAAAAATAATGAAGGCATACCTGAATTTGTGAATAGTAATTTTCCTCTAGTAAATAGCTCTGGGAAGCCTGAGGAGCTTGAACCACTTGTTGTGGGTTCCTGGGGTCATCTAAGAAAGGATAAGAAAAGGTGGAGGAAACCTTATTGCTGGTCTAGATCTGCCAGGTCACACTGCTTGCATTCTTTGACATAATTAAACCTCTGCTCACCTCCACCTCTGCAGGTATTTGCTAGAACAGAGAAGCACTGCACAGGCACAAGAAGGCATTTGCACTATTTCTCCTGTTTCATACAGAAATATCTGCCTGTTTCAGAAACGTCGGTGCTCTGATTGTGTTCCTTTGCAAATTTCCATGTCCACATCAAGAGACACACCACCAGTTATGTTCCCCTACACAGATGTAATTTCCTGTGAACATGTTCCAGCCACTGCCTTACCTAAGACAGAGGGAAAAATATGTATTTCTATAAAAAAGCAGAATTACATGGCATGTGTAATGAGGCCGCTGTGCAGGTAACTTTAATCTGGTGCTCTCTAGCATCTGACAGCTTGCCTTTGCAACAGGTTAATAATATTCAGAATTGCATATAAATCTTTCTATAGAGGACTAAAATTCACATGGCATGATTACCAGTCAAAAATATATTCCCTTTTCCAGATAGCAAAAAATCTTATTAGCAAGCATGGATTTTTTTTAATAGATTACTGTATACTGACACACGCATGCATTTTTGTTACCTGGCCTTTTTAAAGACAAGATTTTAAATTACTGTCTTCTAGAGTAGAAAATGAAAACAAGTTTTTTGGCAATTGTACGTTTTAGCCATCAGCTGGATGGCTGTAAATCATAGTGAGCTGAGCTCTGCAGCTTTCTCCATTAATGGGTCCATGAATTGTTGTTTGATACAATTTCAGCCACCACATTCCAGATGGAATAATGTGAAAACTAGAAGAATGGAACACATAAACCAGGTCAAAAACTTTCTGATCAAACCTTTTGTGCAAGCAGACAAATTAGACTTTGCTACCTTAATGCTTGAGAAACGCACTTTGACAACAGCAACAAACAAAAAAAAAAATGCAGTCAGTGTTCCTGTTCAACATTGCAGAACAAAGCAATTTGTCTGTTTTAATTGGAAAACCAAATTGTTTTTAATTTATAAATATCAAATTAAATGTGTCATTTTAAAGAAAACTCAAAATATTTTTATTTATCTGGAAACACTTTCAATCTTTTTCTCTGCGGGGGATTTTAAGATCAGTTGTTAAAAGCTTTTCTGAAAAACCGGAGTTCATTTCCTTCCAGCTGATGCTGCTCATTCACATAGGTGCACTGTCCTATGGCAAATTCTGTTTGAGGTGAGCCTCTTGTACCCCTGGCTGCCACAACTTGTTGCTTTGCTTTTATAGCAGGAACACTTTAATCTGATTACTTAAGTGTAATGGTGGTTGACTTTTAGAATCTTGAGCCTTGTGGAGCCAGGGCCAAGCTCAGCTCAGCCCAGGCAGAGCTGAGCTGAGGGAGAGCTGGTTCTGTGCCCAAAGCAGCAGCACTTCTGTCCCAGTTTGGCAGCAGTGCTTGGGGCTGTATCGCCCCTGCTTACAGCTGTGGGAGAGAAATGTTCCCATTCTCCACACTTGGAGGCAAAGCTGAACCTCAGTTTTGTACCCAAGATGCTGCAGGAAGTGGCAAGAGGTGTAAAGCCTTCCCAGTGAGGTGTTCCTTGACCTGTGTCTATGCAGGGCTTCTCTTTTTGCAGAACAGTTTAGAGCTTTGGGTCTAAACAAGAAAACGTGCTGTTCCTTCTTCTCAGAGATCTTCTTTTGAACCCAGAAGGCATCAGAATAAAGAACTTTGTGGCTCAGCATCTTGTCTCTGGCGAAAGCTTTGAGGACATGCCTCAAGAAGAGTGTCAGAACAGAGTTGGTATATGTCATCTCCTAATACTTCTCATTTCCAGAAATTTGGTGTTAAAAGAATTCCTGAGCCTGGTGTGATTTCTGTTTATTCATTCTCTGTCAGTTAACCACCTACAAAGCAGGGGAACAGCTGCTATTTGTTGTGTACTTCATTATTTGCTGCCTTTTCTCATACCCTACGGCA
Source organism: Struthidea cinerea (assembly GCA_013397865.1). Taxonomy (NCBI): domain Eukaryota; kingdom Metazoa; phylum Chordata; class Aves; order Passeriformes; family Corcoracidae; genus Struthidea; species Struthidea cinerea. The sequence goes on along the minus strand of VZTI01002191.1, from coordinate 615,320 downwards.
CTGGGGGAGGGACTGAATGATCGATCCCACTTCCCCTTCTCCATGCTCATTGTGGGTTTGAGAGACTTCTGTCACATCCCCTCCAGACATCTCTTTGCAGACCAAGGAGTTTGTCATCGTGTAGATGCAGTTACATCAGAAGCTGGGGTGGAATGTGGTGGATAAACACAGAGCCCTTACAGTCATGGAATAAAATCAAAGTATGTTCATTCTAAAAAATGACAGGGTGCATTGGGATGACAGTTACTTGTCTTCAAGAATGAAACATGCAGGTTCTAGATGTAAAGTTGTTCAAATAGGCATCAAAATTACAGATGTGGCAGCTTAATGGTACTCAGCATTCTGCTAGATGTGGGTATTTTATCCAAATATAGACATATTAATCTGTGTCAGTGAGGAACGCTGTTGGAATTGCTTATATTCACGGGGGGAAAACATAAAGTAATCTGTGTTTTTTAAACTGTCTCTAGGATCTTCTGTCATTGTGCCCTCTTTGCTCCATATTGCAGGAAAATCACGTCTGCCCGGTTGCTGCTATATTGAAATAACTTCCTCATCTCTCAGGTCTGTTCATGATCTTTGATGGCTTTTCTCAGAGCTCTTCTCTCAGGCTCTTTCTATTATGAGACAATCTCAACTTCCATTAAAACAAAAACAAAACCCTACAGCCTTCTTGACGGCAGAGGGAAGCTGTAAAAGTGCACAGAGTACTGAAAAAGGTTTAAAATGAAAGGCTGATGGAAAGTCCAGTTAAAGCAATGACTTCTTGAGTTTGGCCTAACAAATTTTGGAACAGTTAGCAATTTTTCAGAAGTCCTGTATAAACTTAAGATACTGCTGTGAATACTGGCATGCAAGGATCTTGCAATTTCACAGCTGGAAACTTGAGTAGACTCTAAATGAAACACTTTACAATTAAATCATCCTTCAAGCATCCTTCTTCAGCTTGCAGCCTCTTAGATCTTCATTGTGAAGCAAAATCCTGCATTCCTCTTGAAGGAGAAATAAAGATGGGGGAGGAGGGAAAAATTAAGATTCAGCTGTGAAAAAGAATTTAGATAAGTAAATATGTGGCCTCTTTCCTAGTCTTAGTACAAATACTATTTAATAAGATACCAACAACATTCAATTAACATTGATTTATGCAAGATGCTACAAACCTATTTATGTGAGGTCACACTAATTTAAAATACTAGAGGTGTAATTACAGACTGGTGTTGCTAAAATAAGTGGAACAATACATTTAACTCACAAACATTTAGAAAAACATCAAGAAAATGTTCCCATCTGCTGTATGATCAGACTAATTTTACTTTCCATCAGCCCTCCTATTACAACAATCAGTTTAGGTAAGAAAGGGACACCTTCATATCCTCTGCTGTCTTTGATTTGCAGCACACCCACTCTGGCTTGAGAAACAGTAAATGAGTTACAAGTAAACACTGCCCTGCTCTTCAGGGGATTCACACTTGAACTATTTAGTTGTTTCATGGATTTTTAGTGAGGGTGATTGATCCAGCAGCAGAAAGTAAATAAGAAAAGCAGTACCCAGCAGGTTTGAAGTCTGTGACATTTAACATGTAGCTGATTTGATAAGAAAACGGGATAGGAATTCTGGTCTCAAGGAATAATGTAATTTAGTGAAGTGTAGAAATAACTACTGGGTTCTAAGACCCTTTTGATTCATTTATTCCATATTGATGTAACCTTACCAAATTAAATGCAGTGACATTTACATTTTATACACAAATAAGATGAAAAACAGTTCTCGTGTATCTCTTACAGCACTAAAAAAAAAATCTATTCTCTGACTTTTTCATGAGACCAGTTGTGGCAATAATTCAAATTCTAGAAACACTTAAAGCTCTGCAGAGCTTTAGTGGGGACAAATTAAAGATGTTTTAAATTCACATCCATAATGAATCCATAAAGGGACTTTATTCCAGTCTCCATGATTAATACACCACTGTATTGTGTCTGAGACAAATACCTTTGATATTGACCAACTTAATACATTACTTTCTCTGCAATTAATCAGTATGGCAAGTTTTCCTCTAATTATTAAAAAAAAAAATCTATTAAAAAGGAAGAAATAGCAAAAAAAAAGGACAGCTGCTACATGCATAGTAAGCTGTTTGCTGGCCCAGGATGACTGCTGGAAGGGGAGGAGGGGATTCCATTTTTCATCCCACATTTGAGTAAGGAATGAACAGGATCAAGTTTTCTGGGTTATGATCTGGCCAGTACATGCATTTGGTTTTGCCTCTGGCCAGCCTGATCTCCATATTGCCAACAGTAGCTTATTCTTGCTTTTAATGCTTTTAGAAATTGAGGAGCTTTCCATAAACCCAGATTCTGCTGCGCAATAAGCTCAGCTGCTTGCCACAGGACACAGCAACTTCTGAATACATGGACTTCCAGAGTTCACAAAGTTCACAAACTAAACCCTGTGTTCGCACATGCCCCTCCCAATTTATGCACTATAGAAGAAAATTAAACAGTGGCCTTTTCTATCCACTGCATAATAAACCTTCTCCTTCTTTCTCTCCACTAAACTTCTTGTACATTACTTGATCATCAGCTGAATCAATTATTTATAAGAAGGAGCCTATAACCTTTTTCTCTTGGCCTCTGTATCTCCAGGGTATTTGATCTATTCACAGAAAGTCACCTCACTTCCTGAATTCCTCTTTTTGGAAATCAAAGGTCAAGAAGTATGGGGGCCAGTGATCTCATCTCTTCTCCTTTTTCGTGTATTTTTCTCCTCTTCTAATTTTACTCTTTTTTGTCTTGTATTCACTGGGCTTTGAATTCCTACAAGAGATCCACATGTGCTTTGTTAAGTATGGCTCATGTCCACATGCGAAATTATTGGCAAACAATCTATCAATTGCATTGCAGGAGTAGCTAAATGGATGTTTTTCTATCTGGGGACCTGTATTATTTTGAGTAGGAATTTAAGCCAAATGGCTTCAATCCCACTTGACAGTACTTTAACAATGTGGAATAGAAAAACTCCTTTAGCAACAAATACGATGTTTGGGGTAGAATGCAAAAAAAAGGATGAAAAAAAAGAATGGACAATGTTAAAGCTTCCTAGAATTTTCTCTACAGAGTACAACTTCCCAAACCCAAAAACTGCTTGTGGGAATTTCCACTGGAAATGTTTCTTCCCACAAACATGGAATTCTAATGGCAAGACCCCACCACATTTGAGCTCTGGCTCTAAGAACAGACATCTTGGCTCCTACACTGGCCAAAATTGGAAACCTAAAAAATCAGGACAAGCTTCATAAATGACAGGTCTTGAACTGACACAGGTCGGGAGGATCAAAAAGACATTTAGGGAGATGATAGGTCTGTGAACAACACTGTAAAGACCAAAGTATCATCCTAGATGTATGTGGAGTATGTAGCAATGTTAAGTTTTCACAGTTCGTGTGGTGTTGAATGGGGAACCCCTTTGCTAAACCTGAGATGAGAACCATATAAAAATATAAAAAGGAGACACTACTTCATGTAACGCAGTTCTTCAGCGGAGATACATATCATACAAAATCATCTCAGTTACACACCTCCACCAGGACACAGTGAACAGTGATGTTTTTCCTCCCTAATTTCATAGGTGGAAAAAGAGAAACCTCCAGCTTCCTACCAGAGAAAGTTGTTAGTAAAATAAAACAGAAAGGAAATTGCTCAGCAGCAGTGGGCCGATGGGGTGTGCTGTTCACCAGACCCTCTGTTCTAATGGGAAGGTGGAGGGGTGGCTGTTCTTGTACCTGCACAAACAAGTTGATGCCTGAATGTCACGGTTGGTAGGTTTGTAAATAAAACCTTAGCAAATAATTCCCTGCTCTTTGTGTTAAATATCCTTTTCTTCAGTCATCAGTAGTGGCGCTGAAGTGGCATCAGTTTAGTGTTCCCCCCTTGAAAAGTCCTATTAGAAAGTCACAAATGATAGCACCCAGACTTACAAACCTACAGGCTTGGGAACAATGTCTTAAGTCTTGTTAGTGCTGATAGAGCAAGAAATAAAAAGGAGAAAATTGCAAGCCATCTGCTTCTTTATCAAATTTCTCTGCATATTCTGCACAGATATTTGTACTTGAGCATGTTTATTCCAGTCAGGCAAATCACTCATACCCCATTTATATTAATTTCTGTAAATAGTAGACACAGATGCCTGAGGCAGAAAGTAAAATATGAATTTGTAATTATTTTAGGTCTCAAGTAGTCATAACTGTGAAGTGCTCTGTCCAGCAGAACAGATAGAGAAGGAAAGAAATATTCTGAACGTTTGTTATCATCTTTTTATTCCTCCTCCTTCAGCTGTGATATTTGATATCCAGCTGCTATGCACACAGCTTCTTCCTTTGTCAGTGATCTGTGGCTTATGTCTACAATTTCAAAGGAAAAGTGTGAAAAAATGTGTGATTGTTATTGGAAGCAGCATAGTTTGAAGTAAATATTATACTTTTCACAGCACTTCAGGAAGCTTTTGTACACAGAGCCCCCAAATATCAATTTGTAAGTAACCCCAATTTGATCTTTTTCTGTCTGGAGTGCAAAATGGGAGATGAGGTTAATCACACCATCAGTAAAGCTCTGCCGTTGTAGTTCAGCAGCACCAATTTCAAGTGTAAACAAACAGTATTTTAGGTACTTCAAGAACATATAGCGAAATGGGCAAAGATCAAAAGAAGTAGTTTTTATTCTCACATTTTTATTAAATAGAAACCTGGCTTGCTTTCAGCTGTATGTAGAGCAGTTCTTGACTTCAGTGGATCTTTCTTGTCAAGCACTGGTGTGTTTGTACAGAAGTACATCCAGCACAGAGAAGCACTGCAGACCTAAAAGATAATAGATGAGAAGGGTAGGCAGGAAGACGGGGAAACCTATCTTGGATGGGCATTTTGTGTCCATATTTGAAAGTTTATCTCATATTTCTTGTCAGTTATGGTGCTTATCTTGAAGCCATCTCCTATTTTCTGTTGAAAGAGGGCTTCCAAAATGAGAAAGGATGATACAAAAAGGGAAGGGCATAAGAAGGTCTCCAGAACCAAAGTGGTAAAGTAGCACAGGTAAAATGAAACAGCTAGGGCTGATATTAATGCACAAGTAGCTGTTCCTCTAATCTTTTGAAGGCTCGCAGTGATTATGAGTCCCTATTATACCCGAAAATTAAATATCTCTCTATTTGACTTGCCTACCTTTGCCTAGTGTCATCTTAGAGGTTTCAGTCATTGGACAGCTTCTTTTCATTTTTATATGAAATTAAGCTGAGAGTTATGACCTTTTCATTTAAACTTCATATTTAATTTGGTGCCTTATTGCGAGCTGACAGAAAGCACCATGATAATTTCCTAACATCTAAATAGAGACCTTGGGGTCCTTCTTTCATAGCAAAATAACTCCAAAATTCCCTGAGGCATAAAGGAAAAAACATTTCTTCAAAACATTTAATACAGCTCTTAAATGTTTACTCTTTTCTCAACTGAACAACACTTCCATTTGTTTTCTAAAAATAACCTTCAGGGCCCAAAACTGCATTGTATTATTTGTTAACTTGGCAATCCATCATTCTTTGTGCTTTATCTGACTTGCATTGTTTTACCTGCATGTTCTTTGGCATGGTCAGTGTGGGAGCACCTTTAGCTATGATAATATATGCTGACATTTATGTTTTCAGTTCTCATTTTTTCAGTACGTGTCTTTAAAGAGTTTCAGATAAGACCTTGAACTCAAACAAAATGAAATGGATTCTTCAGTTTATATTTGCTTATGAATTTACAGATTAATGCACAGAAAATGAAACATTCACATTATAGCATGTCAACCAACAGCCCGTATCAAAATATTAAAATGAACAAAGAATTTGCCATTTGCCAAGCTCACTAAATGTGTTAATTTGTTTTGCTCACCTGGTTTTGTTGTTTTGGCAACATCTGCCCACTATCTGAAAACTATTGGGGGGAAAAAAAACAAACAAAGAATCTGCAATCCTTCGACAGTTATCATGAAATCTTTCCCAGTGTGACCCTGATGATGCCAATTTACAGCAATGGCTGCAATGAAAGTGCCACAACAAGGCAAAAGTCCCCCACATGATGTTGCCAAGCACCTTGCATAAAAGATTTTTGACAGATGCCATAACACTCAGCATCCTGCAAAGTGGTGAGACACTAGAAGAGGCTGCTGAGAAATACTCACAGGCCACAACCTCTTTGGCCCTAGTTATTGGGTTATAGACCATGAAGAAATGCACATGGATTGTGGTCATTTTCTTAGGAAAAAAACCCTTGTCTATAACAAACAGAGAAAAAATGCTGCAGGCAAATAAATAGACTTTAGGTAGTTTTGATCGTACAAATTGAGTGTCACTTGTTATCCGTCTGCCCCTTGGGCTCCTGCAGTCGTGTGGCATTGTGGGGACAGGTAGTGAAGGGGTTTAGGCCTACTCCAGCTGGATCAATGAAGTAGAATGGAAGACAGTTTTCTTTTAGTTATTCAATCATTTATTTCTAGGTTCTGTATCTTCAGCAGGGCTAGGTCTGGTCTGTTGTTGGGGAATCGAGCAGATCCCGCAGGTAATATAATCATTCAGTGTGTGGGGGAATCCCCATGATGCCAATGCTGGCAGAAATGCTTCCACTTCTTGTGACCTATTTTTCACTTCAGCACTGTGACTCATATAGCTTTGGGCCTGGAAATGCTTGCATACCTTATGGGTAGAAATATGTACAGTGATTTCACTGATTTCCTTGGGACTGTTCTTAGGAGTGAAGTTATTCATGCCATTTACTGCAAGCTTACGGTTTGGGGGTCTAATTTCACGCTATAATGAACAACTAACCTGATTATTTCACCTTCTTCCCTACTGTTTTCTGGAGTTGTGATATTGTGTCAGGTATGAGCTGCTTGCATCATGCTTCTGTGCTAATGAGGACTTGATGTTTGCTATTTATACACAATAATTCCCTTTAGCATAGCAGAATATTCCTGTTAAGGTAGGAAGATGTCACCAATGTGCTTCAATAGGGATTCCCTCACATCAGCAGCTTCATAGGTCACAGAAAATAAGGACCAAGAGAAAACTTACAGTCTACCACACCTCCACTCATCTCCCTATGTGTCAATAAGCATTTTTGAGCTGTACAGAACACCACTGCCCACCCCGAAACTATTCCATGATGTTAAAGCCCAGAATACCGCTCTGGGAGCCATGTCAGAACATTGAAACATCAGCCTGAAAAAAAGAAACTTCCAATCATTAACTACATAAGCTTACAGGATGTTGTCAGACTTTAGCATAATTTTTAAATTCAGAAAGCAAACAAGACCTCTTTTTAATTTTTCTGTTGTTGTGGTCTCCATAGGAGCAGCTCTCCAAGCCCTTCTCAGAATACCACAGGTCCTCTGCCCAAGAGTGCTTTTTGGTGAAAATCAGTCTATAAACAGAGGATTTCACACTTAGAAATAGAGACCTTTCCTTCCAATGTTTTATTTAAACTTGAAGAGGGTATGTAAGGATTTTCTGGGAAAAATAGCACTAGGGAATAGAGTTGGTCAAGAAATGAAATAGCTAATTATGCTTTGGAGGCATGTTAGAAATTAAGTAAAGCTTATTGTTTGTCACCTTCATATCTTTTAAAGTCTTATGCTCTAAAAAGTGTGCTCTAAACTTTTGATAATCATAGAAGCTTGGCTTCCTGCATTGCTTTGAACTAGGACACAATTTAATTTTTTGCACAATGGAACCTGTGAAGTTCTGTCTTGGCCATTCATGTTCAGACCGTTAGTGTTGGTTAGAAGTTGCATATAAATTGTTTTACTCCTTTCCCAGACTGCAGACACAGTTCAGTTGTCATCACAAACTTTTACGTTATCTAATAATAAAAAGGGATCATTTCAACTTGCAAATTAGGTCGTAAAGAGTTTTATCACACAGTATCAAAAGGCGGGAAGCTCTTGAGATAAACTTTAGATGATTTTTCTCTCTCAAAACAAATGTTTATGTGTCCCAGAGAGCTCTCTCATCTGGGGCCAGAAGTAATTTTTGACAGCTACTTTTCTTGTAACAAATATCCATTCTCCTATCAGGCCTCAGATAAAAGCATTCTTGGGTGTGGCAAAAGCTTTTCACAAAAGCTGATCTTAAGAGGTGATTTGTGGTGAGTTGATTTGAGCTGCTTTTTAAGTTGGACTTCTCTCCATGACCATTCTCTTAAGTATAGTGGCCTCAAAAGTCTTTGTGAATGCCCAATACAACTTGAAAAAGATTTTATGTTCCGAGAGTGGCCAGCAGCCTAGAAAAGCCATCTAGGATGTGAAAATGTGCCAGCCCTGTGTCATTCCCCTGTTTCTCCTGTCTCTCAGACATTATTGCTTCAGCCTGTGGAATGTCTTCTCCATCTCTTGGCTTTTCGCAGGAGACTTGATTCATAGACTTCTGCTTTTATCCTGAGTGAGAGCGGTACGGAAATATCACCACTCTGCACCTCAGAGTCTTGAATGAAAAAGGGACTAAATTGGTAAAAAAATTCCTAACAGAATACAGACCTGTACATAAACCTTAATTTCAATAGATTTTGAATCAGACTCTTGCAGATGGATTAGTGTGCACTATTCCCCAGTCATTTATCCCTAAAAATGCCCAGTTTTACAGAACAAAGACCTCATTCTTTCAAAAAGCGCACTTCACCTGCATTTTACCAACATTTGAGAGAAATGCAGATTGGGAAACTGAAAACCAGACAACTCAACATCTATTAATAATGCTACAGGACTATTTATATCTAACCTGAATGCTGCACTTCTGTAGCAATTTATTTTAATTTGAATTCAGCTTACTGCACTTGGCAAGTTTCTGTGAATTTGCAACGCACACATATAAATATGGATACAAACAGCTATTTTGGAGTAGTAAATGATACTGGCTATATGAGATGAAAATTTTTCTTTAAGCCAGGTAAGAATTAGTGGGAATTGTAGCCCTGGAAAAGACTACAGAGGAGTTAGATTTTACGGTCATTTTTCCCAGAAGAAGATATTATTATTAAATTTTGCTGATCAGAGCTAGCGGTTTGCTACAGATCGGGTTATGATCATTTATGTGTTTATGGGCTGACAAAACTCAGAAGTTAAACACTCCATTAAGTTACAGGGCAAGGTTCTCACATGGTGAAATGATGTGAGTGCATTAGTTTTCATCCATTTAGGGAAATTAGGTGTCTGAGTCCCTGGCATCTAACTTCAAATCAGGGACTTAAAATACGCTATTCCAACACCTTCAATTCTAAGCTTATTTCAAGCGCTCCAGCAAACTTAGCTGCCTTTAAAATCAATTCTGAACCAAAAATCATAAAAATAAATTTCATTGTTTTCAATTTTTTCCGCTAAAATCTGACTCACAATTTCTTTTTTCTAAAATTTAATTTCCTACCTGACACTCACATACTGTTGGACTCTGGATTTCCTTTTAGAAGGCTCCAGTTAAATCATGACTTTCAACTCTTCTTTCCATTTGACTGGAATCTGGAAATAGTATTTCAGTAGTGAAATGGAGATTTTTTTTTTTTTTTCCCCAGAGCATAGAAACTGTATCTTGGGACTACTGATGTTAAGAATCTGTGTTGCCTAAAGCCTTTCTATGACATGAACTGCTGAAAGAGTCAAACATCCACTTGGGATTCTTGAAGGGCCTGTGAATACATGAAGGGATAAAAACTCCAAGAATATTGTGAAATTCTGTGCATCATGGAAACAATAAGAATTTTGCTTTTCCAGGCCAGAACAATGACGGAAATACTTCCATTTGGTTTAACAGATCTTTCCATGTGTCTCTCAGGATACTGTAGACAAAACTACCATAAAAAATACGTGCAAGGCTAGCCACTGAGGGCTAGAAAATGTAATTTGTGCAAAGTATGCTATGTAATATGCTGCAACTCAGCATTATCAAACACAGCAGGATCCTGAGGCATTGCTGGAAATGTTGATCTTCTTGACGTGGCCCTCCAAAATTACTTGGATATCTACCTCAAGCCTTAAAGATCCCATGTTTTCATCTTTCCAGGGACTAGAGTAATCCTGCAGGATTCTTAGCAGATGGAAATTCAGCAGTTGTGTCCTCTGTAATCTCTAACTATACATTAATATTATGCAGGGAAGTATAACTTTTCCAGTATAGAATAAAATTTGGCTGTTTGTCTTTTAATTACCAGCCCCAAACCACCTTCTAAAATGTACTCTTGAAAATAACTGAGCATTTGTAAATGCTGATACTTTATTTACACATATAATCTATTTTCTTACTTTTAATTGAAAAGGACAATGTGAAGATTCTATCTTTTCTGATCATTCAAAGAGCAAAACTATTGCAGTTTGCCATGAAAGAAAATGTTTTGGCGGCCTTTGGGCTGCTCTGACAGCAACTACCATGATCTGCAGCAAGCTGCCATGTTGATATTTTGCATTGACAGGTTGATAATCAAGCAGTGAAAACATCTGATAATCAAACCTCTCTGGAAAATGCCACAAAGGCATATAGACATCATGTGTTTTTCCTCAAAATAAAAAATAAAAAAAGAAAATGAAAGGCATTTGAGTCTTGACACACTTCCTTTAGACAGTAAATATTTCTAACACAGTGTTTTTCAAAAAGTTTCCACCTGCGCTCGGAAGCACACTGCAAAATTTGATATTCAAATGTTTGCTTCCTATGGGTAAATGAAGCTAGTAATTGAAATGTAAACCTTTTGTCATGTAGGACTTTCCAGGTTTTTAGGCAAGAGGCTGTTCCATTATTCCAGCATAATAACCCTGAGGAGAAAACCACAACAGTGTGTCTGAAAATTTGCAAGTTCCTTAATGCTCTAAAATGTACCAGGTACTTGAGACTGCCACTATGCTTCTCAGGGCTAATTTTTCCTAATAAAAATAAGTCTCTGTAAATGTTAGTGGAGTTTAAAACACAACACTGTGTGGAGGGAACGTTTTGGATTTCAGACCTGTGGTACTGCTGCCTTTATAAGTGAATAATGACATTGCCACATATGAAGGCTTAAGGTTAAGAGGGCTCTTTACAGTGTTTTATCTTGAAATCTGTGTGGGGGTTTGGGCCATTCACTCCTTGCTGATGATTATTTCTGCAGTTTTGGAGCAGCTTCGCACTAGGCGATTGGATCCATAAAGTGCTATTGAATCAAACTCCTAAACAGATAAATTCAGTGGTGCCAGGTGGTCTGAACTGATGGAGCCAGAGGAACTGCAGCATCCACGACAGTAGAACTCATTCCTGCAGGGAAGAGTCAGTCTATGTCAACCCTTGCCAACAGCTCGATAGGTGTTGAGCTACCAGGACATGTCATCATGACTTTGGTATGTTTATTCTTCATCTGACTTGTCTGTGATTCGTGTGTGGATATGTTCATCATTAGCAGAAATCTTCTTTAGTGGGACTTTACTGATGTAATCCTAAAAAAAAAAGTCTTTATTTTTGTAATATCCAGCTAAAAATAATACCGTCAACATTTTGGGGGAAAAAAGATTATGCACACTCTCAACAATAAAATATTGTTTTTAGATAGTGAGGAATACTGTTTTAAAGTAGTTCAAACAGATGAGATGTGTTTAGCAAAAGGGTCTTTTTCTATTTTTCCTATTACGTGTTTAAGGAATTGGTTTGATCATAGGTAAGACTCAGAAAAGGATGTTTGCAGTGATCCCTTTATAGAACACCCAACAGCAGCAAATTTCTATTATTGACAAGTTAGGTTTTAAAAACTACTATGTAATAAATATTCATGTCATATACCCTTTCTTATATCCTTAGGCACCTTTTTAAAACCCAAAGGATCACTGCAAATATATTCTCCCTTATACTCTTTCCTCTTTCCTTTTCTCAAATTCATTCAACACCTGACATTTATTCTATCCTTATCCTCAAGAATTTTTCTTTCATTACTTACTGAATTATATTATATTCATATTCATATTCATATTCTTATTCTTATTCTTATTCCGAACATATGTTCTAATATACAATGACTAACAAAATAATACAAGAATTCTAATCATGGTAAATAAATTCTGCTAACAGAAGTGCCTAGGTCTCATGGTCTGTGTATCATCTTGCACACCCTGTGCGAAGCACTGCACAGATGCTGTGTTCAGGCCTTGTAAAACAAATCGTTTCATGAATAATCAAAGAAAATGGATGCCAGGAAGCAAAAGGTATCTGGACATAAAATGGGGAGTGTAAGCATTAGCAACATGAGGAAGACTTCTGGAGAGGATTTTAGTGCCATGTACGTGGTGATGAACAGACTGCATTTCTTCTTGGAGCAGATTGTGAATTTCATTCCACGCATGCAGCCCCCAGGGCGTAAGATGCTCATACCTATAGGAGGGGAAAATGGGTTCAAACTCAAACTGCAGCCAGAGGATTGGGGACCTTGTGACAATTCCTGAACTTACGTTGGAGTAGCTTTTCAAAGACTGTGTCCTTTTTGTTCAGTTTTGGGGGTTTTTGTTTTGCTTTTTGGGTTTTGGTGGGTTTTTTTGTAATGAAGATTTCAGGCTAAAGAAAGACTGACAAGCAAAGATTAGGCTCTGGGCCATGTTGGCCAGGATCATCAGGCTTCTGGATACTGGCTTGTGTTTCCCACTGTAGAACTGGTCTGGGAATTGTGCATGACAAATTCTGCCAAAAATTTTCTGAGTATTTACTCATTTTTATAAGCTGTGCATAGAAAATGAAAAGAAGCATGAAGCTCACCCACTTAAAAAAAGATGTACTTTGCTGAAATTTCTGCTGGAAGAAAAGAAAAAATTGTCTTTCCTTAGCTATACTTTTTAAAAAAAACTTGCATGTGTGTTGATATAGATGTCTTTAAATTATGAAAATATTGTGATCCATGTAAATCACATCTAAGTACAATAGATGTTTCAATGTTATGTCTAGACACAGGCACAATTTATTGCTTTCCATTTGTGTCATGCACAGGCTCTTCACGACCCTTCTCAGTCACCACTCTACAATATCTCTTTTAGAGGGAAACTTGTTTTTATACCAGGCAAATTATGATTACAAAAAACACCATATACCATTCTATTAATAAGAAAATTATTTATTAAAACCAGCTAGATTAAAATTACCATATTTTCCCAAAGATTAAGTTTCAAAAAGGAGCTGCCCTTACTTTACCATTTCCAGTCCACTTTTTTCCACCCTTTGGTTCCTCCATGTTTTTCATACACCAGACCATTTCATGTCTGAAATTTTAGTCCAGTGGGGAAAAAAAAATTACACATAACAACAATGTCAGCTCTTACACCTCTAAGCCTTCAGTAATTCGTGTACATTGACAACATATGTCATGTTCCACAGAAGAAAAAAGTAATGGAAAAATCTCATAGAAGTTGGTAAAGAGACCTTGGAGTTCCTGAGGTTATAAAGAAACCTGAATTGTTTTTCTCGATCTCTCATTGTTAAATATTTTTCTTTTTCAATACAAAAGACAGTGGACTGGAAGAGACCAAATAAGAGGACCAAGGGAAATATTTGTTGTGGAGATCTGTAGAAGAGTGCAAGAGTTGGGAGCAAATGGACAGGTAAGTCTGAGGAAGATGCAGCAATAAAATCTCCTGATTTATGACATTCTGGTTTACAGAAGTAAATAAATAACAAATGAACAGGCCAAAAAAAAAAAAAAAAAAAAAAAAAAAGGCAAAAAAAAAAAAAAAAAAAAAAGCAGAATAAGTGTTTAGGGACACTGTACAGGATTAATTTCCTTTCCCTGTTCCACATTATGTCTTCCAAAATACAGCCAACATTTTTCTGTTTTCTCTGAAAGGTAAAGATAGTCCCTATCCCTTTCAACAAGACCATATTTTGTCCCTTTCCCTTTTCCTGCTGTCCTGTAAATGGGAGGTATGGGCCAGCTGTGAGAAACAAAATGTTCTGAAATTAGGAAAAAAACCCATACAGCACACGGTTTTTGTGAAAGGAACATCGAAATCCTGCAATTTACTTACTGCAACTTTAACAGCAATTAATACTAACATTTAGATGCTGAATATTAGCTGTTCTTCTGGCAGACTGAACTGTAACTATATTTTCTAGGAATGCTGTTTTCCTTCCAGTAGATGGATTTCATTCCTTTGAAAACCACCCCAGTGTTTTTAAGACACTAAGTGCAGGCAGTATTCTAATATATTCCTGTGCAAAGCAAACAGCCACCAGAGCAGGCACTGAAGTCACCATGGGATGAGGTGGATCAGAGGTCTCAGATAGTCACAATGACCTGGCAGGAACACAGAATTCCTGGCTCCATGGATGCTGATGTGTCTGAGAGCGAACGATGCCTCACAGCAGTTTACCAGCACTGAAAAAAGGGAGCGTACTCTGGGTAGGGAGAAAGGACAAAGGGAAGATATTGCTGCAATAATCTCCCTAGCTGGTGGTTTTCCAGGAAATGCCTGTTCTCCTGGGGTCTGCCATGGGGCTTCTCTGGCAAAGCCCCCAGAGCACAGGTACACAGGCGCCTTGCTGCTTTCTTGGCAGCTCACGGGATTCTGTGGCACGTCCAGTCTTTGAGAGACCAGAGTGAGGCACATTGACTGGAGGCTGCAGTCCCCAGGTTATGTGAAGGAAAGAACTTTGTATGATGGTGTATTAAAATGAAAGCAGGTATCATAATATTTTTATTAATAATAATAATAATAATAATCTGTTTAATGTGTGGTCAGTATTTCCTTTGAAGCACGAATACTGATTCTGAAACGATGCCAAAGCAGCATGGCTGCCCTCTGGATATAAAGACCTGTCTTCAAAATACAGAGAGAAATCTCTCTTAGACATGCAGTGCTTTAAAAAATAATTCCACTGCCTGTAGTTACAGCTGAACCTTTCTAGTTGCTACGTCAGCTCTGTCAACCTCTTGACCTTAATAACTACTATTGTGCACCTCAAAGTATGAGGAGACTGTGCTACCACTTTCTTTTCCAATATTAAAAATTTCCCAAAGTCTGTAAGTGAACAAAAGAATTGTTTACAGACAGATTCTGAACAGTTTAGTCTTTGTAAACAGCATCCAAAGAACCTTACAATATATTATTTGCTCAATTAGCATATTTTGGGTTTGTCCAGGAAAATGCAGTGATAGATGGAGTAACACTGCCAGTAGCAGAAAGTATGTGGGACTAGGACATGCACAGACAAGGTCCAGACTTTATACAAGGTATTTATAGTGAGTTAATTAATTTTTATTATCTTTAGTTATAGCAGTTCTAGATTCCTTGTTCAAAGAGCAAGAACTGAGTGATATTTGACCTGTTATTTTGTATGCCTTGCACAGCTGTGGTCTTTATTTACCTTATTGCGTGAGCAATCAAGGTTGCAACCTAGTTGTCATACAATGATTGTGATAATTTTCAACATCTGTGTTTGTCTGTAAAATTTTGGTGTAAAATATACCAAAGTGTATTTATAAGAGCTCTAATCAAAAGTTATAATTTATGCTACTTTTCTGTGAGGTGTATTTATTTCAAAGTCTTTAAATAATATTCATGTCATTAGGAATTATAAAGGTAATGGACATCAGTGTTATTTAAACTGTTGTATTTTCCTCTGCTGTGTCTCAGTGGGAATGCTGAGTGCCACACAAGAGCTATAATTGAGAAATCCCTTGCTCTCTGTGACTCTGATTGCTATTATGATTGGAATAATTTGCATTTTTATGAAGATACTATTCTGTCTTCAGGCATCTATGACTGTGCTTGATGTTTTGAAGATCATTTGAAAAGACACATAGAAATTATTTGCTTTTAGTGGAATGGCTCTTTACTTGCAAGCAAAAACAAATTATTTGGTTCAAAGGAAACAAAGAAAAGCTCGTAAGTATCTGAAAAAGGAGCTGTTGGTAAACAATATCTCCAGAAAATGATTCCTCCTCAAATGCCTGCAAAGACACTTTACTAAAACCTTCTCTTGCAGACACACTAAGACCCTTGCAAGTCATACCAAGCAATAAAATTACTGGTAGGGTTAGAACCTTCCATAGCAGAGGGTCGTTTCATCTCTCTGTTCTCCCTGTAAGTGCCTAATAAAGAAAGAACTTGTGGATTTTTTTGGTAGCCTGAGGCTCTGACCATGTGGCCTCCACCTGGTTCACATACAGGTTTAGATTCTGGCTTAATAGAAGCAATGAATCAGTGGTACCACCCTGTAACTGTCATTCTCTGTTGTCAGGAAAACCACTTTTTAAGAAAGCAGACAGAAACCATGCAGCTGAGGCTTTGGTATCCCTTTCACCCCACTAAATTCACAGTGAGCAATATTTTGTTCTGCACTTAGACTATGTTGAAAAGAGAATGATTAAACTTGAGAGAAGTTTTATCTTTGTCTAAGTGCTAAAATATGGCTCTCCATTACCTTGAAATCATATGTACACGTACAGAGGAAATGCACGTGGCAGTGGAAATTACACACCTATGACTAATGATAAACATTATTTACAGAATTTTTCAATTTCATAACGGAGCGAATTGACCACCTTGGAGCCTGCAGAGTAACAGAGTCAAAACAGCCAATGTAGACCAGATGGCACTCATCTGTTGTCTTTAAAGCTAATATTAAGGACCTAAAAATTCCCAGGTATTTCATGTGATCTGAGAGTTTTTATTTTCCCATAATAATTTCTGTTGGGCCTTTCTCTTTCCTTTCACAGAGGAAAAAACTGGGACCTCACTCATGTAGAAAGAACTCTTCTTCTAATACTGCCTCAGAACTTTCTTAGTGTAATATGTGTCCCAGGTGAATGTCTTCATATTGCTTTAACCAAGCTAACTTGTGAATTAAGTGTGTGGATTACAGAGAATCAATTAATTTAACTGCAGTGTCCAAATGCAGTGTCCATTCTAACCTTTGACTGCATCAGACTTACCAAAACAAACTGCATAGCTGTGAATTGGCAATATTCACCACCTTTATGTCTCTCACAGAGGCACCCCAAGTCATGACTAATCAAAATTCATGTAGGAATTTAAGGCACAAAGCACTCTTGGCACTAAAGGCTCTAAGACAACTAATTTCTGAGCAACTATGACCAAGCACATTGGTTCATCTATAGTGAAGTCTTCAGGCACATAATAGACTAAATGACACTTTTTTCCCCCCACTAATTTTATTACAGCATTGTTCTTCATGCCCTGTATAATTAAAATTCTGTCATCATCTCCATTATGAACCTCCATTTTTGCTGGTTTATAACCTTGTCCATAATTTACTCTGAAAGGGAGGCTGTGGTACGGGATTTTGTCACAATCAGGGGTTCTTCTTGTACTGACTAAAAATAAATGCTAAGATTTTCAGAAGTGATTAATCAATTGCACCCTTCTGGTTTAAACTGGTAGAAGGGTTATGAATCTCCAAGGGTGAGCAGAAGAATCTGTCTTGTCTGCAAAACGAGCCTCATTGGGCACCCATTTTCAAATTGTTGCTCCTGTCTAATGAACAAAATAAGTTTGTTCCTTTTTTTTGAAACTCAGGCGTCAGCAGAAATTCAGTATTTGGTGTCAGATGCTCACTGTGATGTTCTGATACAAAGGACCTTCCTCTCTCCAAGTAGAATTTGCCATCTTTGGCTTCTTGTCTTCTTGCATTTAAAAGCAAGCACAGTGTCTGAGGCAAAATACATCACAGGCGTAGCAGGTCATTTAAATATGAAATACTAGTATTTAATATTTCTTCTGCATATATAGATACACAGATTAAAGGCTTCCTAAATGAATACTGACATAAACAGATAGAAATGTTATGAAGATGCAGTCTGGCTATTTTATGATTGTTTCTTGCACAACTACTGATTTTGTAATGGTGTATTGCAAAGCCTTATAATGATTTGATAGAACTGCAATTGGTCCTTGTAGGCCTGGTTTTTACAATTTTCTTAGGCAATGAAATCTGAAACTATTATGCAAAGGACACAATCCACTTGAGCATGATCTACATGATCATGAGAAGCTATAAAATGTCCATTCTTTTGTAGACCACGACATTTTAAAATGCTTCTGGTTTTCTGTTACTGCATTTACCCTCCCATATCTCAAAAACACTAAATGGTGCCATCATTTTAAATCACAGCTCCAAGTCATCCCTTTTCTAATGGAAATTGAGTTAGATCCAAGATAACAGTATTCCTGTTCTTCAGAGAGGTTGACGGGGTCAGTTCAACTTCATGCCTTTTTTAAACCTATTCAGTTGCTTTACTATCCTTCAGCCTCAAATCAGAAGTTTTCCTGAAATCTGGGCCACAGCAGATCACAAATGATCACTGTGGGCATAACTATTCTCTGTGAAAGTAACAGACAGGGAGAATTGTGAGGAAAAGATGGAGAAATAAGAGGAAGGGAACCTGTCCTGTTCTCTGGTCCTGCCTGCATTTGAGTGGAGGAAATTCATACTCATTTGGATGTCCTCACTGCACTGCCTGCTCCTGACATAATCCGCTGTCCTGAATATCATAGAGAGTTGCAAGAAGGGCAGATATACCAGGCAAAGAAGCATCAGTAAAGGAGAGTCATATTTAGAATAGAACTTTATGCTGTTAATTCAACCGAGCACTTGAGGATGTGTCTGGGTCACCCAGTTTTGAGAGGTAGGTATGCATGTGTTCAACATTTGGCACACATTTTCCTGAATGTGTGGGGCTTCTTTACAAGGTTTTTGAGCATTAATGGCTTAAGAGCTGCTTAAATGCTTTTTTGAGTTGGCACTGGAATGAAAAAGCAGTCACAGAGAGGCTGTGAATTAAAAGAAAATACCTGCCTTGTTGAAAGGGAGCCCTCGAGTGCTCAGTCCTGGGCTGAACTGGGATGTGCACTGTCCTTGCTGTCATACACCTGCACTCTGACAGCAGGGGAAAGGCTCACAGGGAGGTCACTGTGCCGCGGGGCTCTCTCCAGCCAGCACGCTGCCCCAGCACCGGGCAATCTTCCACCTGCCCCGGGTGGGGGATGGAAGCCGATCACAGAGCAGGAGGGCAGGGAAACACCAGCTCGGGTTCGCCTTGCCCACCGATGGTAAAGGTGCACGAAGGAGGCAGGAAAAAAGCAGAGAGACTTCCTCGTGGGGCAGAGAAGGGTTTATTGGAGAACAAAAACACACAAAGAAAGCCGATAAAATTAGGCGGGCGTGGAGAACATATAATAACCAATGAAATACCAGTTAGGGGGTCTTACAAGGAGGGGGAGAAGGGATTAGGGCAAATGGGAGAAGGAGTGGGGTGTAGAGGAGCGAGATGAGCCAATTACCAACTGATGTACATAGAGCTTTCTGGAGAAATAACCAAATATGAACCAGGAGAGGAGGGGGCCAGCAGCCAATGGCCAGCGAGCTTCACACAGCCTTTTGGGTGCTCACTGTGCCTTCGAGCCCTTGTGCTGTGGAGGCATCGAACCAATGGACCTGTTGGTCTTCTTGGTCCAGCTGGCCACGGCTCTGGCCACGGCTCACTGCAACACCACTGAAATAGGGGAGCAGTAGGACACTGTTCTGTGTGCCTGGCAAAAGAGGGGTGGCTAGTTAGGGGAGATGGAGCAGCACCTACAAAGAGTTTAATGTTAGGTACATTCGGTCACCTGCCTCTGGCTGCCACTCCAAAAGCATCCTAAGCATTGCAGGCATTGATTTAAGTCTATGGCTCTTGCAGATGAGAAAGTCTCAGGCACGTTTTTAGCAGAAACATAAAAATGCTGACATCTTTTTTCTTTCTTGACTGCTCTATATATTATGCTGCTAATAGATGCCTCTCTTGAATTTCAGACAGTAAAAATAATTACCACAATTTCTCTTTTGCCTCTCCCCCTTCCCTTCTGATGGCTTCTGAGTCTCTTTGAATGAAGGCTTGGCTGCATAACCAGACCTGCATAAATCACATCAGCCCCTGTGTCTGTGTATGGAACAGCAGCACATGCAGGTCTCCTACGCGCAAGAGAGGATTAAGAACAGATTAAGCACATTGATTCTGCCATTCCCCCAGTGTGTGCTTCATCTAACTATTCCACTATACACTTGGCACATTTGTGATTAAAGCCTGTGTAACAGATGAACATATTGTAAGCAGATAGAAAGAAAGCAGCTATTAAAATTAGTTTGAATTACTTCTCTTGCTTGCAAAAAATAACCAACAAACTCCTCTCCAAACCAGATTTTTATCTTGAATTCTAGAAGCAATCAGAAGTATTTCTAAATATCTTATCTTCCCAAACAAGGAATTTGAAGGAAAGACCCCTGTAAGAAGCTCAAAGAAGACAAAATGAGAAAGGGAAATTATTCCTTCTGGGACTAAAAACTCAAATTTGGTGATCAAAGGCAGGTCTTTCAATGTGTTTATTCTGTAAGATTTTCAGTCTGTGGGAGTACAGGGAGCTTAATATCCCACTGGATGTTCCAAACCAGTCAGGATTAGCCCTCTGGGTCTAGAAGAGTGATTGTAGTTCCTATTATTGTAGGAAGATGGTCTAGAATTACAAAATTTGAATTTTCTTTCTTGCCACTCCTACATTGAACAGCCAATACTAATATTTTCCTTGCATGTAGATCACCAGCTTGAAAATTTGTCCTTGGGTAGTGAGGTGGCCTAAATTCCAGATCCTAACAATACTGTGGATAATGCCAAAATTAAATTTTCATTTTACTGGTTATCCTCCAATATGATCCTGACATTATCAGCAGGACGCCTCTGTGGCATGAAGGGTAAATGCATTCTGGCTCCACTTATAAGAATGCAGCGAGGTGAGTGAAGCAAGGGCTCATTCTCCTCTATTCAGCACTTGGGAGCCTGCATCTGATGCAGTGCCCGCGCTGGGGCTTCCCAGCCCGAGGAACTGGTGACCAAATGGGATGAGTCCCACAGGCTGGGAAGTTCTTATGCAAGAGTGAAATGCATCTCCTAGAGAGGCCGTGCAACCCCATCCCAGGTGGACACCAAATGTCACTGGTTCAGCATCATCAACAGCCTCACTTCATTTCAACATGAATCAAACTTCAGGTTCCTTTGTTTTGAGTGCTCAGACCAGATGATCACCAGAGATCGCTTCCTACCCAAATTGCTGCGAAGCTTTTGTTCTCATTTACACTGCCAGTCAACCAAAACTTGTGGCCTTTTAATTCTTGCAATATTAAAGGAAAAAAGTCTTCATACTGTGGTCTAGGATCTTTTCCCTGTCATTTTTCTCCATTTTTTTTCCTACCCCAACTCTCCCTTCATGGTCTCTCTACAAAGTGTTGAAAACACAATGACAACTAATCAGCTATTAATGGCAGAATAAATTCATTGACTTTTTTCAGGAAAAGAATTACAGATTGCTTTCTTATTTAGAATTGTGTTATTAGTGTTCAAATTTAAGGTCATAAGATTTTTATTTATTGAGTGAGAGGTTTTTGGGGATTTTTCGTTTAATTTGTTGGGTTTTGGGTTTTTTTCTGCCAAGTGCTATCTTCTGACATTAAAGAAAAGTACTAGGAATATTACATTTCCATCACTTCAATTGTTTAATACCTCTTCAACCTCACTGCCATTTCTTTTTGCTTCAAGTGCCAGCTATTAAATACACTTGCAATAGGACTGTAAATTCTGGCGGTGGCAGCCCTTTTCCAGACAAATATGCTATCCAGGTGCTACAGAAATTTATTGTTCAGTGCGAATTATTAAAACCAGAAAGTTGCTTTATTACTTTGACAGCCTTGTATTTGAAGTTGTTAATACCCAGAAAAAAAATGCAAAAGATCTTTAAAATGGAGTTACGTGGTACAAACTAAATTCTAAACTGACCAGATGGGATATTTGGGAGGTAACCATTTTAAATCCCCCTTTCCCTGTTGTTTTAAGAACTTAATGGGCTGGAGAAGATAGCTAAAGTGATTGACAGGTGTATCAACATCAGAGAATATATCCACATCCTCCTCTACTACATCAATCCTACAGAATTAGCAATGGTAATGCAGCTTTTAGTTGTGATACCTAGAAGGCTGTAGAAAAACACTTTAGTGAGTGTTGCGTATATGAAAAATAGAAGAAAATAAAATTATTGAGATTGCTGTAAGCACTATGGACATTGTGTAAGAATTAGTTGCCTCCCAAAAAACAGGAAAACAGCAGTGAATTTGAATGGCTACATTTAAATCTGATTTTTTAGACTTTTTTTTTAACAGATAAGGAAGTTCTAGCATTAAATAAAAATCAACCTTGTCCCTCCATCTGAACTGAGACTCAGAATAACAATAAAAAGCCCACATGAATTCATTAGGAAGGAGGCTGAGTAAAATTTCCTGACAAAATAGACACTCTTCACCTTGTATCTTTCTAATATATTCAACGAACAGTTGCAACTAAAAGATGTGTAGGCTTATCCCAAAATTTGTTTTG
Source organism: Struthidea cinerea (assembly GCA_013397865.1). Taxonomy (NCBI): domain Eukaryota; kingdom Metazoa; phylum Chordata; class Aves; order Passeriformes; family Corcoracidae; genus Struthidea; species Struthidea cinerea. The sequence continues at coordinate 592,890 of VZTI01002191.1, read as the reverse complement.
TTATTATCCTCCTCTTTTCACATACCTTAGTGCTCCTTTTTTATTGTCTCCTTACTGTGTTGTTCACATAAACAGGAACTAAAAAATGAAGACACCCACCTTCTTGAGCTGTGTTGTGCCAAACGATGCTCTTTCTTCCTGAAAAAAAGCATTTAGACTGAAAAACATCTTGTTTTTCTTCACCTTAGCTCATAAAACCTGTGTGCACTTGGTTAATATGACCTTTAGTGAAGTGACTAAAGCGAGGAGAGTGGTGAGGACAAGGACTAGGAGGAAAGGAAACGTAGCTAAGGATTGCAGCTATGTGTGAAGCCTCCAGCTCCTTTCATATTTTATTCTATTTATGAAATGCTCAGTCCCTCTATTAAAATTCTTATATGCACCACAGCACTAAAATGGTTGTGATACTTTGAAGTTTGACTTAATTAATATGACTATAATTTCTTTCAAGCAAATACCAGCATTGATAACTAAAGCTACCATAGAGAGCAATATCTAGAAGATGCTTTGAGACACCTTTTTTTGTTACTCTTTTAATCCTTCTAAACAGAATCTTCTGGTCACCCCCAAATTACAGCCTTCAGAAAGTAAAATTTCTTAATTTCTTCATGGCTAATCTTGTTCCTGGGCTTTCAAACCATAATAAGGTTTTATTTATAAATTACCGTATCCAGTGTGTATGGTGAAAGCAGAAAAAGAGCCTCATGTGCCCTTATGTGGATTCTGCAGCACACCCAATCAAGACATCATTGTTTGCACACTCTTTCTTATAAAATCTTACCTTACAGCTCTAAATTAAGTGACCAGCACTTAAAAAACATTAAAGGAAGATCTCAAATTATGCTGATTAAGCTGACAAGCTTGCTTATTATATTGTTTTGGCAATATTTCTTTTTATTTAAAGAGTCCTGTGAGGCAGCACCTCCTGGGGAGCAGTCAGGATGCTGCTGTCTGGAGACAGCCATTAGAACACAGCACTGCAACGTGCTGAGGGCTGAACTACCTCCACAGCACAGAGAAGGAGCTGTGACTCAGCCCTAGCTCCTTCCTTGCTACTTTTAGCTTAGGGGAAGAGTGTAAATTAGTTCCTCTTATTGTCCTTCCTGGAGCTGATTTTTGTCCCTTTCTGGTAGGCAGTCTGGGATGGCAGTTTATTGCTGCCATAAACAAGTGCTTCTCAGCTGACAGAAAATACTCCTTCACTGAACACGAAGGAAGCCCATTTCTAAAGTAAGTTTCCATGAAAAGAAATTTTTTAAAAGAACTCATATTTAATTTCCTTTGGCTGTTTTACTAATAATGCCATTTGATTGAGTAAATAGACTCCTTCAAATTTTTCATTGAAACAGAAGAAACTTTCCTTCCACGGCATGTATTTAATAACTGTTCTGCCCCCTTAAGATGTCATTTAGTGTCATTTACAGTCTGCTGCTCAAATCCCCTGGAAATAGTAAAGCAGGGGTTGGATATTTACTTTTCACTGGTTTTAAATAAAGCTTTGTTTAATCCCTAAGTGAAAGACTCGGCCTTCTCCTTTAGGAAAAGGAGCTGATAATAACTGTGAATGTGTAACTTCTGTGTCACCTAAAAAGATCTTCACTACTCGCCTTGGCACCTTCACCATTCCTCTTCCTGTAGGTGTGTAACGGGTGTGGAAAAACATTTGCCAGTCAGCCAGACTGCCACGTGATTTGGCTGCAAGTAATCTAAACCAAAGATATTTAATTTTTGTGGCAGCAGATAGCAACCACCACAAACGAGCAGCTCTTTAACGTGTATGTGTTTTGAGCTAAGTCTCGCACCCCGGGAAGATCAGAACACAGTCAGTGGCCCAGATCAATTAAACATGTTTCATTTGGAAGAGGTGTCACAGTGCCTCTCCTTTCCCAGCCTAACGGAACAGTTGGCAACCTTTCAGTGACATAAAGAGATCTTTTGAAACCCACACGCCCACATAAAGTCCCAACATCTTTGATTTAAAGGAATCATGTTATAAAAGGGAATAGGGTACACATGGTTTCATAATATTTTCCCTCTGATTCCTCTTACTCCAAAACAATTCCATCTGCAAATACATTTTGATAACTAACACATTTTTGTATTACCTCAAGCAGAGGGGAACCAGCCTTCTTTATGACCTTGGATTTGCTTTTTGGCACTTACATTACTGAGGAAATGCTCATCAGAACTCCAGTCAACTCATCCCACTCTTCCCCAGCCTAAAGTCATTAAACTTTAACACAGAGGCACATTTCCCAGAAACAGTATTATGACCAAATATCCAATTTAAATTGAAAATAGAAGAGCTGGATTCAAAAATTCATGTTAAAGAAACCCCAGCATGAAACGATAGCCAATAAGAAAAGTAATTTACTAAAATTAGCCAAAGACCCTGTATGCATCCACGTTCAGTGGCTGATTTTGCAAGTACCAAAATGCTCCCAGAAAGGGAGCCACAGCTACAATGCAAAATAGCCCTGTCCCGTGGAGACTGAGCAAAATCAGGAGGATTTGTTTGTGTATGTGGGCCCAAAATCATCATTTAGGGACAGCTCCAGCTGGCTCCAAAGTGTTTCACATCCAAGCAGGGGAAGGCATGCCTATATATATATTATATTATTTACTTTTATATAGCTGTGTCCTGGAGTGCTCTACAGAGTGGCTATAAAGAGCAAATTGATAGAGTTAAAAAAATTAATATTAGTGGGACGAAGAGAATTAAGAACTGCCAACAGGGGAGAAGGCAAGGATATGTTTAGGAATGGGTTGGAGAGTCAATGAGGTGGAAAGAAAGAGGGAGGCTACTTTCAGCTTGCACATGTCTAGAAGGAAAGCACTAACAGCACTAAGAGTTCTTATGTGGCAAAGCAGATAAACAGAAAATACAGAATAAAAGGGAGGATATAGATGGAGGCAGACCTTGGGAGAAACAGGAGAATCACCTCAGAGGATTTTGGAAACAAAAGGTTAGAACTGAGTAAGGTTTGGTATTTCTCTGAAGCTTTCTCTTAAAAGAACTGCTCTTAAGCACCTTCTTTAAACAGACCGAGGCCACGTCCTGATCTAATTTTCACTTCTCATGTGTAATTTCCACTTAAACTCATGGAATTCTATGCTTACAAAATATCAAAAATAGATCTGGAGCCTCTATGAAGCCACTAGAAATATTTTGAATTTATAAAACTGAGACTGCAATTATCTGTTCACTTGTTTCTCAAGGAAAAGGAAACAAAACATCTAAAAACTTTATTGATATTCTACAAGAAATAAGTAAAAAAAGGCAAAAGTAAAGCAATCTCTTTTAAGTAATTCTTTCATTGAATTATGTTCATTCCTGAAGCCTCCATTATCTGTCAATTCAGATGATTTTTGTAAGCATTTCTATATGCCATAACAACGAGTAGAAACCCCAATGCCAGTATTACTAAGCAAATGATTAAAGGCCAGGCTAAAAGTGAACTCTTCCCAAGTTTTTCTTTTGTGTACCTTTAGGTTTGAAGCCTTAGGAGGGAGCCTGGAGCCCGGGTGTCTGGAGGAATTCATGTGATGAGCACTGTGGTGCTTCTGTCACTCTCACAAACTTGCCAGCAAACTGTCAGGTCACTTCAGGGCTTGCATCAGCCTCCTTGCCTCAAAATAAAATATGGATCTTGATAACCTAGCCAGTTCCTCCCATCAGGGCAAATATAACCTTTAAGCCCGCATATTAACTGTGTGGCAACATGCTTTACAATTTTCTTCTAAGCATTGTAATTAAAAAAGATTCAGCACATGTTTAATCTGACATAACACGTTCAGCAGAGTACAACAGTATGGGCACATCTGTGTATTTGCATACTAAAATAGTCTAAAAATACTTGTACAAAAGACAAAAGGTAGCTTTTGAATACATGACCCAGTCCTAGCTTCAATTATACGTTTCAACACAGGGTATTATGATCTTGTTTTTAGCTACTATGTGTGTGACTGCCTAATTCCAAAGCAATGCTTTTAAACAAATGGCCTGATTCTAGCATTCACAAAGGGCCACGTGAGGATTACCACTGTTAAACAGAATGGAACTGAGCTGGTGCAAAAGCTTCTTGGAATAAGAATCTTGCTCAAACTTTATTTTGTCTGCTTCTCTGCATCTGGAAGAAAAATATGATAAAATCCAGGTTGGCAAACTCAAATTGGCTTTTGAGGTATATGTCATTAATTTAATGGCTAAAATATAATTCTTGACTGCAAGGAGCAGATGATAATAGTGTAGTCAGGCCTCTCAGTCTGTTACATGGAATGTCTAACAAATGGTTGCTCCAGGATAAACAGGATGATACCATAAATCTGCACAATCAGATGTGTGCAGAACTGATTAAGTTCATAAGGTGTGTGTTAAATGATTTATTAGTTTAAAAGATGCAGAACAATTGTATTACTCTGTCAGTGTCTAATAACCTAGACATCTGAATGCCAGGTTTTCATCTCACAACCTCTGATCTAAGGAATAGTTGTGCCTAATGCAATGTATTCTTGAGATGGACATCTAATTATCTAACCCAAGAGAGGATCTCAGCATAGCTATAAATGCAAATCATCCTCTTTCCTGAGAACCTGACAAAATAAAGCACATTACAAATATTTAAATAAAGAGTTTGGGGGGTTTCTTTCCCATGTGTTTTATCTTTTCACTTTCATCTGTAAGGTATCCAGTTTTGACTGCAGCGTATCTGGAGTTCCTTTATTATTCATGAATATCAGTGAGTTGAGAGTCTCGGGAGGGAGGGAGGGAGAGAATCAATAGCCTAACATTTGAAGTACATCTTTCACATTGGAGATTACAGTGGATGACTCACAGCGGGTGAAGCACACGGTTAATGTCTGGCAGCCCAGAGCATTTTTTATTACCTGAGCTCTCATGAGAGCGTGGGAGGGAGCATTATGCACCAGGGCCACCTATGACATGCACCCAGCCTTCAGACCATGATTTTTCCTTCATGAGGACTAAGACCTGGATGCCTCATGTGATCCCAGGGCTGTTCCAGTACTGCTGCAAGAGGTTCATGGCAAGTAGAAATCTGAAAACTCCCCCAGGGACATCTGAGGCATTTCAGTTTACCTGTCTGTCTTTTCTGAAGCATCACTGGACTTATTCTGTTGATTGTCACCCTAACTGGTGGTCTTAAAGATCTATTTCAACACGTTACTTTTATTAAAGGGCTTCTTCAAGCAAAATGCTTTGGCTTGTGCTTAATTTTAAGTTTATATAAGTCTTTAAACTCTTGCAGCTTGAACTCACTGTGCTTGGTATAGCATTTGCTCCTTTCTGTTCCATGATTTGGTGAACTGCTGGGGCTGCGTCTGAAGGAGATGGTTTGAAGTAGCTCCCTGTGTACAAGCATGCATTTGTGCATGCACTAATAGACTTACAGATCAAGCACTGCTTTTTGAGCTTCTTATGAATTTTCTCAGTACCAGGATTACGAAAGTGTTGACTCTTGAGATTATTGGCAGAAAAGGGAGATAAAGTTCAAAAACCACTTTAAGAGATTTAAATATAAATGTCGTTAGAGGAGCATATTATTTATCATTGAAAAGAAGGAAAAACAGGTTTAATTTTAAATAAGAAGTAAAGTTATAATGGGTATTCTTTGCCGTAGAGCTTATTCTTAATAACTGAAAAGAAAATTACATTCTGATGATTTAGCTTTTTTTTTTCCCCCTGATGACTGTGATCAGTGAAGCTGCTTTTTAAAGAAGATATGCTTAATAAAAGCTTCTTGTCAGGAATGAACTGATGTTAATGACATTGGTGCCATTGTTTTTCTAGACGATCAAAACTTTCTGACAGATGAAAAAATGTTTACAAGGTTTCAGTAGGAAGTCAGGTATGGAGTTTTTCAAAGTCAAGACAGATTTTGATGCTGAATATGTAACGAAACAACAGGTGTGGTTATAGGCTGTTCTTTAATGGCGGTTCAACTTTAAAAATGAACATTTAGATTTATTTAGTTAATCCAGTGTTTTAATAGAGTATATATTAGTGAAGACAAGTGTATATGAAGCTTCCACACTGAAAGTGGTACATGGTATTGTTACATTGCCAATATCTCTAATTAAAATAGTGGATTATTTAGCAGTCACTGGAAAAGAAGTACACTCTTATCTCTGCGTGGTAAATCTCATGATACCTCTCCAACAGACAGGAAAATTAATGCAAGTATTTGTAATGTTTCCAGAGAAAATCAGAGGCAGAGCTCTTGACAGCTACCAGAAACATTTCCAGAATATAATTCTGTATATTCTAACAGGAATAGAACAATATCTTCCCAGTTTATATCCACAGTTAAAACATGTAAGCAAGATACATAGAACCAATTTTCCAAAAAATGTCAGTCATAGTTCAGCAAAAAATTGTTTTCTGATTTAAATAGATGTGCTCATGTAATACCAGAGGGCATTCTTTACACTGAGTGCCCATGAAATTGTCAAATGTTTTGAGTAACTTCTTTGAACATAAATCCTCTGTCACTGCTCTAACTGGCTACAGTTGTACCTCAAGCTAATAGCACTCTTGCCCGCAAATGGACTGAATGAAAAATATATTAAAGGACATTATAAAGTCCAACTTTTAATTTAGTTTCTTTGGATGACTCATGATAATTTGAAGTCTTTAAATCAAAAGTAGATTGCGTTCTAAAAGACATTATAGCTCAACAATTATGAGCACAAAGTAAGAACTCCTGGGTGATGTTCTTTGGCCTGTGGGAGGCATGAAGTTGGAGTAGATGATGGTAATTGCTCCTTTAGCTGCCACATCTATGAATCTAAAGTACCTTTTCCACAATCCTGAGGGGAAGGAAGAATAGATGGTCATCAAGGAATGGTGGTTTCTGTTAATGCAGCCTTCCAGCTAGCACTTCTGACAGCAGCTCTCTGCACAGAGATCACCATTCTGCTCCTTTACATCAAGCAAGGAAGTGGTTATAAACTTTTAGAAACACTTATATAAGGTGATATTCAAGATATTGACTTTAGCTGAATGATAGTTAGGGTAGGTTACACCCCAATACTACTCAATCTTTTCATTTTACAACTCATCCTAAAAGTCATCTTGCTAAAGGAAGCAGGCTTTATAGTGCTGGTGATTTATTCAAAGGAGCTCATTCTCAGTCCCTTGGGCCTGTCTTCAAGCACATTTCCCTGACCAATTTCATGTTTCATGTTTTTCATTCCATTTCAAATCTTTCTCTCTCTTTACATCTCTTATCAGGAAAGGATCAAATTTTCTCACCTTGAAACAAGCTTGTTCTACCCTTTGGAGCAATCATGGGAGATAGAGATGCATCATTTAGATATTCTTATAGGTAATCTGGAAGGTAATTGCCAGATCAGATGCCGCTGCAGATTTCTCTTCAAATGCAATCTTAATTCAAAAAAGAAGGGACTGCCTGACCTCTGCAAAATTAATAATGTCCAAAATCCACTTAGAAACTCCTCAGTCTTCATGTAGGGGATTCTCAGATTTCAGCCTTTCTAGAAAAGCAGGTAATATTCAATTTCCTTCCTCCCACTCATTCTTAAATCCTTGGAGATTAATGTGAAACCATCTTGAAGTCATTCCATTTCAGCCCTATCTGAATTTCTGCTTCTGGTTTCTACACTGCAGTGCACTTCTTAACCTCCACTTCTTGAATTTCTCACTTTGCTATGGATCAAGTATCCCAAAAAAATGTACCATTAAATAGCATAATTATTTCAGGTGATGGAGATGTGGCTGTTGCAGCCACATGAAGTTCTAGACAGTATCTCTGCTGTAGAGCTTCACTGCCAGGGAATTCATCTTTTATGAAACATGAATACAGTGATGGGGTATATAGCCACATTCCTAATTCTTGCTTGTGAATATAATTTTTATTTAAGGATATTTAACTTTTTATTATAAATATATCCATTCTGGCTTTATTTCCTCCTTTCCTCTTCTGTGTCCCTTACTCAAAACATTCTGTAGGAAATTTTGTATAATCCCCTGTTTCTCTCTGCTCTCTTGAAAACTGTCTTCCTCCCAGCATCCCACAATAAGCCCTACACGCCTTTAGGCAGTAATCCCTTTTCATTTTCCTGGTGTTCTGGAAAGAATTTCATTATTTGGACCACCTTGGTGGGTTTCACCCTGAGATAACCACTCTGCTCAGGACATGTCTGTGTGGCCCATGCAGGTGTTCTTCATTGCCCAGCTCCCTTGGCTTTCTCCACCTGTGGTCAGTTCCAGCACCTGTGCCTTGCCTTTGTGTTTAATATGATTAAAGCCTGTAGTTGGATAACCCAACACCAAGCAAATTTAATTTAGTATTCCAGGCAAAGCTGGGGGGGAGGATGGAGATGTGGGATGAGGCATTAGCAATGGCAATGAAGGAGGAAGGGAGCAAGCAGTGGGAGAGGTTTATTGTGTAGGTGGGAAGTCGTATTGATGTTTTTTCTCATCCTGTAACAACAGGAACTGAGGCAACTGCCAAGAGGCACCTAATGCCCTGTTCTGGCAGCCCAAGCAGAAAGACAAGAGGTTCACAGCTTGATTCCTTGCTCTTGGCAGCTCAAAAAATGATAAATGAAACAGAAGTGCTCTGGAAAACAGCAAAGGCATAATTAGGCAGCATTTACCCATGGCAAACAGGGGCCATGTATACTTGTAGGCTTACAGTACTTTTCACACTACATTTCTTTATTAACCCTTTGTTCCTTCCAGAAAGTTTAAGTTGCTTTTATTCTGCTTGGATACTACAGTGAGGAGACAGTCTTATTTTGTAAGTGACTCAAGTGAGTTTGAATAACTGCTGAGTCAATAGTTTGGAAACATCCTGGCAGGTTTTGAATTGTTTATTGTTTTTCTCTCTTGGTGATGCACAAAGAGCTTGAACTCTTTGAAGGAAGTGTGATGAACCCATCAGCTGTGGAAGCAAAATACTGGAGATTCAGTCCTTGCCTTATTCCTTCAGCTGGGGAGATAAGAAAAAATCTCTTTTGCCAGGAGATAAGTGAAGCAGTGCGAATGAGTGACTGCTCAGCTGACAAGTGAAATTCAGTGCAGGATCTTCTCTGTCAGAAGCTGAGGAAATGGCTGTGGCAGTTTGTCTTCTCAGTGATTTGTGGCTGCCCTCCATTGCATCCTGGCCAGCAAAGCAGCACCAGCACTCCTTGCTGCAGTGTAAGGTAAGTCAAACCCTACTTCAGCTGTCAGGGAAAGCTGCTTAAAAAAGCCCTGTTGGTTGCACCCTGCAACAGCTGAGGAGCATCAGTCTGAGCCGTTCCCCTGATTCAGCTGAATGGAACAACGTGCTGGGGAGAAGGTTGGAGCTTTTCAGATCGTCTGACCCACCACAGGCCAGTGGAAGACAAACACTCTTCTTTCAGATTTGTCTCACCTGCAGATAATAGCCTCTCTGAACTTTTTTCTTCTGGAAGACTAGTGGGATTTACACAGTGTGTTATGTGATATTACTTGTGGTATTTATTATACCTAAAAAAAATGTGATTTATTTATTAAAAAAATATAATTAATTGATTTGCAAAATCAGAAATAAATCTACCTAACTACAGAAGGAAAAAAAAAATAAAAGTGATTTAGAAGTTTTTATTTGTAATCTAAATATAGAGTTGAGAATTACTTTTTTTTTCCTTAGCCACTTCATCATCCTAGGTATCTTGGAAGAAAAAAAAGTGAGCATAGCTGCACCTTTTTCTGACCTCCCTGTAGTAAAATGGCAGTCTCCCAACAACTGTCAAATTGCAAACAAAGGTGAACAAGTAGTTCTTCAGCTGCCAGGCAGCCGATTTCAGGATGCTAAGTAAGCTTGGAGAGACACTGGAGTGTTGCGCTGCCTGTGACAGCCTCATTTGGAAATGGAGGCAGGTAGCAGCACCAGACAGCAAAAAGCCTCTCTGAGATTTACACCTACTATTTAGGGGGCTCTATTTCCTGCAACATTCCCTATAAGAATTGTGTTAAGCAGTAAACTTGTAAGGGCCATCTATGGCAGAGAAATCAGCATCTCTCCAAGGACGCTGTGGGATGGGAAGCAGGCTTGTATCCTATTTCTGAGCTTTTTCTGGGATTTTGGTCTCAATATCACCCAGTTTCAGACTGATGGGATTTTTCTGAATCACTCTAGCTGTACTCCAGGTGTTGGGGTTTGGGGAGCCAACAAACACAGGCATTACCTGTGTACAGTCATGGTATTTATATTTCTCGATTGACATCTTGCTGGTTTGTGCTTAGCTTGAATCTGCAGTAACTGACTCAACCTCCTGGTGAGCCAAACAAGGCCCTGAAATTCAGCTGCTTTGAACGTTTGGCTGCAGGATGCTCCCACTGTGCTGCACAGGGAAACCACATTCACACATCAGTAACCAAAACATGCAGCTGGAGTCCTTGCCCAGCCCTAGAGCCAGAGCTTATCAGTGCCAGAGCCAAATGTTTCCAACCACACTGGAGGAATGCACATGAGGATCAGTGGGTCCACATGCACAGCCCCTTCTCACAAAAAATATGCTGGAAGCTTTTCTTGATAGGACAGCAATAGCGACAAACTCATGAACACTGCAATAAAAATCCCAGGATCTCTTGTAAAATCTCTTCAGGGAAGCAAGTTCTGATTTTATTTCTTTTTTTTTTCTCCTTAGGATGTGCCCTCACTTTTCTCACTTATGCAAAAGGACAATGTCCATAGCACGGACACACACTTGCAGTAAATTACTATTGATTTTATCAAATCACTCAGCCGCATTTCAGTGCCCAAGCAACTATGGGGCCATTTATTGCTTCCTATTGTGTATTCTGCATCAATGAGCATTGTGTGTTCCAAACGGTGCATTGTGGAAGAGAATGACTCTGAGTCCTGAAAATATAGTCAGTTTGCTAATTGGTAAAATGCATTCCTTGTCGGCAATTGGTTCATTCCTCTCTCCACACCCCAATATCAGAATTTACTGAAAGGCTCTTTGAAAAAGGAGGGACAGGGGAAATAGTAATGAAAATAATAGATATGTTGCACTATAAAAAAGAAAACTGACATTTTATTTTGCAGTAATGGCACATGGGCAAGGACCTTGCTCATCAGATGGAGAATTGCAAAGGTGTTTGCTGCAAAGTCAGAATTCCCTAAATATCAGCACCAAACAGGATATAACATCCCATAAACAGGAAAGATGTTCACCACAGTGTCCCCCAATCACCTGGGGTAGTGCACAGATTTTGCCTAGTATGGTAATAGGTAAACAATGCCCTATAAGGCCACAAACTCCAATTAACACTTCTCACAGGCCCAGGCTGTCCATAAACACACAATCCTCTCTCAGTCCATCCCCAGTGACCTGGATGCACTCCCAGAGTCACCTCCGGGCCCAGGACAGAGCCCCTCTCTCTGATCCTCAGGGCCCATCTCTCTGCCACCACCCAGTGCACTCCAACAATTTTAAAATATTATGGAATAACTTCAGTCATTCATCTCTAGCGTACATCTCTGAACTGTCAGCATATTCTACTTCCTAGTTTATAGCCTGATCTAAAGTTATTCTTCAGTTTTTCTCTTTGTGCATAAAAAGGAGTGCTGTGTGTCTGGGTTCAATATGGTACTTGGGTTGCAGTTATGCACTTGGAAGTGATTTAATTCCAATAATCTGAAATGAGAAGTACTGTATGGGTTTTCTCTTGGCATTAATAGGATTAAATCAGAAGTGAGATATATACTGACAGAGAGGCAGGAATTAAGGATCATAAAAATAACATTTGAAATGTTTCTTAAATTGATAGAAAGCTCCAAAAAAAAAAAAAAAAAGTGCTAGGAAAAACATTCAAGCAGTGGGAACAAAGGAAATGTACTGTTCATTAAAAGAACTAAGGGTATGCACAGGTGAAATAAAAGTGGCAATGGGCAGTTTTAAGACATCTGTTAATAGAGAAATGCCCTAGAGTTTAGAAAGAGGCCACAGCAGTTCTAATATGCAAGAAAGAGAAGCAGCAAACATAAGAGAAAATTAGTGATCCATTAATTTAACTTTAATTTTGGGATAAGCTTGGTAACTCAGAGATCAAGCATAGGAACCACCAAGAGAAGCACAGAAGAGAAGTGCTTCAGGTTTCCTTCTCTTTCTTTCTCCTCAGTATTTGAGTTTTTCAGCTAAAATCTTCAATAAAATCATTAAAAATTCGATTTTTTCCCAATCCCTTATAGCAGGCAAATTTGTATAGAATTAAGGAGGGAATTCTATAATTGAGACCAATACCTAGGTGAAAAATTTGTATTGTAAATAAAGAATCAATCTTATTTCACTGAGGAAGGAAAACTGAAGGGCAAAGAGCACCAGTACCTCCTAAATATGAAAGGACTCCGTGCTACTGAATATTAAAGTTTTGTAAGGAACTGTCCTTTCATTTATAAGCATGAACTGAAAGCAGGACATCCAGGTGAACAGAGTCCACAAGAGCAAATTAAAAATGGGTAAATAAGAAAATGTACACTTATGTACAGGAAAAAATGAATAAATTCCTCATCTAGCATGGCTGCAACAGAGGTCTTGGGAAACAAAGAATTTTTCTTGTACAGAGGGATTGTAAGTAGGGTAAAGATGCATGAGGTTCAGTAGAGAAAAATGCAAGCAGTTCACCTTGGTGGGAAAGGATGTTTGAACCAGGAAATTTAAGTCTCTAATGTTGGAAGATTGCTTTTCAAGGTCTGATGTTTGCACAAATTTGGCGTCTTTCAAGATAGGACAGTAAATGCTGCTGCACCCTGTGATTACTTCACAGGTTTTGAGACACTCAGTCTGTTTTTCCTCTCTACCATTTCTACACAGGCAGCTGAACAAACCTTATTCACCAGTGCAAAAAGGAGGAAAAAAAGATGGGATAAAAGTTTTAAACCAAGTTGTGACATTGTGCAGGTTTTTACTCAGTTTTAAAAGAAGCTTTATTGGTTTGGCAATATTATGGAAGAACATGGTGTCAGTGATTTAGGTTTTGCATAATTTTTTACTCCATAGCCCATAAGTGGTCTATAAGACCACCTATCTGTGGTCAGACAGAAGGGGGTTGATTGCCATTTATAATTTTTCAGCAAGCTGTAATTCTTGTTAAATGTTCATTTTCATAGAAATTCCACATTAAAAAATATTTACTCCTAAGCATCCCTTAGGAAAATAAGAAGATTTCCCTTAAGATTTTGTTTCACCCCATGGAATTTTATTTTCCTGTTATAGGTTTTTATTATCTATTTCAAGAAAATATCTGTTAAAATTAAGATATTTAATTAATAACTATAAAACTCTGTTGCACAGGCAGTGCTTTTTTCTTTCTCCTGTTAGATTAATGGTACACAACGTGAAAAATCTAAACTAAACCTTTACCATGCTGTAGAGTTTGGAAACATAAATATGTTTTGTCCTCACAAGTTCCATCTAATTCAGTGGAGATTGAATGAGCTTATATAGCAGTAGCATTATTCCTTCATTCATACAGAGACTCTACAGAGGGCTGTCGGATTAAAGAGATGTGAAAGACATACAGACAGATGCAGATTAAATTTGGAGCGTGATCGATTGATCTTTTATGTTAGAACATTTTAGTAATATCCTGTCCTTTAGTTCAGATGTAGCATCTGACAGCAGACATGATGCAAATCCCTTGTAATGAAGGGAAAATGGTTCAGCTGTGCTGTTTGCTGTGAATTATTGCATCCTCTTGGTTGCGCCTTACCTCTTCCTAGTTCAGCAAATTCATAGTCCAGCTGCTAAATATATAAAGTTTACTTAGGCTCAAAAGTAGTTCTGGATAGTCTTGAAAGTGGCATTGTTTCATCTCTTAGTTGTTCTAGGCCTGTTCCAGCAGCAAATGAGAAAAAAAACTCTTATGGGCATTGGAGGGTTGCTACCTGAGAATTCCCTCAGTACCTACAGCTCTCTCAGCCAGGTCAATTTTCTGTCACTGTAGAAAGAAAAATTAGTATATTAATATGGTAAGTATCAGTTTAAAATCTCCCTTTGCTGCATTTCAGTGCCATGCAGAATAACAGACATGGAACTGCTCCCTCTCCAGTACCTGCATTCCTTCTGGATCTCATAAGTGGGGAGCCCTTCTTGTGCTCTTTATGCGAAAAGATTTTCTTCAGGCCTGCCAAGAACAAAGACATACTAGGAAGAACCTGTGTCTCTGCTTCTCTGATCACGTAAAATGCCTTCCCAACTATTTGCTGCTTTTTAGGTCCTTTAGTTTTCCAGATCATTTTTAATAAGTGCACACAGCACTCTGCATTTCACTGCTTTTTTGGAGAAACTAAGCTCCACTACTGAATAATATGCAGCTCAGCACTAAACAATAATTAAAAAGTATTAAAGTACTGTTTCAATCTAGATATTAAAATTAATTTTATTTCTGTTCATTCATTTATTCAGACCCGCAGCAATGTGCTAGAATGGATTCATATAAGAAAACCCCAAACAACAGCACAAAACAGGTCATTATTAAAAAAAGAAAAATTCATATTAACTAGCAGTGTGAAGTGGAACTAGTCTGAACAATTCCCCTTTGAGTTGGTCTTCTGTTCAGGTATTTTTCTTCCCGTGAAAATGTCGCTATTTGAAGAACTTAAACCCTCCTGGTTATAGTCCCATCACAAAGCAGCCAGTCCCACGTAACTCCCAGAACTGCAACAGGAGTTACACCTTAAGGCCTCCTGTATCAGTTAACGTGCATATGCAGAAATCAATCAGCAGGAAAGCAGTAACATCTTTTCCCAGAGTTATTGAGGGTTATTGTTAATCTTTGCTCTTAAAAAAAAAAAAAAATTAAAGAACTATTTGCTGCAATCCTTCTAGTCAAAAATCCGCTTTAAATTTGACAAAATAGGATTTACGTGGCACTGTTGGATGTGAGAACCCTTGAGAGAGCATTACAGTGTTATTTGCATCATGTGCATTTTGATGTTCTATATTTGGTTATTTTACCTGACACCCAGTTTGCCCAACGTCACAAAGTTGTTGTCTGCTCTTACCCACAGGATGCCAGCACTCAAGAGAGGGATCTCTTCCTGGCCTTGTTACCTCTGAGCTAAGTCACAGTGTAGATTATTCAAGTTTCCTGAGACTGAAATGAGAAATACACATTGGTTATTTGGTATCTTCTCATTTCATATTATCATGTGAGCATCTCAGCATCCTGATCTGTAAAGGTTTTCTTCATTAATTCTCCACTAAAGGCCTCAATTTGATACATTGAAACCTCAAAATTCTCATAAAAGTCTATGAAACCAGAAGGCAAGCACTCAGAGCTGGACGGCAGGCCTTGATTCAGGCTCCGTGACACATAAATTAAACATTAATGCACCAAAATTATTGCGTTTTGGAGCAAAGCACTTTTTTAATACTCAGGGGAAAAAAGGTGAAAGTCTATTCAAGTTCCCAGAATATGAATACATTGGAATCCATTCTTGAATGTTCTGAGGATTATCCTGCAATTTTGTCATGACAACACTGCTTTTCGTGTCCACCATGAGAGCCGAATTTCAGCTGCAATGAAGGATTTTGTGTTAGTAAGAAAAGAGTTCTGACTGTTGGGGCTGGAACAAGAGGTGGAATCTCCACCACTGGAGCAGCAGAGGCCTGACACGGAGGACATTTCAAGGCCTATTTCAGAGTCACTTATGCTGATGTCTCTATTGCTGGCATGAACTCTTGGGCACTAATAGGTCTTTGTCTGCTTAATGCTTGCCCCAAACATTAATCTTTATATAATGATACTAACTCCCTCGTGAGAGGCGTTGCTGAATAAGAAATTCAAACTCCATGCTGGCAAGTGATATCACTTGATTATTCCTTGCCACGGGTTCTGGAGGGCCGGTCCTGACCCAGTCCTTTTCACAGCTGTGTGGCACACCACAGTCATTCACGCACTGAAGGCAAAAGAGTCACCTCACCCGTTGTGCAGTGCAGAACCTGACACGGCAGATTTACAGCTCTGACATATTTCATGCCAGTGGAAGCTGACTGTACCTGTTGATTATTCACATTAGATGGGTTATAACCTTTAAGCTGGCAGGCAAAATATCTTTTGCTGCTGAAGTCAGTAAGGGGCTTAGTAAAAGTGACAGAACCCGCCCCCCAAAAAATCAGGATGAAAGGTAGATAAAACAAGTTAGGTGCCCAGATGAACAACGGAGACCATTTATGTGTTTAAGGAACCTAAATAAGGTGCTTAGAACCCCAAAATGCTAAGGTTTCTCAGATTTGATTGGAGCATCTGAAAATTATAGGTTCCCAGAATCTGTTGTAAGAAAAACCCTTGGTTAAAACCCTTTATGTATGGTTATATTAGATTCTTTCATATATGAAGTGCTAGTAAAATTAGTAAAACTGATTTTCATCACCTGACTTTGAGTATTTCAATCAAAATATAAATACAAATCATTCCCCTTTTCCCCTTGCACACTTTCTGCTGAAGGGCTTTATTTTTGATAACCAGTCCATAAGAATTTAAGACTTTTCATTTTGTGCAGTCTTCCCCATTTAGAAGTGATCCAATGAAGAACTTTTGTCTTTATGATGAGAATAGAATTTAACAAACTTTTTTAATATATCCATCATTACTATATAAATGAATTCTATTGAATTTGTGTTGTTAACAAAGAACAATTTGTCAAGCCTATCTTTTTGCTTATAATTATTTCATTAAAAGGACATTTGTGTGTCCAACATCAAACTAGTTTCTCTCCTTTTAATTTTCCATTTTGTTCCATTCCATATTTTAACAAAAAAAATCAGAAAAATACAGAAAAAAATCAGAAAAGTTCTTTTTCTGTGAAAAGAAAGGTCAAAGGGTGACTTTACTTCTGTTTAAAAGCTGTGGTATTGATTTTATTATGTGTGCGAATCTAGATGGCTCTTCTTTACCTGCGCAAGATTATGTTATTGGGTTGAGCTTGCTTGGTAATTGTGCCTAGTTAAAAGACAGAAAAAGCTTCTTCTTGGAAGATATCAATGTTAACAAAATGTTCTGCAATGATTCAACCCAAATGGAAATTATTCATTATATCAAAATGGCACAGGACGCTCTCTAAGTGAATCAAAACAAATGTATGCTGCATTTTCTTAGCTTATGCATTACGATGGTTGTAGCCTGGGATGCCACTGGGGTTTTAGACAGAAAAGAGGGATTGTTTTGAATGTGTCAGAAAAGATGCGGTCTCACTAAAAAGCCTGGCTTAAGGAACACAATGGGATGTCATGCTCCCTATCTGGAAATGGATCAACGTCTACAAAGGGTATTTTTTTCCACAGGCACCTCTAATGTCAAATTTTCTCTTATTGTAGAGTGAAATCACCTTTTATAATGTAAGCAGTAGGGGAAAGTTCAAACTTATTAATTTCTACCCCACTTAAAACAGAAAACCTTATGAAAATGAGAGAACATGGGTATGCACCGTGGGCTGGCTCACCTTTGTGAAATTCACTTCAGAACAGGAAATATTTCTCAGCTGCCGTCTCTCAGCTCCCATTTTCCCCTGGTGTAGATTCTGGGTGCAGTACCCCTTTCTTGACTGCCTTCAGCACTCCTACCGCTGAGGCCACTCACACTGGGGTACATCACTTCCTACATAGACAAGATGCAGTGACAACAGATTAATTACATACTTCTACAAATATCTTTGATTTAAAAAGAAAAAAAAAAAAAAAAGCAGTTTCTTCCTCACATCAAAGAAACACTAAGAGGAAAGGAGATGGAGTTTGGAACCAAATACCAATGCCTATTATTCCTGAATCCCTGAAACACAAAAAGTAGTCCACAATAGGCAAACAATGTACTAGCAGCAGATTGCTGTTTTGACTGTAGACTTTAGACAGGGAGTACGGTGATTATTCATTAGTTTCATTCCTAAGGATAAAAAATTATGCTCACTAATTTTGAAACCTAGCTGAAAACTCATAGAGTGTGGCTCAGGGCTGTATAAATGTTGTGAAAGTAACAGAATGGAATCTGGGAGGGCAGGGACTAATCATTAAAGACAGCCCACAAGGTCTCAGTAAAGGCAAGTCACATTTAAGTAGCCTTTGGAGGCAATCTGAGGAGAAGATGAACATTCATATTGTATTTTTATACCTAGATTAAGAAGAAGCAAAGCCACAAGGCTCTACACCAACCATATTCTTTGGATTAGGCCCTGGATAATGAGACTGATATGAAGTGTTGCCAAAACTTTGAACTGTATGAGGGGTAAAATAAATGGATTCGGAGGTAAACACATACATTTGGCTGCCTACTTTCCTGGAGCTGTGCGGCAGAAAATAAGCAAAGGCACTGAGTAGGATAAATGATGGTGTGATGTTTGACATGGCAGCACATGCCTGGCTAGAAAGAAGCATTCAGAATTTGAGTGCAGCATGAGACAGATTACGTGTCCCACAAACATCCCACCCCAGGGCATTAAACAAGAGTACTATTAGCAGCGTTTATGTCCATTAAGACCACAATGCCTGCTGATAGCTCGTGTCATCATTTGCCACTGCTCTCTGAACTAGTGGGGTTGTACAATTTAGCAGTTGCTGGGCTGGATTTCTCTCAGTACACTTGGAGTGACCATCTCTTCTTGGTAATGTGGTCTGTGACTTACAGATAGACGCAAACCTTTTTATTCTACATGTTCTACTTCTGTGTGACAGGGCTAGGTAAGATCCCAGGGTGACTCCAATATATTTAAGGAGAGAAGGTACTTAGATTTCCTTGATTTTGATTTTCAGGATGATAACGACTGTTGATTTTTTTCACTTTTCTTGGTGTTGAGCTGTACCTTTAGATATTTAAAAAATTTGTGTAAGTGGATGCAAACTCTTACTCGAGCACCCCCAGAAAATGTTAATGTGGTGTTAAGACCAGTCCAGAGTGCCAGTGCATCGACAGTGAGACTGCAGACAAGGTGTTAGAGGGGGAGGAGAGCTATTGGAACAAAACTCTGTTCCAGCAGCTCCCTGGGGCTGCTCCATGAGTTGCTCTCCAGTGTCTCAAATTCTCCACACTGAGCATAAGCTTATGAGCTCAAGCTGGGCTGCTTCAGCCTGCTCTGTGCAGCCTGTGCAAAGGACCCGTGCACATTCCCAGCCAGCATTCCCCTCTCCACCAAACACAAACCTGCTCTTTGTCAGATAGTCCCCCTGTGGCCCATCCAACATGTACTGCAAGGGTAGTGTTTTGTAAGAGAGGAGGAGAGCGAAAACAGGGGGAAGCAACTGTCAACCAGCGAAAAGAAGCGGAAACACCTGTTTGGCACTGAGGAACAGCTGTACATATGCAGCTGCTGCTCTCTCTCTCCATAAGCAGCACACGCTTGTTGCTTTACTTAAGGTTGACCAGGTTCTTGGAGGGTCTGCAGGATTTAGTTGGTGCTATTTAGAAAAGGAGGCTTCTTTACCCTGCGGAGATTTACTCAGCTTTAATCAGAACTTCTATGGTAAATAGCAGACCTGTACAAGTTATATCTGTTTTTTAATTTTATTTCTAGAGAAGAGTTTTGAAAGGGAAGTTTTCTTACTACTGATCTTTAAAATAAACTGCAGATGACTTTTAGAGAATGATATGAGGAGTAGATTTTTTTTTTTTTCCTTTCCATCTCCAATTACCTTTTAAAAGACCCTACAAGCAATCTCATTTATGGAGGATCTACTTAAACTGATTGTGCTTGCTGGAATCTAAATATGATCTTCATTTCTGGCATTTGTCTCCTTTTTTTTAGTAGGAAATTTTTCTCTTAGAAAATGCAGCTCCATTGCAACCTAAATGCATTCTAGGTTATTTCCATAATCACTTTGATTAAAATAGTTTATTTGAAATTAAGCATACATCTTCCCACATGCAGGAAAGGTCCCATTCCTCAATCATATGTAGGCAATTAATTCCTGCTGGAGAGCATCCAGCTCAGAGTATAATTATAAGCAATAGCTAAGAACCATCAAACTCTGTTGCATTGAACCATGAAGGAGAGAAAGTATGAGAAGAGAACACAGGTTTTGTGGAGATATGAAAGCCCAAAAAAATTGGCCTGCAAGCTGAGTGCAGATGCCTAACCATGTCATAAACTGTGCAGAGTAGCCCAGTCATAAAGGAATTAACTGCGGAACTCCAGGCACCGCTGCTGATTGTAATAACCAATTCAGAATCAGCCTGACTGTCCCTACATTTCTTTTTGTTTCTTTCTTTCTTGTAGTGTAAATTTATTGTATGCCAGCAATAAGTAATTAGCTTACAGATAAGTAAGTGGGTAAAATTCAGACAGTTGAAATCTATAGGAATGAATTAATTTTGCCATAACATGTGCAAAGTTAATTAGAAGTTGGGAACATATGGAATAAAAACATTAGGGCATTCAGTTCATATAAAACTAGGCATTGATACAATCTTCTCCTGAAAAGGTAAAAAATTAAATGCAGGAAGCATTTGAAAAAAAAAAAAAAAAAAGTCAATCCCATATTACAATGGCAAAGAACAGAGTGATCTTTTGTAAAATACATAAATATATTTTTGGCAGTGACTTCTTCCCTTTTTGTCTGCCAAGTCTTATGACAGTGTACATAAAACCAACTGCAAAAAAACCTTATAATTAGAGTACTCATCATCTTGCATTAAAAATTGGTACAAAAAATAAATGTCTTTAGTGGATAGCACTTAACTCCAGCTGACAGTAGGCTCAATCCTACATGTTTTATTCATAGATTTAGTTCTGGTGACATCAGTGACTTTTGTACAAGGCCAGCAGGGTTTGCCCTGAGTTGTGTTTGTTCAGAGGGAATAGACATAAAAAAACTACCTTTAAGGATAATTATAATATAATCCAAGTAAAAACTCTAAACTTGCTGTTGAAGAAAGGCATTGTCTTTCCTGTGAAGGAATCATATTCAAAGACCCTTTTATATCTGTATGCTTTGGGTATGCTGAAATACCCCGAAGTGTAGCCTCCTGTCATCATTTTACACTCTGTGTAAAGCACTCCTGTACCAGCATTCCTTGGGCAGGCACACCTCCAGTGAAGAGCAGTGCTCTGCACAGCACCCTCAGCTCAGGGGGAAACACGCTCTCTGCATCGTGCTGCAGTGATTTGTCACAAGAAAATGTCCCTCTCTGAAACCCTACAACTACTAATTGGGGGCAGAGTGTGCTTTTCTGATTGCGGCCGCTGCCGAGAAAAACCTAAACTGTGGCAAGGTCCGTACTGGGAAATGACCAGAGAAAGGGAGGAAAGGAAAAAAACCCACATGATCTTGCTGTGTCTTACTGGCATAACTTTGGAACAGCTCTGTTGAAAGACCCTTTCTGCTGGCCACAGTATATCCCTGGAAAAAAAGAAAACCACCTGCTTGTAGAAATCTATGCCTTTGCCTGTTGACATGTTTGGATGGGCACCTCAGGAGGGCTCCTGAAGTTTGTGATCTGCGGTTTGCTCTGCTTCACCACACACCTGCAGCTCCTTGTGCTCCTCGGTGCAAGTCGCTCCCGCAGGCAGCTCCCGGAATGGTGCTCAGCCACCTTCCAGCTGGCTGTTTGCCACCCAACCTTGTGTGCAATGCTGTCTGGCTGAAAATGCTTTGCAGACAGATTTCGGACCCTCTTTCCTTTTTGTACCTTGCTATAAAATCAACAGAAGGAGCTGCTCTAAGCCTTGCAACTTTGAGCGTCAGCATCAAACTTTGTAACAGTTTGTTTCTTGAGAACTCGTCTTTATTCACTTCTGTTCGTGATTGTCTCTAATTTATCC
The DNA here is from genome assembly GCA_013397865.1 of Struthidea cinerea. NCBI lineage: Eukaryota > Metazoa > Chordata > Aves > Passeriformes > Corcoracidae > Struthidea > Struthidea cinerea. The sequence continues at coordinate 571,123 of VZTI01002191.1, read as the reverse complement.
AGGCTTACCTTAAAAATACTTTGCATTCAGTAGCACATTTTCAGTGCCATTTATTTACCATTTTTTCATCATTAAAATAAAAGCTGGGGAAACAACCATGACAATTAACAGCACATGTTGTTTCTCTAAGACAATCCTTGCAATTAGTATGTTAATTTCCCACAAATATGACCAAAGCTATATTAGCAACCAGTATTACCATATGTTTCTGGAAAGAAAATAATCATCCAGTTGTTTAAGAGTCTCATGGGAAAGGAGAATAGAAGATCTGATTTAAGACAATATCATGTCTTGAGAAAATTACACTATGTCCCTGTCATATTTTTATCTATTATGGTGCTGCCTGCTGATGCATTTCCATTTGAAGAGTGTTATAATTTACCTTGGAAGTAGAGGTCTATTAAATTGAGGCTAGTTAAGTGCCAAGAAACAGAACATCAGAATTTGCTGAATTTGGGACAGAAAGTTGACCCCTAGATAAAGGTGGAGTTGGTCCTGTCAGAGCTACTTGTATGTTATTATCAGCCCTCGACACAAGTTGTGCAGCTTTTCTCTCTTTTTGGCAAGCAAATTGGGACAGTAATTATTTGATAAGGTTTTTTAAAAGCATCACTGCAGTATATTCTTTCTCTGCTTTTCTACATTGCAATGCAGCCCAAATTTGCTTGTCATTGCTGCATGTAAAAAAATCTAGGATCTGTCCAAAGGAAATATCATTGGAGCTGGCACAGACATCCTTCTGGGCTTCTGTAGCCTGGATAATCTTAGATATTTTCTGCTGATTCAGGTTCTCATGATGATAATTTCATCTTTTCTCACTGTGGAAACACACACATTTGTCATCTAAAGTATGGAGTGTAAAGACAAGCAATGCAGTGATGCCATATGCTGAGGAATCAATGTGAAAAGAATTTGGAAAATTGTAGCCTGATTTAAAAAGAGGAGGCCCTTTCTAGGCACTTGGACCCTTCAAAGTCCAGGTATTTCTCGTCAAATGGGTGGGCTGGAAAGGTTAGCCTGTTTGAAGTGTACTTGCATTTCAGATTTCATAAGAATTCTCTGCTGTTTCAAGTTTTTTCAGCTTCTGTGCTTTACTATTTAGAACCGGTTACTCCCTTAGTGGCATAAGGAAGCCTACAGGAGCAAGTAAGGCAGAATCTATATATATAAAATATCCTTTGGCTGTGTCAGCAACTCCAGCACTTTGTTTTATAAGTATATAAGACTTTCTTGCAAGGCCTAATCAAAGAAAAGGCTGAAAATCTACTTTGAAAGAACATAAACTTTTGAGAAAAAGCTCATAAAACCAGTCTACAACTGTGTTCCTTGCATGGGTACTCAAGCAGAATATTTTCTAGCCTTTTGTTCCTGTGAAACTCCACTACATGTGCTGAAAATCTGAAAATTGCCTCTGGATTGGGGTGGGGAGTATTCTTTCATATGATTTGATTTTTTGTAATAAGAATTTAAAAGGAAAACAGAATGTACTGCAGGCCCCCAAGAGTCAAAACTCAAAAAATGTCGCATTAAAGCTATATGAACATTTATACAAAAAATATCCCTTCACTATATTAGGATAAAAAAGGTTTATTAATTCTGGTTTATTTTGTGGGGTTGTGCACTTAATGTTCTCCAAAGTTCTGCAAGATCAGGTTTTTCTATTTTCCTAATGAAGCAGTTTGACATTTCACATGAAGCCCATGGTGTTTAGTGTTTGAATGTCTTAAGTACTAATACTAAAATGTTAAAAATCCAATGAACATAGTTGTCTCCCAAGCAATGGTTATATTTTAAAAATAATATACTTAGACTGACCTTTTTATTCTGAAAATTATATTTATCTAGCTCAGATACACATCTTACTATAAATCCAAAACTTTTATCAACAGACTATAGGAAACAAAGGTAAAGTTATCAGTATTATTAGCAGTTTCCTGATTACGAAAAAGCAGAATTTGACAATATTTATTGCATTAACATAGTCTAAATATTAGAGTTAAATATGAATTCAACACCCATGTTGATGAAGGTCTGTCATGAGCCACAGCTATTTCTGGACAGTTCACTGTGGTAGCTCATAGCTGACTCATTCAGCAGACAAGATGAAGAGGGTTTTTTCACTTGTGTGACACAGTATTGTGTGTGATTATGTCCTTCTTTCTTGGATTTGAGGAGTATTTGACACATGTATTTTGAGACAATGACATTTCCATGAGATCCAGTTCTCTGATACCACACTAACTTCAAGTCACTACGGATCAGCTGAGGTGACTACAGGGAGGAGTGAGGAGTCATCCCACTAACTTTTGCTGAATCACGTGTTCAGGCCATTGTCCTCTGGGTAAAAGAACTTATTGTTAAGGTATTTTAACAATTTATTTTCAAACTCAAGTATTGGTGCTGATTTTAATTGCTGAAACAGCCAAGTTTCAGTTTCCCCCCTCCCCAAAAAAAGCTAATGTCATAAAATTTCTATCTTTTGCTCCATAATAAATATTAAAAGAAAACTCTATTCTTTAGAACTAGAGTCCACAAAGAAAGATCATGAATCTTTTAATTACAAAGATATTATGGGATGCAATTCCATTGGATAAAGGCAGTGGTTGTACCATGGTTCGCTTAATTTTCCTGATTTGGTGTCATAAAATGATAACACCTTTCTTGTTGAATTGAAGCATGATTGTGCTGAACATACTTCATAATATATAGCTCAAGCCTAGATTCCCTCTCTGAGAATGTATGGTGCATATGAACACACCAACAATACAGTCCAAACTTACGACTTGACTCCACAAACTGATTTTAGGTATGAGCAAAGTGTGCAAAATTGGTGTGCTGCATTGTCCTAATCAGTTTAACTTCATTGTGGAAAATGAATTTATGATAATATACCAGAGAACCATTATGCATTTGACCTTATTAAGCTGGAGTAGAATCAAATTGTATACTATTGACCTTAACCTTGGCTCACTGTGTAGATGAATGAAAATAATTGCACTACTGAAAATAATCAAATGGCTGCACACAGCTCTGCAGATTGAATGGACCTTGGCTCAGTGTTATTAAGAATGATTTAGCCTATAGAAATAGAGTTTTGTAATTAATGAAGAACAAGGACAGGAAAAAAAAATAGTACTCCACCAGCTGCTTTTAAGCAAAAGTGAATGGATGCAATTGTATTAGCAGGTAGTTATAACTGTTGAGATTAGTTTTAAAGGCTGAAACAGAAGAAATTCATGGCAGGGTGGAGATGGAAATTATGGCTAGACACCTAGAATGAGGTGTGTTTGTAACCCAAATTAGACAAGTAACTAAGGAATCCCTAACTATTATTCCAATTAAGAAAACAGAGCTATGGAGACTTGCAGCTTATGTGACTTTAGTGGAAATTTGCCTCAGGCACTCTAAAAAATAAACCAAAAAGCTAGAAAGATGTCTTTCCTGAGGTCAATGAAAATATTCCCGTCTTCATTTTGGGAAAAAAACCCCATATTTGCAATTGATGCTGCTGGACAGCGGGACAGTATGTGGGTGTGCGTTGTGGTCACTAGGTGGAAGGGCGTGCAGTCCTTCTTGTTCCAGAACCACTAAACCAGCAGCTCCAAGACCCAGAAACCCTATTGCAGGGATTGGTATTTAAGTGGCACAGTCTCCTGAGGCCAGTTGAGGCTTGATTTTAAACCTCTTACTTAACAAAAATAATATATTGCATGGTTGTTGGGTTTTTTCCTCCTCCAATTGATATTTTTTCTTCCAGAAGGGATAAAGAGTAAAGTTCTGCTTTGTCCTATTAATTTAATTAGTATTGGATTGATGTAATTGACAACAGAATTTGTCCTGTGCTGCTTAAATTAAATGAGAGCTCTATCAGGCTGATTCTTTCATATTGCAGTGCATCTTCATTACAACATCGTTTAATTCCCGCAGAGATTTCAACCCTTCATTCCTTTTCTCATGCAGAGTATCACTCTGATACCATCAGTCAGGCAGGGAATTTTACTCCTTCCTTCAGAGAATCTGGCTACTCCAAAAAAAAAAAGATAAAAGGGGTCAGGGGCGACCTTGATGAACATTTCACATTGTGTTTTTAATGTTAATGCTGCAAGATTTCATTGACAAGGTTTCATGACTAACACAAGCATGCTGGGAATACTTTTTGTGGCAAAGCTGTGCTGCCCTGTGTTTATTGCCCAGCTGTTAGCATGAAAGGGGGGCACGTTGGCTGTAGAGCCAATGCACAGTTGGCCTCCTTTGCTAAAGTGGTTTCATGCCAAACACATGAAGTTTTAATTATAAGCAGTCTGAAATATTTATGCTGTTTGAATTTGCTCATTCTTGTACAGAGACAAGACAAAAGTTCTTTTGAAATTCGATGATAGAAAGTATTTGACACCAACACCGTGCAGTTGTGGTGCCTAATTAATTAGTCTGAGTTAGTCATTATGTCGTTGGATTTTCTATTATTGCATTCTCTGCTTAGTGATACCTTATGCCAAGAAGTGTAATTGCTCAAAAAGACATGGAAGCAATAATCCTCCCCTGCTCCTTCCATAGCTCTCTTCTTCAGTTCAAAGAGACAGTTTGGTCCACGGTGGGAATTGGCACCACTGCACATGGGTGCTGCTTGGAAAGAGATCCACAGCTCTGAGTGTGTCACTTTAGCATCCCTTTCAATGTTTGTTGATACATTTACCATCTAAGATCCCTTTCTGCACTTAAACACTCACATTAGAGCTTTTAAAGGCTTAGCTAATCTCCCAGCTTTTTTATTATCACAGCTGGCACCATGATGCTGTGGTTACCTTTGGAAAAAATCTTTGAGGTTAGCAGAGACACCCACCAAGAGACAGGGCCTGGGGTTATACCCTGTGGAGCCTTGAAGCTGTCCTGTTTGCCAAACCAGCTAATGCTCATGGGCTAAAACTGGTGAAAAAAGATGATATCCCAGAGCTGACCAGGAGACAAGACATGCATTCTACACCAACACATGCTTTGTGGTTTTGTGATCTAAAGACAATATGAAGCTTAGAAGCATTTTCTCCCCTTTCTAGAGAAATAACTAATCATTTGAGTGATGTGTACGTGTGCATGTATGTATACATACTTATGCACATGTATGTATGTGTAAAGTCTCTTTTCCTGGTTTGCTTTGAATGGCCCCTGAGCCACTTGTGAAGCCTCCCTCTCTTCAGGGGTGAGGGCTTAAGTCTGCCTGGGTCAGACCCTGCAGGGAAACTAAAGGACAGGTAATCTTAGGCACACAGATCATTGTAAATTCAGCAGGACTCTTGAGAAGTGCTACTGATGCCTTAGGTTTTAACTTTCATATTTTTCAAATCCCGTACTGCCTGATGTGTAACTCTGAAGTTTCTTGTGGCCTGTTGACTTCTGCTCTCCCGTGCTGGGTAGACACAACAAAGCCTCTCCAGGCCTGCTCTCCAAGGACACTCAGACTGTCCTAGGCCCAAAATGTGTAAACCAAACTCTAAAGGGGGGGGGCAAGCTTGGGGAAGCTACATCATTAAACTGAAGCTTTAATTGGAGAATTAACCCTGATATGCAAATGAACCAAACCTATAAAAGTGTGAAGAACTCGTGACCTGTGGTCCATCTTGGGGTCCATCCTGGCAGCAGCCTCTGGTTCCCCAGGGTGTACCTTTGAAGGCCTCTCAAATAAATACCTACCTTTATTCCCTTATTCTTGTCTAGTCTCTGTTTTTAGGTGGCCGCTTCAGGCATCACTATTGAAGTTATGCACTCAGCTTCCTTCATGTATTTGAACTCTCATCTTTACAATTGCTCTGATTTTCAGAACAGGTACCATCAGCTGAAAAGTGATTCTTCTTCACTTTTTCACTCTCATGGCATGCTCCTAGTCTGAGAGAATGAATCAGTGCTTCCTGATGGAATGCAAAAATGTGATGAGTAACAGGGAATTGTTGGAAAGAACAGATTAGCTTAGAGATGAAATTTAAAAATAATAAATAAATAAACAAATAAATCTGGAAACACTGACACGTGTAAACTAACACTGACTTGTCTAATTCTGAACTGCAACTTCTGCGAGATGGAGAATCTGCCACTGTGCAATTAACAAAGTTCAATAACAATTCCATTTTCTGCCCTTCATTAAAGTAACATCAGAAAAAGTGTCTACACTGCAGACTCAAGTGTACTGTAGCCATATCTGAGTTTTAAATGAGCTGTCTTGGATACTGGGAGTCCTTGGCAAGGTCAGGTTAAATTAATCTTCCTGATCTCCACTTTGTAATGGCTGTGCAGCTCTCATTACCCGGACTAGCTCAGTATTAACTTGGGTATCTTCTAACTACACTGTTTTCCATATTGCAGATATAAATATATATATATATATATGTATATATATATAATCAGTGTACTTTTTTCAGTCAGCCAAGAAAAATCCAGTTTCTTATGGTACAGTCCAGTCAAAATGTTTCCTGGGCTTGCAAGTCCCACAACACCTCTTACCCACCTTAGACCCAAGCTGCATGCAGTAGTAAAAATACCTGGATTTTTATCAGGTGTCCTCAAATTTGCTGCCTGATAAGTAGAAGTTTGGTGAGTGGTTTTTTTTTTTGGTTTTTTGGGTTTTTTTGGGTTTTTTTTGGGGGGGTTTTTTTGGTTTTTTTGTTTTGTTTTGTTTTGTTTTGTTTTGTTTTGTTTTGTTTTTTGTTTCTCTTTTTTTATTTTTCCTGATTGCTATTTCAGGACTACCTGTCCCTCACAGCTGAACATCTCCTTCATTTACCTTGTCCTCCAGGTCTCCTGTAGATTGCAGGATTTGATAATCTCCCTCCCATCCTGCCACATGACTTGCTCTAGCTCTGAGCTTGGATGTCCTTGGATGTCCAGTGCCACAAATGGAATAGACAGACATCTTGACAACCCACTTGATCAGTGTGGATGAGAACATTTTAATTTGGAAAAGGAAAGAAGAAACTTTATGTTTAAAAGTTCACATCTAGATACTGTTCACTGACTGTTCTAAAGGTTAAAAAATGGAGCAGTGAACCGGTGAAACAAAAAGTGAATACTCAGGGAGTATGAAGCAATAGGATCAAGGAGGAAAATACCAGCAAAAAGCAGTAAATATGGTTCAACATTAACACGTGTTAAAAAAATATGGTTTTACCCTCATAAGAAACATTGCCCCAGTACCCAACCAAATGCAGTGCCTCAATCTAAATCATTTCTGCACTGCGGCTTCTCTTGCTATAAGACTGCCTGTTTAACTATCTGTGCAACTGATCAATTCCACCTGTGATTGTTTGATGATTTCTTTATTTCACAAGGCCTTTTTCTCTTAGGTTCTTTCTCCCAATAAGGAAGTGGGTATTTTAGTGCTAATTAAGTAATTTTTCTTTTATTGCTTTCAATTTTTATTTTTTTTTTTTTTAGTTAAAAAGAAATAGCAGCATCATTGGAAGAAGCTTTACAATTGTCATCATCTCTTCTCCACCAGAGAGATTCAGAGGACCAATTAATGATACACATCTCTCTAATAAAAAAAATGTTGCTTTATAGTTTCATAGAAAACCTACCCCGTCCAAAGCTGTGAAGCCCAATTGACTGGGGAAGGATAGGAATTAATCAGAGGACAATAATAAACATTTATAAGGGCTATAAGCAATTTCAAACACAGTACATTGCATAGGTTGAGCATCTGACAGAAAAAAACCCTGAACATCTTGGATGACTAATCAGGATGTTCTCATTTCCTGACACAGGTCTTGATGAAACTTCCCTCCTTTTTTTAGTTAGCTTTCTTTAAAATCAGTTCCAATCTTTTTCTTTAGCTCCAGAATAATAATTTAAAGCCTCATGAAGCTTGCTAAGCAGCATTCTCTGTGGCTAGAAGTCCATTCTTGATGACTTTGCCTGTAAGTTTTGGTCTAGAGTTAGAGCTCCTACAGAACCTCTGTAGGAAGCCCAATTAGAGGGTTTCCTAAAGGGCTCGATGTGCTTCAGTGCCCCACAGTGTAGAAAGTCTGGTCATTCTTGTGGTGCTAAATCCTTCAGCGTGTTCTTTTGGGGAAGGAAGAGCAACACATCAAGGAAATGATGCTGACCTTCTGCCTTGCAGGCAACCTCAGAGACAACAGACTCAGTAGGAGAGTGGATCCTCGAGGTGAAGAAACCTGTCCCCTTACAAGACTTAAGATATTAAGTGCCCCCTCACAGTCATTATCTATGCACAGATTTTTCAGTCTCTTTTTTAATTAAAACTCCATTTGCTACATGTAGCTGTTTAAGTCTTGCAGACTGCAATATTTTGTCAAACTCACAAATTTGTAACACAAAAATACGTTTGATAATGTCTTTCATTCAGTTTTCTTATATTGCATAATGCTGGCACAATAAGACACAGTAAAACATGATACATTGCTTGTTCCTGTGCATTGATGTGAAAGCAGAATGCAATGAATATAAAAGACACTGTAAGCAAGATCATTGCAGAAAAGTGTGTGGCTCATAATTTCTTATAGTGGGTTTTTTTCTGTAAAGATTCATAGAAGTTTCAATTTTAATGTCTAAATATCTTAAAGA
>VZTI01002191.1:526151-562509 GCA_013397865.1 Struthidea cinerea | reverse complement strand
TTAAAGACTTCCCCCCCCCCGCCCATTTTTCTCTTTCAAGTTTGTGAGAGTTCTTCTGTTTGAACAATGCCTGATGATCTGTGCTGCTTCAGCTGTGGGTGCAATGCCTTATACTTTTCCAGCTGGATCACTGGGAACAATTTTTCACACTTCAGTCTGTGCTGCTGCATTAGTATAGCAGGGATATCGTGCCAGTGAGCAGAAGATTTATAAATGAACACCCAATATAAAATAATTTTAGATCAAAGTGCATTTGGGTCATGGTCTGCAAAGCTGGACTTGATTTGAAATGGTCACCTTGTGATAAGAACCTCCTTATCCTACTCATTATATTTCTTCTTGCAATGCAGGGCTGCACAGAATATAACCTCAAGTTGTGCAGTTCTGGAGAGGGCTTATATGATACCTCCTCCTGTCCCATCTGCACTTATTTCTTCTTATGGAGGACAGTGCCACAGAAAGAACCTCTGTATGTTTTGGGTTGTGGTTTTCTAACATTATTTCAGAGAAGTCTCTATTCTGACACTTAAAATGAAATCTAATATATATTTGATTCAAAATACTACTTCTTTCTGCTCTCTTCATGCTCATGAAGATCCACTTATGGTGAGTAGTATCTTACCCCTAGAAAAGCCATATAGATTTCAGGAGAAGAACCTGAGGGGTGAGATATTTACAGAACAGCTGCAGAGGATTTTGAAAGAGGTCACCCCATTTTGACTTCATGCAGTACTGACATCTTTCAGATGTAGTAGAGAAATCATTCTATAAGAAAACACACTGATCAATCAAACTCTCGGGAGAAGCAGTGAGGTTATATAAGGTTGCATCCATTCCCCAAAAGCTGGATAGAGGATGTAGATTTCTATGTTCCTTGGAAGGAAATGCTTTATTTCCAGAAAATCAGTTACATAAATTTTATTAGTCTTACGGTGGCTTAGAGGTGTTTTGGATCTTTTTAACCAGCACCCCTCCCCCAAAAACTAGAAAAATGACACCCTGTTTCTCTGCGGTCACAAAGGATCAATATCCACCAGGCATTGCATCAGAATTTAGCATATTTTTTCAAACGCTGCAGGTAAGTTGAATGTGCCAGCAGAATTGATTTAAGGCCACCTATCAGCACATGAACAGTTTACTTTTACATTCCCGTGTAAGATATATCACACAGTCTTATATCTGATGCATCGCGAACTGTGTTGTTTTTCCATGGCTTGTTTTCGAGTCACAAAGGAACACAGCTGTCAAACCAGCTAAAATGAAACTCTCCCTGGCATTTTAATTTCTCGGCTTTGTAACCTGGCAATTAAGTGTTAACCTCCCTGGCTTAGCATTGTGTTTCATCAGTCATACCAGGGTGAAACAGGTTAGATTTACTCATTTCTACAACCAATTACCAGACATCTCATTCACACACACATTCTATTCGCAGCCATTATATGGCTCATTTCATAGAAGACTGCATTTGTGTTGCTGTATTTATACTTTATTTTGCCTATGGACAGGGAGAAATGTTGTTCTGCTGAGTACTTTCTCATCCTGTCCTTAGCAGATTGCATATGCCTCCATAATTTATTTGAAACAAGCAAACAAACAAAGGCAACAAAACAAACAAACAAACAAAAGCCCCCAAACCCCCAAACCACAAAATAAAGTTACTGATGCTTTCAGAATACCTTGAGGACTTGTTATCTCCAGCAGCAGAAGCTGTGGTATCCAGTGTCTGCTATTAACATGCATATGCCAAAACGAAAAGGGAAAAAAACGCAAATGTTTGTCAAAACTGTGAATTATTTAAAGATACGATTCTGTCCTACAATCTGGAATATAGAATTTGGATCTTCTCACCACCACAAGAACATCTTAAAATATCTTCCATGGTCATGGATATGGACCTTCTCAAAAATGATGGCTGTGGCACAGCATCTTCTTTCTGCAAGACCTGGACTTCGTGTGGTAGACTTAGATGGTAGTGAGACACTTTCTGTAATGTTTTCTTGGGTGTTATTAATATTTGGCATAACTAAAAATCCTTCACCGTTACCATGTGAGATGAGGACATCTGTACATTTATTATCTCAGCCCTCTGGTGGATCCAGATGATGTAAGGGATGGGCCCAATTAGTCCAAATCAAAGCTGTACCAAGAAAAAGACGTGTGTGCTCCTGATGGAGTCCCACAGGCAGGGCTGAAAAATTAGTTTAGAGCCTTCATTATCACAGAAATTGAAGTGTGAAGACTTATACTTCATTTTAGAAGTACTCATAGATTCCTGGTGAGGTACTAGGAAAGCTTCTGGATGCCTAAGTGGCAAAATGAAGATTTATTGGTCATACTGCTAACATTTGACTTTTGAACATCTGAAGAGTTTTGACTAAGCTTAAAGAATGAAGACTTGACTATATCATGTTCACCACTCCAGAGCTCAGTCCTGCATTCCACTGCCCAGCTTCTGATGAAATCACTGAGATTTTCTTGTGCGTAAAGAATGCAAGACCAAGTTCCAAAGAAATGTTTGAACAGAATCACTGTGAGACTGCTTTTGTATTTTGTCTTCATTTCAGCCTAATGCCTGACTTCTCCTCTTCCTTGATTCTCACTACTTATGAAAAATGAATCAGATTCATTTGCACTGTTGAGCACTTCCAAGAGATTTTATTACACATTTTTATGTGCAAAGACCATTTTGAAGAATATATGTTCTCTCATGTTTAGTGCCCACTTTAGTTTCTCTTCCTGGCAGTTACAATTATTTACCACAGTTTTCCAGACTGTGCTTAGAAAAGAGGCAATAAAAACACAATGTGAAATGCTGACTCCATTAAAATAGAAAAGAATTCTACTACTGATTTCAGCAAAGCCTCTGTCTCCACAGCACAGTTTTCTTTGATTCTTGCTAGAATTTCTTGCTAGAATCAGAAGTGCTTCATGTGCAGACAACTCATTCAAAAGTCTAATTCTCTTCTGAGGTCCTTTGTATGAGATGTTACAGTTCCTTTAACAAAATCAGGTTTTAAAAGCAATGCAAAGTACACCCCAAAGTACAGAAGAAAAATCTCATTTGTATTTAATACCTTTTGAAATACTTTAAATACTGCACTTTTCAAGGTAACAAATAAGAATTCAATACTCACTCTAAAGGGAATTTGACTCATGCAGCCTTGGTAAGACTATCTGCAAATTTTTTGTGGCTACTCCATTGTTAGGGAAGTTTTTGACTTTGCTGCACATCATATTAAGCTGCATTGTACCTCAAAATCACTGACTTGTTACCACAGCTGTTCCCAGAGAATGGATGTAATCCCAGTGGATTTCAGTCTCAACAGAGATCACCAGAACAGCTCTGCACATGTGATTCCTGTGAAATAGAAAAGAGGAAAGCATGTTGTACATGAGCAGAGAGAAGCCTGGCCCTCAAGAGAAGTAGAGTCATTGACCCAGATTACAAAATATATGAGAAATTATGGTACTGTGAGGAGGCAGAGTTTAAGACTGAACAGATCCAGAATTTTTGATTTAGTTCAAGAAATTTAAATATATTAATTCAAGTTATTCCAAAATCTCACCCCACTAGTCTTGCTTTTCAATCAGTTCTTAATTAATTTGATATTTGTAATATTTTATCATCTTATGAGTATATAGAAAAAAAATCTTTTTAGGAAGTACACTATACACTAAATAACACTTAGGTGGAAAATTGCTACTAAGTCTCAGTGACCTCTGACTCTGTAAATTGACTGACATGACTTAATAGACCCACCTGGAAAAGTTCAGCTCCTCTATTTAATTCTGTGCAGTCACTCCTTTACTGCTCTGTCTATGAGGGTTCAGATGCAGCCTAGTCTCATCAGTGAGATTTCATGTTGCTGAATTTCAGTCATAAACATTAATTACTTTGTATTTTAATAATCTTATGCAGGCAGAGTTATATAGGAATAGTTTCAGGCACTCACCATACAGGATGTGCATTAGACTTCTTGCCTTTTCTCAGCAATAGCCAAGTTGCTGGCAGGCAATAGTTTCAGATAATTTCCATCTAATGGTTTGATATCATATAAAGAACAAAGGAAAGTTGTAATGAATCATAAAAGACATTTTCATTACCCCAGAATAAACTGGACACAGTTATTGAATGAGACAATTCAGTGCTATTGTATTCTGGAAAATTTCACCACATCATAGCTAACAGTATCCTATGCCCACAACTAGGCATGAGTAGGAAAGAGATTTATGAAGGAAAAGCAATAATAAAAACTCTGAACTTGCCAGATTTAAAAAAATGCAACACTGGACTCCACTTACTAAAATAATTGCAGCCCTAGTCCATTTGAAGGCATCTTATCTCTTATACAGAGGAGAAAAAAGATAGAAATAAGAATAGAACTAACTGTATGGTTTGTCATTGGTGACCAAATGTATAAGTTCTATCCTGGCATTAAAAGTGAATACAGAGCTGTGACATGTGGATTGCCTCTAATCTAAAAGCACTAACTTCTATAGCTGCAGGCATATTGTAAAAATTTGGCCTTTTATCACACCTCCCATTTCCATTTTTTCAATTATAATCCAAAGGCTCATTGATTTTGCTTGCCTATGGTAGGGACGCTCCAATAAACAATGACGAAAAAAATGCACTCTTACAAAAATAAATAATCAGCTAGTGCAGTGCAGTGAGATAAATGTTTAAAATGTTAAGACCATCACTTTTCTAAGGGAGCAATTCTATAAATATTACTTGGTCACTGGAGTCAACAGTACCATTCTAATAGGTAAAATTTTTGATCAAATCCCAGCTTTGAGCTTCCTAGCAAAGGAATTTTCTTCCAGTTACTCAGTAACTCTCATTATATTCATCCCATTATTTTACAAGAATGTAGAAATCAACACCCTCTGCTTAGATGAGCTCATGGTTATTAGACTGAGAGTGAAGCTTCTTGGTGAGGAAGAGATACAGATTTAGGAGAAGCAATAGGGAGAAAGTTGAGCCACAGTTTTGCTAGGAAGGTGATGTTTTGTGTGTTGCTGTTGGCTTTGTCTTATTACCCTGAAACTTCCAAAATCTATACCTCAAGTTCTCCAACTATTTCACTCAGTTCTGGACAAAATTTCAAAAGACATCCTTTCACCTTTTCTGTGCTGCTATTAACCCTTGCATGGCTGCAAACAGAGGGCTCTTCATTGCAGGCACAGGTGGTATGAAAAGGGATTGTTTCATGGCTCTTGTCTGTTTTTCATCTTCCCTTGAAGAACCCATTCCATGAGATCAAACTCATCATGGAAAACTTACAGGAAGATGCCATCACATTCCTTCCATCCACACTGCTATAAAGACTTTATATGTGCTGTAAAGTCATATCGCTCTTCATTATATTTTAAACCTTGAATATTATTATCTAGTCAGAGAAAAAAAAAAATTGTTCTGATTTTTCTTCTGGAAAGATGAGATGGATCTCAAATACTTTACTGCCTTTTAAGTGCTTATAAAAGCATAACTACAAAATAATATTTTATGATATGCTCAGCATTATTTTCCTTCCCATATACTACTCTTGCTGACTTGGGCAAAAAAGTTATGCAGGCCATGAATGGAAATCATTTTTCATATATGAGAAGAGTGAAGGATTGGTTCTTGCTCTATCTTATGCCTGGTGGCTCAGGTCCAGTTGTCTCCCAGAAGTTATGAAGTTTGTTCTGGTAGGAGTACTCAGTCCTATCTTAGCAGTTCAGAAAGCATGGACAGAAAAATATTTACACTGAAGCCATTGTAATATTGTCTCAGAGGCAGAAGACTGGTATCAGATGGATAACAGGTCTTATCCTGTTTAACCAATTTTATCTTTCTTTGCTCTGTGGCACAAAATATCTAAAAAAAAAAAGAAAACAGATCAAAAAATCCATAGAGGTCTTTTTATTGACTCATAAAGTGCTTCATTCCTATGCAAATGACACTAATATTATGGAAATGGCACACCAGCAAATGGGCAACCTAATTTTCAAACCAGTATCATTCTTAAAAATCACAACGATACAAAAAATAGAACAATATCATTTGTGCAAAGAATGAGGGAGAAAAATCGCTGTACATAGAGCTGTTTAGAATTACAGGATGGCGTTTGACACGGTAGGTATGGTGCTTACTATGAAGAAAACAGCTTTTTTTAATTCATGGGCATCTAGTAGGAAAACCGAATGGTCTGAAAGAATATGATAAAAACTTTATCTCCCTCTTCCTGAAGTCTGTATTGATTTGGATTAGATCCTGTGTATATTGCATGATAAGCAGATTTGTATTTATTCTTTTGTATACTATGCAAAGCATCAGAATACAAAATCAGGTGTGCTTAAGCTTTATGGATATGGGCTTATAGTAATGCAGCAGCCACGCTAAGCCATTTACAGGAGAGAATTGTTACTAGGAGAAGATCCATTACATTTTTATAGTGAGAAATCATAAGCCCATACTTCACACTTCTGTGCAGGCATTAACAGTAAACTAGATAGGAAATCATTCAAAATGGCATGAAGGAAAATAATTTTATGATCACTAGAGGACCTTGAAGAGACTGAGAGTTACACTTGTAAAAATTACAATGAGAATACATCCTTTACAAATGTCTTGTAAAAGGAAAAATTTATTATCATTGTTATATTTTGAGGATCTCGTTTTCCTGGTGATTTTTAGCAGCTCTGTTCCTAGTGGCAGTTCTTTTTTTATTATAATTTTTTTTTGATCTTTGACGGAATGATAGATCATTTTCACATTTTTGACAAGGACATAAGAATGAATGAGATAATAAAAATTGGGAAATTGCTGTTTATTGATAACAAATCTCATATTTACATCCCACTTTCAGTAACCAATGAAAGAGAGGACATGTTTACATAGACAGCTATCATCCATTTTTTATAAAACTCAACAGCTGTTCAGTACTATACAGCTATTGCAGTTTTAGTCAGGGCCAGGAAATAAGTGTTTGGATTGGAACTGCCAAATGTTTTTAGTTAATCCAAATATGCATATCTGAGATTTAATGTGGCCAGAAGTGTAGCTTCTCTTGGTGTTAAAAATTAAAAATTATCTTTCACCGCTTCAAGAGGGTAGAACTATGACCCTATATCTCAGTTGGGATGACACACAGCTCATGGGACTGGCTCATGGACAGTTTCCACCTTACTGTTTGACCTGTCGTAGCCCTTTCTTATGAATTTATGAGACATTCACAGAAGAAAATTTAATATCTGCCTCTGCAAGGAGCAGGAAGCTTCTCAAGAGAAAAGGAAAACAGTCATCTTTGTAATAATTTACTTATATGAATATACATCAATATGTTTCTTTATTTGAGTGCATGTTGCCCTTTATTGTCAAAGGGAACTCCACAGAATTTGCCCTTTGGTGTCTATTGTGCTTTTCCAATCACAAACCCAGCATGAGCAAAAAAGCACTTAGGTATAGGAATTAAGTTGTTATAATTTCCAATGAGTACTCAGAGAAATTGTTGATTTTCATGTCTACATGTCTCTTGCCTACCTAGTTTAGTAATTGTGGGCAAGTTTCAGAGTGGAAATTCTAACTTTAGGGTTGGGTGAAAACCTAACATCCTCTGTTTGAAAACACGGATGGAATTTGCATATGGCAGCCAAAGCTCATATGTAAATATCTATAGTATCCACTTTATAGATGAGTTAACAAACAGTAGGAGCCAGGGGTCCTGCTCTTTCTCACAGAATATATATCTGCCCTCGCTTTAACCTCCCCACACTCCAAACTAGGCCTGCTGAAGTCAATAGCATTTAAGTCAATAGCTGCAATGAATTGCACTGAGGTCAGGAGCAGTGTGCTTCTGTAAAACTGGCATAATCTTGAGGAGAATCTGTCCCAGCATCTTTAACCATCAGCTGTCTCTTTTTCTCTGCCTCCTTCCACTGACAATGACTATGGGAGACTTGCATTCCAGGGAAAAGTCATCTCACACAGACAGGGGGAAAGGAAAGGCTCAAGGACAAATGTTAGACTCAGGCTTATAAATCTCTGCTGAGACAGGTAAATGAGAAGATGTTGTACCAGAGAGGTGACCCTTAGTGAGTAATGAAACTTCTTTGAGGCTAAGTAGGCAGTGTGTATCAGCTAATTAATGTAAAATGGAATTTCCAGTTGTGGTTTTATAAACATGCAGGGGTTCTTCCTTCTACTCCTTTTACCAAGATACCCCTTGGAGCAAGTTTTCCTTTAAATGACAATGATTTGAGTCTGCAAAAATAAAAGAACAAAAATACAGAAAATAGGAACACACAGATCTCAAGACAGATTCTTATGCACGCAATCTGACAGAGTTTATCCATTTTGAGATTTGCGCATGCAGCTCCTTCTCCTCCCCCAACTCTGACACCTTTAACACATTTCTCCAGATATTGGGAGATATTTTTAATGGGTGCAAGGCATGAAGGGGGGTGAGTTTTTCTTGTGAAGTTTTTTATGGTGACCCAGGTAATGCTGTGAGCAAGCCCCAGTGCTGGCAGATGGACGAAGCCACATTCCCTTTAGTGGAGTCAAAATTAAGTAGCTGATGGCCTGAGCTTATCTGACAACAAGAGGCACATAAGGAGGCAACAAGGCACCTCTCTGCTATTCTCGACCTTTAATAGACTTTCCCATCACCATACCTTGTGAGCATTAGCAATTTTTGTTTTCTATTACCAAATTAAAAATTACAGTTAAGCAGGATAGGTTTTAACCAAGAAAAGTATTAAGAGAAAAATTCCTCTAGTTTTACAATAATTTCCATCGTATAAAGAGAAGTATGTATGAAACTTTCAGAAGGTCTATTCTCTGCGAGCAATTAAATTATTTATATGGTGTATAATTAATATGTTCGGTGATTTTGGTAAAGAGGCTTAGCTTTTAATCCTTCTCTAAAGATAAAAGATCACAGGAATGAAATGCAAATTTGAGGTCTTATTTTATGTTTGTATAATAATATCAAGCACTTTTCACTGTGGACGATTCTCAAGAAAAAACAAGAAGAAATCCAGAAATCCCCACAGGCTAATGATTACATTATCAATGCAAGCAAATTCCTCAGCACAATGCTGAAAGGCTTAGGCATAACAGCACTTCAGTGCTCTCTGAATCCATGGTGTAGCAGATCAGCTGTCAAAATACCTTAGTTTCCCACAGGTAATTTGGATATCTAATAGGCGTAGCAACTAAATGCTCTAAATCCATTTATTTAAGGAAAAATCTTCCCGGTTTCAGAGGACACAGAGGCCCCAAATACTGCTGAACTGCCATTTTCATTACAAGAAGCTGGACAGAGTGAGACAGACAGACAGACTGCAGATCTCCCATGGCCTTTGGCATCATGATCTGCAGGCGAAGAAGAAATGTCCTGACTGTGATCTGCAAAGTGTGTGAAGCTATTGGCCATACACTCAGAAAAGGGATTAAAAAAGGCCAGTGACAGAGCAAATCCTGAGATCTGCACGAGATGAGGTCTGACTGATCCGTGCATTTCCACTGATACATGTACTCGAGTTGTGGAGTGGTGTGAAAATGTCCAGCAGTGCTGTACATGCATGTCCCTGTGATGCACACACGTGTCACTCACTGCTGTTGCAGCTCACAGTTTGCCTCATAGAGCAAATCATCTTGTGGAAACAGGCAAGCTTCTTAGTGATCTAATAAAATCTGATTTCTTACTGATTCACTCACTACTTTCTCTTATCATAATAAAGCAGCTCTCTTCCAGGCTCCCTGTAACCACATTCTTTGCAAGTTTTTTTTCCCTTGACAAGCATATTCTCTGACCCAAACCTCCCTGGCCACCTGCCCCTGTGCAGGGAGCCTGCTGATCACAGGCCAGGCTGGTGCTGAGAGGCTCCCTGCTAACTCCAGGCTGCCTGGGGAGGGGAAGAGCAAGCTAAAAAAATAAGTTATCCTGACTGCAGGGTAGTTGTGGGTCCTACTGCTCCTGTGAGCTGCAATTTCCATGGGGGGGTTTAAGCCAGGAGACCTCTGTGTCTCTGTCAAATCTAGATGAGGTTGGATGATGGATGTAAGGGCTGTGTTGTAGGCACAGACTAATATGCAGACGGACACCCACCCTGTGTAAATCTCACTTTATTAGGAAAAACATCTTAAAATGTCCTCAGGTCTCTACTATCTTTAAAAACAAATCTAATTCTCCCCATGAAAAGTGTCGTTTTGAGCATGAAATAGGAGGAAGTCATAGGGAAAGTGTCTATTCTGTGAAATTTTCAAAGCTGTTCTCCAAATTTTCAAAGCTTTTCTCCAAAAAGAAATTTTGTTTGCAGAATCCCAGGTATTTTGGACAGCCCAAGGTGAACGCTGGAACTTCCAACAAATTTGAATGTTGCCCATCTTTGAAATATTTTCTGTCACTAATGAAGGTGACAATCAACAGTCTTTCTATACAAACCCTCCATAAGTTTGAGTTAATAGCTTGTTTCTCCCATGATAGTTCGAGTCTGAGGAAGGCTGAGCAGGACACGTATATATTTGGTAACTACAGATCCAGCAGCAGTCCAGGTTTTCCCCTTAACTTCTGCATACACTAAAAAAATATTATGTGGCCTATTCTGTATTACTGTGAGAATGCTCAATATTATCAAATATGTTTGGTGTAAGTTTCTGGGAAAGACAGCCAGGAATATTGTCATAGCAGCCAGGTTCTGAATGGCCCTGCTGAGCTTATATCTCACATGTTAACGTATCCTCCATTTGATTTGACCATTTCAACCCTTATTCTATCAATCTGTGATTAGTCACTTGGTGGCTGTAAGCCACTAATTAAGACAGAATGGAATAAAGCAAGAAGTTTAACAGCTAAAGGTAGAGCAAACAAGATTCAGCCACATGAAAGTTTACTCAGTTTGCATTAAGCTGTAAATTAGTAATTTTTTTTCAACCTAAAATATATTACTGCAGTACTAAATGTATCTACATAAAACCAAAAAATCTCAAAAAAGCAGCATAAAATTGTTGGGAAAAATAAACCCATGAATTATATACAAAGAATTCACACTAACTAATATTCTTTTATCTGAAAATAATCTATACCAACAAAGAATTTTGTTTTAGAATACACAGGTGAACTGTTGCTTTGTCATTCTAGACAACACAGTTCCCCTAAGAATTGAATGAGAAAAAACAAAACAGGCCACTGTCATCATTTTGGCAATTTGTCCGAAAGAGGTTGAAATCTTTTTTAGTTTCATTTGAAAAGATTTTACATCCCCTGTGTTTACTTCGAGGTTGAGACTCAAAGTTCAGAATACAAAGGAAATCTAAATAGTGGACTGGAAATATTTATTCATTTCAGATCATCCACACAGTGGTTCTTACTCAGTGTTTTTGCTCATGCTTGTTTATATTATTCTTCAGGATCTAGCAAATGCCATAACTTTCTACAAAATGAATCTCACTCAATTGCTAAAAAGACAATTTTAATGAGTAGCTGCATTAAATTAACTTTGGAGAATGTCCCAGCCGTGTCATTTTCATTCATTGCTTCTGTCTTTATAAAAAACTTGCATTGTACTCTGAAAAACTGTTGTGAAATTAAAGTTTTGTCAATAATTCTGAAAATCACAGAAACAGAGATTATAAATTCAGACTTGGCAATGCCATTACTGTTGGAGTACAGTACAACGTGTTTCAAACACAGTGAGAGATTTTGTTACAACAGATTATATTTTATTTTGCCCATTCACAGGTTGCAAATAACTTTACATCTTTCACAAATGCACAGCAGTAAATAGCTGCATATTTCTGTTGAATTTCTTCCCTGTGCAGACCAAAATCCATCACTTTTCTTGTACCCTCTCTTTACCTCCCCACTTGGGCAAGGCTGCCAGATTTGTAGTTTGTTCC
Source organism: Struthidea cinerea (assembly GCA_013397865.1). Lineage (NCBI taxonomy): Eukaryota > Metazoa > Chordata > Aves > Passeriformes > Corcoracidae > Struthidea > Struthidea cinerea. The sequence goes on along the minus strand of VZTI01002191.1, from coordinate 550,619 downwards.
AAGTGGAAGAAAACAAGAATCTGCTGTTTGAGATGACAGTGACTTCTGTCTGGTCCATTATCAGATCACAAAGTGTGATTTCCTTAGGATGCCAGCAGAAAGCCAATCATTATGAGAGTTGTTTTATTTCCATTGCTCTAGACAGCTGACGTAAGAAACAAGTCTCACTTATGTAAGAGTAGCTCTGGACAGAAAAAAAACCACAGTAAAATTAATGTAGGGGGTTCTTTTTATAACATGTCACTCAAATCTTAACACAAAGAACCATTTTAAAAATTGACAGCCTGCAAACCAAGTGAGTTGAAATTGATAGTAGATTTTTTAAATGTCAATTTTTAAATAAGTATGTGTAGACGTTGTGCTTAGGGACATGTTTTAGTGATGGACTGGGCAGTGCTGGGCTAATGGTTGGATTTGATAGCCTTAGAGGCTTTTTCCAGTCTAAAAAATTCTATGATACTACAATTTTTTTCTTTTCCTTGTACCCTTACAGTATGATAATTTCATCCAAATGCATCTCCTACTATTTGTTTTAAGAGATCACTAATGAAAAAAAGGCAGTTTTTATCACTTCTTCCTTCTTATCCACTGCACTGCATATTGGTTACAGTGTCAAGAAGCAAGAGATTTGTTTAACATAATTAGTTCTTCATATAACTCAGCTGTTGTTATCACCCAATTATCCCCCAGCTACTTTGAAATCAATTGTTAAGAAACCAGGCTTCCCAGATAGCAAAGATTTTAAATTTTATTAAGGAAGTTTTACCAGATGTGTGTATAAGAGCACATAGGGGAAAATTATGGAAAATGCACATTGCATTACATGATATAGCCTTTTGGAAAGATTGTCTCTCTTAAAATTTGCATTATGCAGAACTGCATCACTGTTTACAAAGAACATTGATAAAACAGGCAACTGTTGTGGCAATTTAATGAGCGTTTTATTTTTATTTTCTATTTTTAGAACTCCTGTTAGTACATTTGCTTTTAACAGGTGTTAAGGTACATGCTTTCAGCAAAACAAATTAGAGAGGAAATTTTGTTTCTTTTATGGGATTGCTGAAGACTGCTTTTTTCTTATTTAAGGTGTTACATATTTTAGTCAATTAAAATTATCATCAGTTTGTTACAAGACAATTCTCATCTGTGACGTCTGGCCAAATTTTGGGTGAACACATGAGAACTGTATGTGAGAAATTTCCTTAACAATTAAATTGTTCATCGAATTTAGAATTTATTCCTTGTATTTAGGAGGACTCTCAGCCCTGCTTTCACTGGACTCTATCTGCAATTCCAGTTGAGTTGCCAGGCAGCAGGAGTCGGGCCTTAGTGTGTTAGGGTAGAGAGGTGAATTTCTCAGCATGTTGCTTCACACGCTTGAGGATCACTGTGAGATTTAAACCTCCTTCATTTTTACATTGAATTTCTACGAAAAATTTTTCAATTCTAGCAGGGAACATGCTCCTCCCACAACATTTTGATCACTTGTGAATATTCCAGCAAGGATGCCTTCACAATACCTGGTGGCACCATAAAGACCAAAAATAAACATCAACATTTCTTGAAATGTGTAGTATTTCTTTCTTGATGATCCCTTTTTTTTTTTCCTCTTCTCCCTATACATCTTAAAAAAAGTTTTTGCTTACTGCAGGGAAATGATACGGTGTTCACCAAGTCCTGTATCTCTTGTCATCTGCACGCTTATTGATGTGCCTCTATTTAGGCTCAAGGACATTTTCTCACTGTGTCCAAATGCCTTTCTGGTGGCTGATTACATTGGCATTTTCCTCTTCCATTTCTGGCAGGGTTTCAGTGTATGTTTTGCAAGGATAAGTGAAGTGTCAATGAAGTTAAATGAAAAGAAACACAAGAAATGAATTGTTCAGCTTTGGCTTCATGGTCATCCAGCTAAGCATTAAGATGCAAATGTTTTCTGGAATATTACAGAACAGCTGAACTGCAGTGATGCAAACAAGTCTTGTGGTTTGTCAGGTACAGCACTGGATTATTTTTATCTTCTGTTTCTAATTTTGCAACATTTCTACATTTCTTTCATGGTAACCTATATCATAAATACAACACACATAGAAGGTGCAGAAAGGAGTTGGCAGAACCTGATAACTTAAATTCTCTTGCCAAGTTAGAATGATCTTTTAGACTAAATTCAATTGCCAAGTCATAATTATTTCATGTGATCTTTCTTTGGTTGAATTAAATCTCTTTTCCCTGGTATCCAGTGCTAGGATGCATGGGAATGGTTCAAAGGTGTGCCAGGGGAGGTTCAGAATGGACATTGGGAAGCTTTTCTGTACAGAGAGGGTGGTGTTTGAATGCTGGAACAGCTTCCTGGAGAGGTGGTTGATGCCCCAAGGCTGTCAGTGTTTAAGAGGCATTTGGACAACGCCATGCTTTAGCTTTTGGTCATCCCCAAACTGGTCAGGCAGTTGGACTTGATGGTTGTTGCAAGTCCCTTCCAACTGAAATAGTCTGTCCTATTCTATTCTAAAGACGTTTTTAATTCACTCACAAAAATTCTCAGTTTCTGTATTTTGCTAAAAATTTCTGAATCTGGAAATATAGAACAGCCTTTCTTTATTTAGGTTTTTGCTCCGGCTAAAAATAGTTTGGTTTTGTGTGATGTGGTATTTTTACTCTTTATAATCTCATTTTGCTATTAACACTGAAGACTCCTTTCAAGGGTTCTTCTTAAGGAGATTTGAACATCCAAATGATGCATCTGATTTTGGGCAAGCAGACCATTATCCCATTTCTTTTGAATCATGACTGACAAAGAGTCAGCCTGGATCAAGCACTAAACTCATATAATAGTCAACCCATCTATATTCAGACAAATCCTGTGGGTTTTCAAGCACTTTTGAAGAGGATATGAAAATTATCACATTAGGAAAGTGGTAGTTATTGCTGCTACTCTCACTCTGGATTCATGCTTTAATAGAAATTCTGTGCAACTTTTTTCATTGTTTAAATCCTAGAGGAAAAGTCTGTTTACATTTCTTTCTCCAGCATGAAGATGGACAAATGATAATCTGCTTTGCTGGGTTTAGCCATAGCAACTGAAGATTCCTGGCTGTATACATAGAATATCAGTACTACACTAAAAATACATAAATAAATAAAATGGAAATTACTTTCCACAGAAATTAAATCCAAACCCAGATATATCCATGGCCAAGGGGGAAATAGAAATGTGTATTGATATTTTACAATACAAATAATAACAGAAAAGCAGTAACATAAAGTAACTTTTAAAGTACATGGTTTCCATGAGAACTTTGATTTGTTTTGTTTTAGTTTAGTTTGGGTTTTTTTTAATCAAGAATGTGCACAGCTAGGTAACTCAATTCTTGTAAGAGAAATAGAGAAATAGGACATTATGGCTTGGAAAGGGTTGGCAGACAGGAAAACCCTTATTTGCTCGGTGGCTGGCAGTTGCTGTGCTGGATATTCACAGCGCTTTCAGCAACACGCCAGTGATCCAACAGTGACCATCATGTAAACATGTCAAGATAAGGACATAAGACCTGTTCAGTCTGTCTCAGAGAGGTATGTCAGCTCTCTAACAGAACTGAAACAAGGTTTTGTCTGTTTAACTGTAAGCTGGATCCGCCATGCCCGCTGCACTTGTGTGTACACCAAACGACATCACAGATGGCATTTGTGCCAATCTAACCATGGCACTGAGGGGCTGCACTGCCCAGTACGTTTTTCCTCCGTCCTCTTTTTCTCCTCCATTCCTAACACATCAGTGTGGTTGTCTGCTATCTCACAGTGCAAAGCGAATTTTCTGCAGTGAAGCTCCTGGGTTTTATCTGTGATAGCTGTCTGCACATACCAGTGTTGCGTGTTACATAATTGCTCAAATTATTGGCATTGTCTTTGAAAAGAAGTGTGTTTTTATTTTCAAATATGAGCTATTTTGTGGAGCTATTTTAGCCTAAGCAAGATTTCTTGCTTAAAAAAAGAAAACTAGTTGGGAAAATATGTGAATACTAGATAAAGAAATTGAAAACATGGGATCAAGAAAGCATTCAAAATTAAGTCAAATTAACCCAGACAGAGCAGGTCTGTATCAAAGACTGCATAAGGGAATGTCATTAATTTTCACATTTATATGAAGTTCTCCATTATTTTCCTATTTGAAAAACGGTACAGTCATTTTTCCAAATATGAAGAGCCCTGTCTATTGGGTTTAGTTTCCTATGAAGAGTCTTTATGCTTTCGTTAATGTAAAAATTATAACAGGGTAGTATATCTGAGAAGCTCCATGGATGAGGTGATTAGGAAATATGTGATGTTTCAGCTCTAAAGCCATAATTTACCCTGGATGCTACGAACATCACCTGAAAACCACCCACTAACTTCGTGTCAGAAGAACAGCATTTGCTCAGGACAGCTGAAGAGGAACAAAGTTGTTCATGCTTTTCACATTAAACTACCTTTATTCCTTCTCTCCTCTTGCAACCTATGGTTGTTCTCAATGGTTCATTTTATGACACTGGTCACTAGGGAAATGCTCTGTGGAGGACCTGACAGAGCACAAGTTCAGGGGCAAGGGGAAATAATTGATGCAGCAACTTGATGCAGCAGCAATTATAAATATTTTAATTATAACTGAGGTTGAGATATGATACCTGACCTACAAGACTTCTGTAACAAGATTCGTACTGCAAAAAGACACAAAGGTAAGATAATATGGATACAAGATTTAAGGGAAAAGTACTTCCTAAGCATCCTGGGGAAAGAGGAAACTTTCATCAGGGATTTGAAAAATGCATAATGCTTGCCTTGGATGAGGAATCCCTGTGCTGTATGCACATATACCTCCTCACATTTTGCAGTATACCTTCCCAGCTCAAGGTATCATAAATTCCCCTCGGCAGCCTCCAGAGCTCCCCCAGGTAAACACCCCTTAGTGCTGCTGCAGAGGGTGGGGCCCAGAGCTACTACAGCAGGTAAAGCTTGCCTCCCTGTGAAAATCCAACCCCCTGGGTAGTGTTACAAAGAGCTCATCTAAATGGAATAAGGTCACTGTGATGGTCAAATCGCTCAGGCTACAATTTTAACCAACAATTTGAAGTCTGTCTCTTCAAGCACCTCAAAAGCATCATGAGTTTCCTTCAGCCTGTGATGAATATTCATCCTTTCAGGATGAATAAAAAGAAACAAAAAGACAACCAAGAGCTACTTTGGCTGTTTTGTTAACAGAGGTTGTGGCCAGGACTGATGGCAGCCTAGGCCATGTCACCCCCTGTAGCTTTGAGCTTGCAACCACAATTCTTCCCAAGGTAGGATCTGGGGTGCCAATGTCAGATCACAATCACTGCTGAGACCATTCCCTTAAGAAACAAACTCTAAAATCAGGCCTTGTGGATAGGGTCAGACAGATAAATGCTCAAGGAAATCTTGACAATTAGCAAGCTTCAAATGCCACGTACTAAATAAGAAGAGCCAGATTTAGCCAGGACATGTGTGTAGCTCTCAAATAACTTTCCATTACCCTCCTGAGTCAGTATTGCCTACAAGGTAATTTAACTTACTGTCTTGTCTTCCCTGTTGATAAAAAAATAATCTCTTCCTCTGAGACACCTAACGGATGATCTGAAATACATGCCTAAATAATTATCTGTCTAGGAGACTCTTTTATATGGTGAGTCATCACTCACTGTCACTATAAAGGGCTTGTTCTAATTTTGAGACCCTCATTAGAATTAAAATATCAAACAACGTATATGCCTGTGACAGCTAGTCCACCAGAATTGCAGCAGGAATTCTGTAAAGCAAGAAGAAAACAAGGAATGTTCTGAAGCCACAAGTCTAGAATATACAATATTTTCAGCACAGAGTGAAGTCAGAGTTCAAGGCACAGAACATTTGAGTTCAACATGCTTGGAGGACTTTTTTCTTACTAATTGTCTGTGAGCAGAAGAGAAAAATGTTGAGAAAAGCAAAGATGCAAAATATTGTACTCCAGTGCAAACTTCCATGGTACCTCCAGGGAAGGAACAGAATGTAAGCTACTAGATATAAAAAGCAATAGTTTTTCTTTTTTATTATTGTTGTGGAACAGAAGGTAGGTTTGGGATTACAGGGGCTCTTATAGGATACCTTATTGGTTCCTATGCAGACTAGCATGGAAGAAAAAAGTTGGAAAATAATCTAACAAGAATGTTGAGTGATTTCCAGCTCCCAGCTGAAGTCAGGTTCTCATACTTTTTTTCCAACCATTTTTGTATTTCCTTTCTTTTAGAAGACACAAAAGTAGCAGGCTAAAATTAAAGAAAAAAAAAAATTGAGAAATCCTTTTCCACAAGCTAAAACAGAGCTCAGTGTGACATTGGACTCCAGAAGTCAAAGCTGGAGTGGAGTGGGAGGAAGCAAACTACAAAGTCTTGAGGAATTGGAATGTCCATAGAAAAAACCTGCTCTTTGTGCCTAATCTCAGCCATTAGGGAGCAATGCTTGGTTAGCAGGATTTGTTTAAACCATACATCAGAACAGTTCTTTGAAAGAAAATTTGACTTTTGACTCAAAAAACCCATTGAACTGGAAATGGATGCTGAAAAGCTGAAAACCTCAGTCTGTGGCTGGGAATAGCTGTAACTTAGTAGACTTAGACAAGTGAGGGCTTTTCCTCAGAATATTAGGGAGAATGCAGAGGAAGTTTAGGGTACAACTGAACGTGTTAAATGTGTGGGTTACCTGCTTATACAGCAATTGTGAAAAAGGAATTACATCAGCATAATTCTGAAAGTCATTTTATACTAAATACATGTGAGCTGCACAACCTAGTTTATATTTATGCTGCTGTTCTCACCCACTGGATCAGCTTCAGGTGGGTACAGCTGCTCCTGCCACAGAGGGACCTGAGAGAACCACTGGGACTTCCCTGCCACTGTGGGGAGAAAAAACACTGGTTCTTCTTTCTCAGAGTGTCTCTTGACTTTGGGCTAAACTAACTCAGATGACATGGTCGTGATTTTCCCCCCAGCTCCCACTGTTTGATCTTGGTGTGAGGAACCCTCCTGCTTTACATCTACTGAACCAATTTGGCTGCTGCTTGGCAGGGGTTTACTCAAAGTCCATCACCTGCCAATAGCTGACCAAGAAAAAAACAAGAAAGGACAACCCCTAGTCTCAAGATCCTCACACTTATGTTCCTGTCTCATGTCCCTTTGCAATGCTTTGATGAAAGCCCTTGTTTCAGTGTCCCACGCCTGAAACATCCTGTCCACATTACTTCTCTGCTTACCCTCACGTCCCCTTCCTCAGCTTCTTTTTTCCATCTCCAGAAGAGGTTCATGTGTATCAGTTGCCAGTTAAATAGATACAGAAGCAATTGACAAGAGATAAATAGCTGGTTCCTGGAAAATAAAAATAATTCTGCCTTTATTTTCTTTACACCTGCTCCTAAAGTCTCCCCGTTTCCTCTCTGCTTTTAAGCATTGTGTGTGTGACCTCCATACACACAGACACAAAAATACCCCAGCAAACAAACAAAATACCCACATCAAAGGCTTAAATAAGTTCAAGAAGGGTGGGTAACCCATGGATGTTTAGCATTGCAGTGAATGGTTGTCTCCTCTATATCACCCTGCAGATATTCATATAGCTCTACCTTGGCTCTGCTCAGAGAAAGAAGCCCCTTTTCGAGCTGTGATATTTAGGGTTCATCCATGTTTTGCACAGCCTGTACCTGCTCCCACCTCATGCTCATCAGCAGCAGCACCACCTTAGAGGTTTCCTATCTGCTGCCTGAACAGCAACAACTCACAATTCCTGACGTTTTTCTTCCCCTTGAGAAACCTGCTCTCTGCTTTGAGCCCAGGTCCAGGCAGAGATGTGCCCACCACCGGTGCTGATCTCTGTAAATGGTGAGCTGAGGTACAGAGGCACCAGGCCTTGGCCATCCACATGGGGGGCAACGAGCTGGGCCTTTGCTTTGGCATCTTGTCTGTGCCAAAGCCTGGAGAGATGTCCTGGCAGCTGCTCTGTCAGCAGTGGCAGCGTCACAGTGTGCGGGCAGTTGGCTGGTTTTGGTGTCTCCCTCCATCCCGTGCCTCTCTCTCCTCATCCCCATCTCTCCCTGTCCTTTTCCAAGCCCCTGCCCTGGAACTCCCATTTCAGAAGCCCACCCAGCCCCTCAATACCATCCTGTGGCAGCATGCCCCAGCCCCTCATCACTGGCTCCCCCTGTCCAGCCAGGTCTGTGCTGCTGAGCTGCTCAGCCGTGGGCAATCTGCGGGGGCTTGGGGCTTCCTTCCCACCCTCCGGGCACAGGCTGTGCCATGAGTGACTCTGCATGAGGCACCTTCCTCCAGGAAACCACGACGTGGCATTTTACCCTGGCAACAACCATCATTCCTGGCAGATCAACACTTGCCTACTGCCCAAACCTCTCCTGGGTGTTCCTGCACAGCTGCCCTGCTGAGCTGGGAGGGACCTGCTCAGGAATCACTCTGTGCCACTGGAACCTGGCAAGAACAACACCCCTTGCCTAGGGATCACCGTTTTTTGAGGGTTTTTAATAAGATATCAGCTCTATAGTAGCTGATCTTATGTGTCAGCTGTCCCAAATGTAGCAGAAAATACTTTCTCTTATACATATACACACATGTCTATTATATTTACCTATTATATTATGAAGCAGTCAGGATTAGATACATTTTTAAAGGGTCCTTTTGCTCCTTGTTGCAAAAATTAGGCTTACAATTATCGATTAGTATGGTCCATCACATTCTGTGTTACTGCTTTAAAGAAAACTGCTGTAGCAATGGTTCTAAGTTTGTCTTGTGTAGCATTTGATTCAATGGGCACATGATATCACCAGTGTCTTTGAGTCATTTTATGACATTTCCTTTGCTGGGTTCTGTAGAGACTTCTGTAATATCTATATCTTATATAAAAAAAATCCCAAAATATTTTTCTTCCAACCCAGGCTAATGTGAAATCCAGCTACCTCTGATTGTTATTAAACTGTGCAAGTTGCCAGCTCTGCTGAAAGTTTTCTGAAGTTTCAGCAACTTCTGAGTCAGCCTGTAACATTTGTGGTTTTATGTGGAAATTGTGCCCAATCAACGATGAATGTGAATGCACAGCTTTGGGCAAAATGTGGATATGTAAATGTATCTGCATTGACACTGAGGAAAAATGTCCCCTTTAGTTCCTTATAAGGTGAGTCTTATACAGCTGTAATATAGAGCTATGAAAATGATGAGAAATTAGATTTTATTTGAATAAATTAAGAATGAAGATAAATATTTTTCTGTATTCTACGGCTGGGTTCATTTTCTCCTGTTCTAGTTCAGTCCTGTCTAGCACTGCAGTGACAAGCAGAGTGCCATCTCGTGGATAAAGACCTGTACTCAGAACAAAACATGGACTTGTCTTTTCTCCGCTGGTTGGAAGAAAATCCATTATGGTGTACAAATATGACCCGGGACAGCAAGCTCCATGCACAAGCACTGGTGGGTTTTGACACTTCTTCCCTCCTGATACACAGCAACAATCCCACTGGGAGTGTGCCAGACAGCAGCACCAGTGGAATCCAAGCATGTATTTCCCTGGAGTGTAATATTTTGAATTATGCTGGTGGTAATATGTAGTAGATATTCACTTGGTTGGCTTATTAATAGAGAACAATTTCCCACGGTGGAAAATGTACCATTTTTATCATGGTATGTTAATTATAATATTTCACATGCCAGTAAAGATCAGTCACAATTTATATTTAGAGAAAGTCTGAATGATTAAGAGCATTCCTGTAGCTTATGTTTTAATCCAGTTTTGGAATAGAGACAAAATCAGTATTGCCTGCCTATTAATAGCTGATAACAAATTTAAGGCATATTTCTGTGCAATCTGTCCATAAATTAGGTTCAAAAAAAGAGATGAATTGCCATACCATAGCATTCAATACACTCTCTCTGCAGTATCACAAACATACACATGGATTTCCTTGTTCCCTCTAAATGCTGGCCAGCTCCAGTAAACGGCTAAACCATGAATTGAAATCTGCTTCTCTGCTCATATTTTATCTGTGGTTGCATCCACACCTTGGCCTTCTGCACCTCATTCCTACACAGCCAGAAATTGTCCCCACACTCTTCCCAAGCTACCTGTGCCTGCTTCCACTGCCTGTGCATTTCTCCTTTCCCTTTAGTTTGACCAGCAGTTTCCTACTCAGCCATGTCAGTCTCTTGCCTTCCTTGCCTGATTTCTGGTGCCTGGGGATTGAGAGCTCTTGTGCTCTATGGAAAGTGTCCTTAAAAATCTGGAGTAGGGTGGAAATTGCTCCTTTTGCCGTCTACTGGCCCAGCTATGTCATCTAACTCTGAGATGCCAAACAGACCCAGCGAGGGCATCTGGGCTTCCTTTGGCTTAAGCTGCTGCTGAATGAAGGGCAAACAGATAGACCCGTGAGAAATAAGGGCACTGCAGTTTTAGCCACCGAAATTCTCAGGCTCCTAATGAAACTTATCAAATTAATCTCACTACAAAGCAAATTGCAGTGTAAACAAAGCAGAGTAGCCTAATTTGCTAAACCAATCTGGGTAATTTGCTCCTAATTCAGAAGAATTTCAAGTGAAAACTGAAGAAATGCTGGGCAGCTTTATGTTGTATGCCTTTTCCATGATTTTAAGCAGTAAATCATTCACCTGATTCACTGAGAACAGAAACAAGGCACTCACCCAGAGTCAGGCCAGCTCTTCCCTTGGCCAGTGGCAAGGGTAGCCCTGCCAGTCAGCTCATGGGCAGTGCTATCTTTACACTCACAGGGAGGCTGGAATGTTTTCTGTGTTCTCCTATTCCACAGTAAAGACAAGGGCTTGGATTCAAGCAAACCTGCAAAAACTAAAATCCCTGTGCCGGGTCTCCGAGCTCTTTCAAGGGCGATTTTCTAGATCACAACAAGCACTGTGGGGCCAAGGACTGTTTGGTTTAGGTTGTTGAACCAGACAGTTCCTGCTTAAAAACTGACTTGAGCAAAGCCTGCCTCCCCTGCTGCCTTAGCCACAGTTCCCAGTTCTGTCCCTGCCGTGGCCTGTTATTTATCTGCTGAGAGGTCCCTGCAATTTAAAGTCCATTAGCTGCAGGGCCATCAATCTGTGACAGAAGCGTGTTGTTTTCTGTCCTAGAGCCCAATTCCTGACTGAGGACACTCGGCAAGATCTGAGCAAATTGAAGATAAGTAGGTTCTTATCAGATGGATCCACAAAAAGTTACCAACACTGAATAATATCTAAAGGCTGTACTCTTGAAAAATAGGCTGCTCATTGCATTCATGAATGAAAAATTACAGATAGAGTAAGTTGCAAATAGTAGCTTTTCTCCCTTCTTATTAATAGGGGCAGTTTCTACTTCCATTTACATCATGTGTGCTGCATTCTTACAGATGATCATTAATTTGTTTTTGCTGAGAGCCAAATTTTGACGTACACTCTTAAATCAAGTGAGGAACTCTTCTAACCATTCCATACAGCAGTACCAGGCAGCTCTTTAGCAGATTACTGGGTTTTCCAGACCTGTTAACTATCAATTCTGTAGAAGGGACAATATTAATAGCTCCCTGGTGGATTTCAGAAATTGAGCATATACAAAATGGTAAAAAAGTTTGTGGAACCCCTTAGACATATGCTGTGTCTAGTCTCACTGATGCAGTTCTGTGAAAAGCAGTGAAGCAGACAGGATCTGTCAACAATTATTCATCAAATGCCTGATTTGTTTAATATTGCATACAGATTGCCTGCTGAATAACAAGAAGCCAAGTCTGGAACTTGCTCCAGCGTAATTCAGAGCTCCTCCCAATCAGCTATTAACATCTGGACTTTCGAGCATGTTAGACCAGCTATTATTTTAAGTTCATTGCTGCCTTCTCACAAGTTCCTATCTAATTAACTATAATAGTGCTATTTGAAAAGCTCTCAATTTTTTAGAGCAGCTTAGAAGCAGTGCTAGCTGTCTGGGCGAATCAGTCATTTGTTTTGATAACCTGAGTGATTAATACGCTGAAATGCAACCACCTTAGTCTAGACTCAGAATTGTTGAAACATAATGCACAATTGCATTAAAAAGCTCTTTAGAAAACACTGATGCATTAAGCATTCCTCAGTTTGCCAGCTCTAGAAGAAACAATGAAAATAGGCAAGGAACTTTCTTCCTTAGTGAAATTGCAGAAGATGACCCTTTTCAACAATGAATAAATTCCCTTTCCTTGATGAAAAAAAGAATGGGTTTGATCCAGCTGCTACTCCATCAGAGAAAATGAAAGTGGAGACTGCCACAGTAGATGGTGCATATTCCTTCATGGGAATTAATGCATGAGTTAAATAGACAATAATGAAATCACTGAAGGGGCATTTTCAAAAGAGGCACTTTTAAGAGTAAAAATCTTACCAGAGCAATTTGGGTCAGGTGTTAATGCCCATAAATACTTTCCATATATTTATACAGGCAGCTTATCCTGTTCTTAAACTCCAAACAAGGTTTTAAGATAGATCTGTGATATTCTCTGACTCACTCAGTGTTTGGGCCCAGCTGTCCATGAGTGCTGGTGTGTCGTTCAAGGCCTTCCAGGAATTGTGGAGCACGGACTGCTATGAAAAGTCCTAAGATCCCAAACAGAGGTGGTTGCTAAAAGGAGATTTACTCATGTAATCGTGACATGAGCACGTTCACCTTCTGAGTCCAACCTGAAACATGTGATTGGAATCTTGAATTGTGAAACAATTTGTGTCCCAAATTCACAATATCTCTTCCAGAGATTTTCCAGACCTTCAACTCCAGTTTCTGTACAAAGCAGGGAATAATAGCATTAGGCTAGTGACAATGAAACCTGGAACAGCACTGAGGGCTCTTCAGATGGGAAGGACAGATAATTTGCATTCACTTCGTTGACTCCCAGCACAATTCCTCCATTTCTCAGAGGTGACAGGATAAAGTACTTGCAGATAATGCTCTTCCCTGGCCCTTGGCAGTCTGGTATGCTCTGTTCCATTTTCCCAGGCAATGAGAAGGTGCTTACAAATAGCACAGCTTTGCATTAGCTGAGTCTGTGGTCCGCAGCAGTACCATAGACTCCAATTTTAACTAAGAGATTTTTGGTTTTTTCAGACTGGTTCTTGTACACCAGGTTCTCTTGTTGAAGAGAAGTTATCTCTTCTTCTCTTCAAGAAGCCCATAAGCAAACAAACAAAAACGCCAAAACTGAAAACATAACACCGAGAAGACTTAGTAATGCTTTAAAGTGGAGCTGGAAGGGAGATGGGAAATGGGTTGCTAATGTTAAATACCTCCTGCTGTCAGCAGGAGCTTAAGGCACATTAGGACACAATCCCAGGCCATGTATCTGGGTTGACTGATCCTGTACAAGAATGAAGAGCAAACCCAAGCCTCTGGAAGCAGAGACAGAGCTTTCATTGCCTTAGATCTAAGAGCTCAGGTTGGGTTCTTCTGCCGTGGTGTTCAAGTGTCAGGCTACGGGATTCAGCAGCTGTAAAACTGGAACAGCTCTGCTGGTACCAGGAGCAAAATGTTCCAGGAGCTTCCTCTCCCCACCACCTCCTACCCACCTGGATGGCCTGCACAGGGACTGTGCACCTCGTACTGCTGGCTCTGTACTCTGGCAATGCACACCCACTCTCCTCGCCACATTTGGGTCACAGGGAGTCTCAGGGCCGCCCCTGGGTGGTGACATGCAGACACCCACCGTGGTTTGCGGGTAAGTGCAACACTGCAGGGCATTTTCCAGACTTCTGTAATACTATTTCACTACGAGGTACAAGGGCAGGCTAATTTCTGCAGAGTGAGAAACTTAGCATTTTTAAGGAGCCATTAAGCAAACAGTAACTCACCAAACAAATCACTGCTTGCCCTTTCTCAGACCCTAATTTTGCTATCATCCATTGTAGGCAAAATAATTATGTCAAAGAATGCATAACTAGTCTTGGTGTGTATCAACATGGGCTTCTGCTGCGCATCCAAATAGATCTCTGGCAGCTTCACTGGGGCTCTGTAATTGTCTTTGATTAACCCAGACATAATGATAGGAAGCTGCAAGATTGTAATGGAGATGAGAATTTCACTTAACAAATGGCCTTATCAGGTGCTCTTCTGTATATCTGTATTTGCTGCCTCACTCCTGAGAATCAGGCTGGAGAGAATACAAGAGAGGTGTTGAAATGAAATCATAGGACATGCAAGCTCAAAGCACTTCAGAGATGCAGTGAACCAAAAAGTCCTTAAAACCACAGGCCTCACTCTCCCACTGCATGTGTGTTTTGATGGTTCTGATCTACAAATTGTTTGGAAAAAGAGAGGATTAAAGTTCCTGTTATTTGTCATTTGAAACCCTCAAAGTAGTTCACAAGAGAAAGTGAGGTGATATTTCTAGTCAGACAGACCAGCACAAAGGCAGACATTGCAGGAACTGTGGCTTAAACAAAGCATTGATAGGAATTTGAAAGCTGAAATCCTTGATCAGATTACACCACCATATCCACGTTTATTTATACAAATAAGGCAACTAATGCAAAAAAACCCCACATACCTAATTTTTATTACTTGGAAAAAAGTTCAGCAGCTACAGACCCCCATAGATCAGAGTCTGCTCCAAAGACCACTGCATGAAGGAGGCCCGTACTCCCGATTTTAAAAAATAGGCTCATTCTCTATTCCTTGGTTTTTCCTTCTGACAAGTGATGGGGTGTTGAAAACAGAGTGCTGTGATGATTCATAAAATGTGTTATAAGGAACATTATCAGCTGAGATTAATGTTATACTATGTGTAATATTTATTGTGAGAGCAAGTGGAAATATTTTCTAAAATTTAAATTTCAGCTATGAACTTTGGCTAACTTTTGCAAATGCAGACGCAAAACTGTCAAAGTGTTTTCTGAATTTTGTTCGCTAGCTTGTTCCAATTTATATTTATCCACTTGCTCTCTCAATTTCTTTTAGATGCAGGAAGTTTTTAGAATTTATAAAGCCAGCCAAAGGTTAGATTTTCCATTCATATGTGGTGGCTTTGTTATGCCTTAGTTTGGAGAAAGAATCTGAAAACCTCATCTTTAATGTTCTTTTTCACAGAACTGTCTAGTGATGCCACAGCAATGTAATAGTCCCAGGATAAATGTTTTGGGGTAGATTTCCTTACTCTGTTCTCCTGTACTTCATATCTGACATTTCAACTTTAGGATTATCAGCTCTGCTTAGCATTAATTATTGTTGAGAATTAGCTTTTCAAAAATAACATTTCTTTTAAAGACACTTATTTTAATTAAAAATTAAGTCATTGGGGATATACAACAAAATGATTAAATTTCGGGTAGGGATTTTTCATATGATAGAGATGTCACTTCTTGAAAGAAATCCAGAGCTGACAGAAGTTGACAGAATAAAGGCCACAAAATTCAGCTGTTCGCCTCTATGATGCCCTTGGGGAATACTGATTCTCAACTCTGGCTACAATAATAAAACCGGGTTTTGAAGGTTCAGGAATGTCCCCATTCCAACACCTACTCAGTGGATCTCTAGAACTGAAATATTCCTTTTTCATGATTTAGAAAGCAAATGTGAGAACACAAACAGATGTTAACGCGAGATGGACTTGAGGTGTGCACTAAGCAGAACAACAATGCAAGTGACTACTTCCCAAAACTGGATAATAAATAGGCTGGCTGAGCAGCATGAGTTTGACTTCGTTGTTTTATAGATTGGCTCCCAAACTGCACTTTTTAATGCCCAAACTTGTCTGGGGACAGGTAGAGAAATGCTACAAAAATGCTGGTAAGCAGTTCCAAAAAAATTAGATGGTAAACCAGAACCTGACTGGCAGCCCCAATGCCACTGACCACTGACCTCAGCTGAAACTTGGACCATTGGATGCACACACCCATACGGGCCTGCCAGCCACAAATCAGATTTAAAGGGCCAAAGGGATACAGATAAGGCCTTTTCAGCTTCTGCTGTATTTCACTGTGCACCTGTCAACACGAGCAAGTTACAACCTGAGAAGGGAAACAGTGCTTGGATAGCATTTTATGGGGTTGGATAACTGGTTTTTGAACCTGTAGTATGAGCTCTAATGCTGATTTGTACATGGAAGTTATTTTTTAAAGACGTTGCATACTGAAATAATTTACACACTAAAATAGGAAGGCATCAAAACCCTTTATTTTAAACAAAGCTTAGTCTGACTGGCTTCACTAAAAGATGCATTACATCTTGACTTTGCCCAAAAATTGCTTCACAACCTCAATGAAAACCACAGGGTTACTAGCAGGAATGCTATCGAGGAAATAAAGTTACATCCACTGAAATCCCAATGAAAGTTTCCTCCAGTACAAGCAATGATCTTAGAGATAAACAGCACAAAAAAAAAAACAAAAAAACCCTTAGGAAAAGGCACAAAGTCAATACAGCATGTTTTCAGAACAAACTGAAAAGGGGAAAAATGAGATGTCTTGGATCCCTTGGCATCTGTAAACATCAAGAAGACATCACACTTGGGCTAATCTCAAGGCAAAGTAGCCATCTAAAGTAAATCTACAGGCTATCTAAAGTAAATCTATGGCCTATTGCTAGGCCTTCTAAAGTATGGAAGATAATAGAAGAATAAGAAGATAAAAGGAAGTCCTCTTTCTCTTTTGTTAAAAAAAAGTTACTTTAAAGTAGGGTGGACTTTTTTTTCTCTCACTTTGTAGGATCTATTTTAAATGACCTATTTAAATGTTCCTCAATTATGGTGCTTTTGTATATTTTCCCCGCAAAGCTAACAGAAAGGGAATCCCTTGAAGTCATGGTATTTTAACCAACCAAAGAATAATCTTCTCTTTCTTTCTCTCTGAATTCTTCACACAAGGTGTCTTAAAATAGATAAGACAGGTTCATTACCATCGTCATAATTGTCAGCTTCTGCCAGTTCCATTAATGGATAAAGATGTCTCCGAATATTACTCATGCACTCCTAGCCAGCCCCCAAAACTCTGAACAAGCCTCCTAAAACCATTCCTCTGCTGCTCTCTCCAGCCTCTCAAACCTGTTCTTCAGCTATTTACCACCTGCAAGAGTCCCCTTGTTACAGCATTTCAGTTTTTTCCACCTAATCCTTCTGCACTGCTTCTGGCTTACTTGATTGACATGTGAATATCTGAATATCTTTATTGATTTATTAATCACTCTTTTAATAAAATCCATTTCCCTTTACATTTGGAGCTGGTTTCAGGTTTGTCTGGGAGATTGGTTAAACTTCACACCTTGGAGAGGACCTGGAATGTTGTATGTCAAAATGGTATTCAGGTCATAGATCTTGAGATTAGGCAAGACATTGCTTTTTTATCTTTTTGTTAAGCTCAATGTGTCTACAAGCATATCCTCCTCTTGGCTTAAGAGGATTCCAACAATGCTAGAATTTGCCTTTAGACTACAAGGTTTCCATCATTCAGGCACCAATTTAGACTTTTCACATTAATCTGCCTTTGATTCTTTCACTATTTAGTAAATATGCATAAATGTTTCTTCTGAAAATGAGATTTCATGGACATGTGGGAAGAAAAGATATTTTACCTTTTTAAATGTTGAAAGGCACAAGTGTGAGAAAATAGAGTCTTTTTTTCTGGCTAAGTGAGGAAAGTCTACAGAAGTTTATTTTTCTTCTTTGCTTTTCCATCTAAACTTTGATGAAAATTAAATTCACATGACTGTGAGCTGCAGTAGGCATTGTAAAACATTTAACTTATGCTGTTGCTGTGTGTTTAGTCCAGCTCATCCTCCTCTCAGAACTTGTCCCACGTCTCTGTCTGGGGCTCACACGACTAATCACACACCAGCTACAACACACACTGGAGCACCATACAAGCCAGCTCAGTTCACTAATTTGGAAAATTAGCCTAATTCGAGAAGAAAAAAGTGGTTATTTGGGCCTGGAGAGCTGGTTCAAGGAGGGTCCAATAAATGCCAGAGATGGCATGAGAGTTTGACAAGACCCTTTGGCTTGTCATTTGGAAAAATTCACTGCTCTGAATAATTATTTTACACACCATGAAATCTAGCTTTACATTTTTAAAAGATATTTCTGGGTTTTTTCTGTCTTCCTTTTGATGGTCCAGCTCCTGTTCCCTGCTGTGTCCATCCAGTGGCATGCAGCAGAGCTGCCTGTACGCATTGCTGTGCTTAAGCCTTTGCCAAGGTGAGGAAGATTTCATTTTACCTGCTTTTGGAACTGTCTGGACTGGCTGCTCATGCCTCAGAGAAAATTACATGAGGCAGACAGGTAATGAGAGGACACTCCTCCCTTCACCCAGATGGGGCTGAAATTCGTAGAGAGGGTGAGACACCCATCTCAAATACAGCCTTTCCCAGGAAGAGATGTCAGGGAAGATTTAGGTTGGATATTAGCAGAGGTTTTTTCACCCAGAGGGTGTTTGGGCGCTGGAACAGGCTCCCCAGGGAAGTGGACACAGTGGACACCAGACTGCCAGAGCTCAAGAAGCATTTGGAAAGCACATGGTGTGATTCTTGGGGTTCTCCTGTGAAGGGCCACGAGTTGGTCTTTGATGATCCTTGTGGGTCCCTTACAATGCAGGATATTCTATTATTCCATGATCATTTTGATACAGTGTCAAAATGTTTGCTGTTAAAAGCAAACATCTCTTTTCCCACTGCAGGTTCAGCATTCCTTCTCTGAAGACACTTTCTATCAGACCAGCACTGGTCTTTAATCATTAAGTTAAAAAAAGACACAGATACAGAAACTGCAGTTTCTTTCTCAAAAGACCATGCTCCTACACTCCTTTGCAGCAGACTAGAGGCAATAGGAAAGCCAGTATTGGCCCGCTTTTCTAAAAACAATAATAAAAAAGTCTGTTAGCTCATGAGCCTATGGAGGCTTTAATTGAAATTAATAGAAAATGCAAAAGTAGAGGAAATTAGGGCAGCTGCAAAAGAAACCCCAGAAGCAAAAGCAGAATAAAGTAGAGCAATGAGAAAACCCATGAAACAACTTAATTTCACTTCAGATGTTTCCCCCTTGGTGTAACTTTTTCCCCAAATCAAGCAACAAGTCTAAAGCACATGGTTTCTTTTGCAGATGCCTATTAATTCTACCCAGTGGTCCTTCAGCTGATGAGCACAGTAGCTGGGGAGTGAATCTCTCTGTGTGCTGAGAGACTGGAGTAGCTGGCAAGTTGCTCTGTGCTTGTTCCACAAGGTCACAGCTTGAACCTCTTCATCCAAGAGACAGCACCAGCCTAAACTTCAGCGAAACCAGAATATTTATTTTTCATTCTAAAGACTGAATGGCAACTGTTTTATTTTCTTTCTTGCAAGCTTTATTCTTGAACTATCCAAGAAATAAAGTAAGAGACCTTTCTGCTCGCAGGTAGCTTTACAAAAGAGTTATTCCATCAATGTTTACACACATGAGAAGCCCCATTTAGGTCTGTGGAATTCCAGAAGGTGACAGGAAACAGTCTCATATGTGAGAAAAACATGGAGGAGCGAGGACTTAAATTAGAATGTTCTAAATTCGTATTCTGTCAATGTCAAGTGACCTCAATCCAGCCAATCCTGACTGGAAACATAGCAGGTATGGTATTCATGACATAAAAGATTTCCCTTCCTCCACTGTTGAAGACAAAGTTATTAGGAGCAAACAAAGAAACAAGTCTTGTGACACAGTACATTTTCTCCCCTTCTTAAAGTACCTCTTTCCTTCTTATCCTCTAACATTTCTAGCCACAGTCAAAGTTCTTTACATTTTCTCTGCAGTTCTTTTATTCAGTTAATATGCTGGCTGGTCAGGGAGAAATAAGTGTTATTTCATGATTTGGTGTGTTCAATAATGTCAGAGTTTTCTAGCACAGGATCCTTATTTTAAATATATTTCTCATTTTGAGAAATCCTTTAGTGAGCAGTTTCCACATGAGATGGGTAGGACAAGAGCAGTTGCTTGTAGGTTTTGCATTTAACCCTTAATATCATAAAACCTTATAGAAAAATATCCCACATAAGTTCTTCACCCATTATTTTTCTAAATTTTCTTTGTCTCCTGATTTCACATTTTTCGTTGTTCCAGGGGTCAAGAGGATAGGCCAAGCTTGGCTTTAGCTCCTGACAGTGAGCTGGAGGGTGAACAAAGCCTGGGTAAACGAGCACAGAGAAAGAAAATAAGTAAGGCACAGGACATCTTGCAACTAAGTGAAATTAAATGCCTACCCACCATGCTCTGACTGCACAGTTATGGAAAGCTGGCAAGCACAGTGCTATGGAGCTGGACAACCCCACGGGCTGAGTTTACAAAGAGAATTGGTGAGAAAACCCACTACCAGCATCATGACCACTTGATCAAGCATTCAAGACAATGAGTCATTGCAAATGAATGGCAAAAGATGGCATTAAAACCCCCTGGCAACCCCTGTTGAAGGGATGCATGCATTTCAGTGATTCCTCAGGCTTCCTGGATGCAGGTGATGGGTTCCTTGTTGCATATTGAGCAGGACTCCTGAATAAAATGGAGGAAGTTACGGGGAAATAATAATATAGAGACAGGCAAAGGCATATCTGACAGTTTCTTCTACTTTATTTAGCACAGGGCTCTCTCACAGTGCTTCCGACTTCGGTCTATTGCAGACTTGCTCTGTTCCCTATCACGCCGTGTCTTTAAAAGGATGTACATGCTGGGGCTCACTCGAGTACATACAGAGTTTTCAAGGATGCTCTTCCTCCCCCTCTTTTGACTGACAGTCTGGCAAAGGATAGACAAGATGTGGATATTTGGTGGAGTTATTGGTTGATTTTTGGGGTTTTTCTCCTCCTTGAAAGGCTATGTCCTATTAGTTGAAGCCTTATTAGAAGACTGAACAGTCATTTCTGTATTCTGCTGTGTTGGATGTTGTTTGCTGAGTATGGCTGGTGTTACTGATCTATATGAAAGCAGAAACTTGTTGTAGACCTGTTAAAGTGAAATTGGTCAGCCATGGAAACCCCAGCAACAGACAGAGCCTATACAAACCTTTGCTTTCCCATTCAAAGAATTGTTAACCAGCTTCCCACATGTTCAAACAAAACAGTTTATTCTTTACCTGGGCCCTGTGTGAAGGGCCAAATTATTAACTTTTGGGCTATTTTTACCATTCTTTGGGAAAAGGAAGGTGCAACATGTAGTGTTTACATAAAATTATAGAGTCTGATCCAAACAGATTAGCATAAATTTCTGGAGAACTTCTATAAGAATTTCTGCTCCTGGCATGAGCCTTTTCAAACAGAACAAACCAAATACATATGTGTGCACACTGCTTCTCTCCCAGGTGGGTTTTTGTCATCTGGATAGACAAGGCTTGCTCACTGCTGGCCAGTAGAGATGTTGGCACATGACCAAGGAAAGAATGCTCCTCTGCTGCTCACAGCAATTGCAATTTCTTGTCTTGGTTTTCTGATCTCAAGAGCCAGGGGTGTGTGGGTTATAGGTTTCTTTGCTTAGTTCTCACTGCTGAGGACTAATCCTTATTTGATTTTCAGGGTGACAACAGACAAACTGGAGAGAGAGCAGAAAAGTGCAATGCAGTGCCTGTGGAAAAAGAGTTTAGGATGCGCACAAATCCATAAGTAACATAACGGTAGGATGATGGCAAATGCATGGAAGACACCTCTTCTCTGCCACTTGTGTGCACACATACAGCCTGATTTCAGGTACTGTATCTTAAATTGCACTTGAAAGTCCTCAGGAATGAGTAGGATGTTTAGCTCCTGTTTCCTGTCAGTTCATTTCTCACTCACAAATTACTGTGGATGAAAAAACAAAGCAAGTTATTGCACAGAACTGCCCTCGCCTTCGGCTGCAGCCCCATTTGCATGTGTGCCGAGCATCTTGAGGAATATGCTCTCCAAGGTTTCCTGCTGTGAGCAGTAGACTCAGCATCTCAACTGGCCTCTGCATTTTGATGACTCTTTTACAGGAAGCTTTTTCTCCTGACAGACTTTGTACACACATAAAGCTCTGTTTCGGTCTCAAGTTCCTGCATCAGCCCAGAATTAAATTGGGAGACGTAGGTGACCAAGCACGTCTGTGTGTTTGAAAGAAGAGTATTACTTAGAAGATCTCAAAAAGATGTGAAGGGAAACAAAATATAAATGGGCTTCTGTAATTTCTGAGCAGATTTAAGGATAAATGCCAGTAGCCAGGAGTAAAAAGTACCTTTCTCTCCCAAGACCTTTGACTTAGGTATGGTAATGACATTATCAACAAGCTAATTGTACCATTACTGAATGCCACCCCGAGTGTGTCTGCTTGGGTGGGAAGTAGTATACCTCACATTTCTACCTTTTCTTCACATACTTCTCTCTGCAGAAAATCCTGCTATGAATCTGTCAGCCAGTTAGCTTTTGCTTTCCTTTTGCTAAGCTGAAGAAGGAAAAATACATACTGCTGTGGCAAACAACAGATGGGGAAAAAATCAAAGGAGATGAATGAGGTTCCATCACAGTAGGAAATTTAAGAAAAGGTTAGAGATGACATTAAACGGGCATGGTGTGTAGCCTGAAGTAATCTTGTAAACTTCAAGGAACCAGACCAGGTATTCCAACTTGCCCTGTCTGGCTCTGATGTCTTCCAGTTATTATCTACTGTCAGCCCATAAAGAAAATTTCTCCTGATAGTGATAGAACCTCAAGCTGGATCTCAGAAAATCGGTGCAACCAAGTGATTCTAGGATGCAACCCTTTAAAATGTTTTATTCCTGAAGCACGGCATCATCTTGGATCCCAGTCTTGACCTCAGCTTGTTCTTATGTTATACTTTAAAATTCCCCTCGATTTCTTTGGATTGTGGTCCTGACATGTAAGCCTAAATATTAGTGAGTTTGACATGATGTAGTCTAGGACAAGGAGCTTAGAAATCACTTAAGGTTTGGAGGAGAAGTTATTTTTAGTGACTGTAAATTAGAAATATAAATATATGACATACTGAAACCCTAATAATGAAGTTGTGCTGCATAGTTTCCTTCTCAGGTAAGTTCTACAACACCATAAACACATGCAATTGCTAATAGCCACTTATAATAGAAACATCAAGAATGATCTACTTATAGTGTAATTTCAGTTCTCAAATACTTATTCATCTCATGGTTTACTTGGTTAAACTATGATATTTTATTATGCTACCTGTATGATGTTTTATTCAGTCTCTCAGTAGTTGTTTGAATGTGGTGGGAGTAGTGACCTCTTTGAAATTGTCCATATGCTCTTTCACCTACTAAATAAGCAAGGAATTAGTTTAACATCCAGATAAGGTTGCTGATTAAACAAAACAGGCATCTTGATCTTTACACCTGCATTTCTGTGCCTGCTGCTGAAACAGTTATAAACCAGCTATCATCCGAAATGAATTTTATTCTAGACCTTTACTCTCTAATTCATTAGTTTTTTTAAATTGTGTTTGAAAAACTCAGCTTAAACTATATGCAAATCCTTCTAAAACGGGCCCTTTATATACACACATCCCCTTTTATGTGAACAGTACTTTGTTAATGGCTCAATAATTAAGAGAGTTTACATTTTAAAGACTTCAGTTTTTAATTGGCTGAATATTAATCACAGATCACTTTCAGTTCTGTTGTGATATGCAAATTATTGATGTCTCAGCTGCATTTGTTTTCAGGTATCAGTCTAACCGCATAATGCAAAATAACATTCTGCAATTATTTCAATTAGATGCAGTCAGCCTTTGGAGCAAGCTATTTATTTCATTTCAGTAAATGAAGAAAGCAGTTGCTGTTTTCCATTCCCTGGCGTTTATTGCCCAGAAGTAGCACTCACAACCGGTATGTGTACAGCACATAAACAGTTTTCTAACTGGATCACTTTAGCATTCATGGTAAAGGACAAACCGTTGAACTCCCCTTGCAAGATTTCATTTGGTTAACTGACTCTTCTGCTTTGGAATGAGATGTCACCTTGTTTGGGGGTATTCATTACCATTTTAAAGTGTATTATGAAAGGTAGAGTCAATAGGAGTTGTTAATTAGCAGAATCTGTTTAGCACCAGTGCATAACATTTGAGGATTTTTTCCATCAGACTGCAGCTGTTACCTAAGCAGAGAAGGAATTTCACCTAACCACAAAGAATGAGATAGACAAATAGCGGCGTTGTCTTAAGAACGGGTCGGGTATGTCTCCTCGCAGCGATTTCGCTCCATAATTGCAATTCACATTAAATGCAGCAACTGTTACCATCCTGCCCACTCAGTTTCCACCTCTACTTTTGTTTCAAGCCGGGAGGGGAGATCGCCAGAAAAGAGAGGGGGGAGTCCTTTCTTGCCTTCTCTCTCCTTCCCCCGCTCGGCTCTCGCAGCCGCGCTGCCCTGCGGCTCCTCGGGCGCGGGGGCCGCGCTGGCCCCGTCCCGGCCGCGGGCTGCACTTGTGGCTGCCTTGCCCGCCCATGGCAGCCCCGCGGTG
>VZTI01002191.1:513762-524712 GCA_013397865.1 Struthidea cinerea | reverse complement strand
CGCCCCTGGGGGCGCGCTCGCCGGGGCCGGGAGCCTGCGGGCATCGGCAGCCGCTGCTGCGCTCCCCCTTCTCCCTGTGCTCCCGATAAGCGGCCTCCTTGACCCCTTGAGTCATCCCTTCCTCTCTTCCTTCCTTGTCTCCTCTGCGCTCTCCCTCTCCCTCTTGTCCTTCTGTCCTGCGGTCTTTCCTTCTCTGCCCTCCCTTCCAGGTCCCCCGGCACATCGTCCCCTCGTGTCTCCCTCCAGCCCAGTTCTCCTCCCTCCAGCTGGCTCCTGCTTTTTTCTACTTTTCGTTCTGGCTCCCTCCTGCCAACTCAGTGGCTTCCCACAGCAGGAAAAGAAAGGGACAAGTTGAGAAATGGGGGTAATGGGAAGATGGGATGTGTATGTGTGTGTGTAATGTATTGATTATTGACTGATTTGTTAAAAAAAGGAAAAAGAAAGGTACCTTATAACTCAGAGGAAATGCTGTGGCTCGAGTTCTGAGTAAAAAATGGCAGCTCAGCTGGCCTGACTATATGCAAAGGGTTCTTATCAATGCAGGAATAAGAGCAAATTACATAATGTTTTAGGAAAAAAAATTAGTTCTCAGGTTTCAATATTGTCAGGCTGGCGAATTGTGACTTTGTTTTGCCCTGCAAGTCAGTGTATTGTTATTCCTGGGGATGGGGCTGTGTGCTTGTGCATGCTTCTTCCATGTCTGTGTGCTTCCACTGGTCACCCAGAGCAGATCTTGTTCTGTGGATAGTTGTATTTCTGCAGTCAGTTTGCCACCTACTTATTTAAACGAGGTATCAGAAGTGACAGAAACAATGTGTGTGCGTGCCTGCGTAGCCCTTGAGTGAATATCTTTATCGTAGTGATATATCTGTATGTGTTGACGCTTTAGATGCATATACTGAGCATTGGCATTGCTTTTTTGTGTCAGCATCTCCATCCTTTCTGTATTGTGCTATCCCAGCCCAGGTGTTTGGGCATGCATAACATCAGCATTTGTGTTTAATATCCCTGAAATGCACAGCAACATATGAGCAGTGCAGGATTGAGGAGAGTAAATATGCATAAAATTGGAATCTCCTTTGGTTATTTTACTTTGATAGTTATGCATGCTTGGCATGTACAAGAGATAGAAATACATTTGACAGACCTGAGAGTTTGTCTACAGAAATTTACATTCCGTGTTTGAAATCATCCTAGCTCCTGTGCATTTGTTTGATTGTTAAAGTCTTTCATGTTATTTTAAATTCAGTTCTTGTAGTTGATCTATAATCCTTGGCAGGTACAGTAGCTCAGTGGTATGCACTTTTTAACCCAAATGACGTTTTGGAACAATGTCAACTGAAAAACGTTTTCTTTTTTTCTTTCCTTCTTTCTTCTTCAGATTCTTTATCTTTGTTCAGGAGCCTAAGGTTGCTTGCTGATCATAAGAAGATGATTCTGTGGCTCTTTCTGGTTCTGTCATCTCCAGTTTCTTCTACAACTGCAGATGCTGATATATCTGTGGAAATTTGCAATGTTTGCTCCTGTGTGTCAGTTGAGAATGTACTCTATGTCAACTGTGAGAAGGTTGCAGTCTACAGACCAAATCAGCTTAAACCACCATGGTCTAATTTTTACCACCTCAACTTTCAAAACAACCTGCTAATTATTCTATATCCAAATTCCTTTCTTAATTTTACACATGCAGTGTCCTTGCAACTGGGTAATAATAAGTTGCAGAACATTGAGGGAGGGGCCTTTATGGGTCTTAGTGCATTAAAACAGTTGCACTTGAACAACAACGAATTAAAGATTCTCCGGGCTGACACTTTCCTTGGCATAGAGAACTTGGAGTATCTCCAAGCTGACTACAATTTAATCAAGTTTATTGAACGGGGAGCCTTCAATAAGCTTCACAAGCTGAAAGTCCTGATACTTAATGACAATCTGATTTCATTCCTTCCCGATAATATTTTTCGATTTGCTTCTCTAACCCATCTGGATATACGGGGGAATCGCATACAGAAGCTTCCATACATTGGAGTTCTGGAACACATCGGGCGAATTGTTGAACTGCAGCTGGAAGACAACCCCTGGAATTGTACTTGTGATTTGTTGCCTTTGAAAGCGTGGCTGGAGAACATGCCCTATAACATCTACATTGGAGAGGCTATTTGTGAAACACCCAGTGACTTGTATGGAAGGCTGCTGAAAGAAACCAATAAGCAGGAGCTGTGCTCCATGGGGACAGGGAGTGATTTTGATGTGCGCATCCTGCCTCCCTCGCAGCTGGAGCCCGGTTACAGCACACCCAACGGCCACACCACTCAAACATCAGTGCACAGATTAGTCACAAAGCCGCCAAAGACTACAAATCCTTCGAAGATTTCGGGGATAGTAGCAGGCAAAGCACTGTCCAATCGCAATCTCAGTCAGATCGTATCTTACCAGACCAGGGTGCCTCCTTTAACTCCTTGTCCGGTCCCTTGTGTTTGCAAAACTCATCCTTCAGACTTGGGATTAAGTGTAAATTGCCAAGAAAGAAATATAGAATCGATGGCTGAACTCGTACCAAAACCTTTAAATGCCAAGAAACTGCATGTGAATGGCAATTATATTAAGGATGTGGATACTACAGATTTTGCTGAGTTTGAGGGGCTGGATTTGCTACATTTAGGCAGCAATCGGATTGCAGTGATCAAAGGAGATGTTTTCCGCAACCTTACAAATTTACGGAGATTGTATCTCAATGGCAATCAGATAGAGCGTCTGAGCCCAGAAATGTTTGCTGGCCTCCACAACTTGCAGTATCTGTATTTGGAATACAATGTTATCAAAGAAATCCTAGCAGGCACCTTTGACTTAATGCCAAATTTGCAGTTGCTCTACCTGAACAACAATCTTCTACGAAGCTTGCCAGCGTATATATTTGCTGGTGCACCACTTGCTAGACTGAATCTGAGGAACAATCACTTCATGTATTTACCTGTAAGTGGTGTTCTTGATCAGCTAAAATCTCTTACACAAATAGATTTGGAAGGTAATCCGTGGGACTGCACTTGTGATTTAGTTGCTTTAAAACTGTGGCTTGAAAAGCTAAATGACGGTATTGTGGTGAAGGAATTGAGATGTGAAACACCTGTGCAGTTTGCTAACATAGAACTTAAGTCTCTGAAAAATGAGATTCTCTGCCCTAAACTTTTAAACAAGCCATCTGCTCTGTTCACTAGTCCCATGCCCGCTGTTATTTTTACAACACCACCAGGACCAGTCCGGAGTCCTCCTGGTGGCCCAGTTCCATTGTCCATCCTAATCTTAAGCATATTGGTTGTGCTGATTTTAACAGTGTTTGTTGCTTTTTGTCTTCTTGTTTTCGTGCTTCGGCGCAACAAAAAACCAACTGTAAAGCATGAAGGGATTGGAAACCAAGAGTGCAGTTCTATGCAACTGCAGCTAAGAAAGCATGATCACAAGTCAAACAAAAAAGATGGACTGGGTGCAGAGGCCTTCATTCCTCAAACCATTGAGCAGATGAGCAAAAGTCATACCTGTGGCTTGAAAGAGTCTGAAACAGGCTTCACGTTTGCTGACCCACCAGGGCAAAAAGTCATTCTGAGAAATATGAATGACAAGGAGAAAGATTTATTGCATGTGGATTCCAGAAAAAGACTTAGCACAATCGATGAACTGGATGAGTTATTCCCTGGAAGGGATTCCAATGTATTTATTCAAAATTTTCTTGAAAGTAAAAAAGAATACAACAGCATAGGGGTCAGTGGCTTTGAAATACGTTACCCAGAGAAACTGCAAGACAAAAAAAACAAGAAATCTCTAATAGGTGGTAATCATAGTAAAATTGTAGTAGAACAAAGAAAAAGTGAATATTTTGAACTAAAAGCTAAACTTCAAGGTTCACCTGACTACCTACAAGTCCTTGAAGAACAAACAGCTTTGAATAAAATATAGGTCATACAATCTTATTGCCTACAGAGGACATTTATTTAATGATGAAAGTGCCTTTTGTTGACTTTTAACTTCCAAATACTATATTATATTGATAGGCATAGAGGCAGGTGTATCCAAGGGTGTCTGATTAACTGTAGCTGCGTATGATTTGTCAAGTAGAGGAGAATTTCCTTAATAGATTTTACTCCATAAAGCTCATGCCCTGTGGAATCCTGTAGGGATACTGCAAACTCTATTGCCAAAGGGATGCTTTATACACGTTACACTGAATTTAACCTCAAGAGGCATATATGTTTTGTATCTTAAATGCAAACCATCGTCTCCTTGTGATTTGTTAGAACAAACACAAGAAACCTGATACTGATATTTGTACTTCAGCTGGGTCCTTCATCCTGCACGTGGATTTAAGTTGGTGGAACTGGAGTAATCCTTTGATTTGTGGTGTTCTAATGGCACTGTTTAAAGCTTATCTGGAAAGTAACAAGCATGCAAAGAGAGAACATTCAATAGTATGTGTAAATTGGTTACATTTATGGGCTGCATCTTGAAACCACTGGAATTATAATGTTAAATTGTGCAAATATTTGTTTAAAATATACCATGCATTACATACCTATGAAATAAATCTGACCACCTGAAGCATACATGTCTATACAGAAAATTAAAAAAAAAAAAAGAAAGAAAATAGTTCAACCTGACTTCTGCAGTATTCGTGACATCTGAAGAAAATATTTGATATTTATGCAGAATCTGTTCTAAGACTCATCTCCAATTAAAACTAGAGTTCCTTCTCAGTTACGTGAAACTCTTGCAACCCCAACAGGTTGTCCAAAATTGTCAAAGTGCTTACTGTGTGAGCGTAGCAGAAATTATTTTTGTAATATAATTCATATTTATGAAATACTTTGTATACTACATAGGAAAAAAAAAATATGTACTCCTTAATATGTATTTAATATGCCTGACTTGTTTTCCTGATCACAATGCATTAATCATTCAGTATAAATAAAACCAGAACAATATACCAAACAGCAACCGGGGATGTAATGTATAGCATCTTCCAGAATTAAGTGATCAGACATGATAATAATAATAAAATTGTTCTGTACTATTCTTGTGAGATTAGCATATTATCTTATTTCAGATTTGTTACCAATGGTGCATTTTAAAGTAGATCCATTAGTTTTTTAGTATTGTGTCTCAGGCAATTATTTGCCATGAGTTTTCTTGCTTTTCAGGTCTCTACAGCTTAATCTAAATACTTTTCACTACAAGTATTTACAGGAATTCATGCTAAGGGGAATATTTTTATTGTACTTGCAGAAGTTTTCTGTTCTTATTATCTCTCTGGCTGCTGTTAGTCAGCAAAACCTGATCAGAACAGTGAACAATATGGCAAATCCTGTCTAAAACCGCAGTGCAAAATGGATATAGTGGTCTCAGTTCAGAGGACTGTGTAGCTCATAACTAGAGAGTAAAAGCTTGCCTTTGTGAAAGCTGGATCTGAATAGCCAGGAAAAAAAGGTAGGAGAATGGAAAATCCCCATTGTATCTCACTGATAGATGGCACTTCGACATGAAAATGAAAATGAAAATATATTGGTAAAGCATCCTACAGCAAATCTATGTGATGAAATTGACAAAAATTTCTTTGACTTGATCAGCTTTGGTTAAGACCCTCTTATCTCCTTTGCTTTCAGAACCTTTACCCCTCCCTACCTTTTATAATCAATACATAAATCAATTAAGATAGTAGGATATAAACATGAATGTTTTTCATGAATTTGAAGCTAGCAAAAATTAGAGCAAGACTCAATAATAATACTATGGAGATGGCTGTGTCAGCTATTTCCAATATAAACCTCTAATTTTGGGGCTTTATGACACTGAGTTGAAATTTTTATTCTGGAATGATACTTGGCAAACAGCCTGCAGTGTATTTTTATCAAAAAAGGCAAAGAAAAAACACTGCTTCTTTATTTAAGATAAAGCAAACAAAAGGTTTCTCTACTTTCAGGTATTTGTTTATGCTCTTGTGGCTTAGCAAGGAGGTGGTTTTATTATTTTTCTCCGTACTTCAAAGAATATACATGACTTCAGATAATAAAATTACGAGAGATAAATTAATGGCTGAGTTTCCTTCAAAAAGCTGCAGCTATCCATGCACAATAATTAACTCAATTCAGAATGTGATAGGGATTTTCAGGACATGGATGCTGCGTACACATGCAGTTCTGGCATAAAAAGTTCCTGGTTGACCAGTGATGCAATACATGGCTAAGGTTTGGATGAGAACGTGTGTGTTTATTGTCTGTGGATTAAGGAGTGTCCACGATGCGCTGACCAGGTGGACTCTGCTGGCTCCTTCAGTAGGTTAAGGATGACAGGGTCTGCTCTGCAGGGTGCTGTGTGGCCTCAAGGATGTGTCCAAGTTCACTGGGATTTGCCAAAGCAGAAGGTGTCTGACACACTCAGTGTGTTGTCACTGTCGTGTCCTGTATGATCATCCTGACAGGAAATAGCAAATAAGGAAATACTTCTAACTGATGGTAAAGCTCATGTGCTTATGACTTGTGTTGCCCTGAGTCAAAAGAACAATGATAAGTGATCATACCTTCCTCAGCTGAAAAAAATTAGGGTTTTTTGTTTTACTTTGTGTTGTGAGGTTTTCTGGAGATGTTCTTTCTGGTTTTTTGGGTTTGTTTTCCTCTGTTTGAAGTTTCTTTTTTTTGTTGTTTTTTTTTTGTTTGTCTGTTTGTTTGTTTTTTTTTTTTGTTTTTGGAGTGATGTCTCCTATTTGCTGATCAAAGAAGAAGAACTGAACCGTTATGCTGTACCATTACACCGGGTTAGAGTTTCCTGATCCCTGAGGCCCCAATCCCAGTAAAGCATTTCAGCTCAACCTAAATCATGTGCAGAGGTACTATTCATGAGGTGATAATTAGATACCTGCCCAAGAGTGGGGCTTAGATAGAGTTTTGTCATTAACTTCAAAACAAGCCAGCTCAGAACCATTGTATATAATCCATAGAGCCCAGTGACTCTTCGGGGGTTATGCAGTTGAGTGTAGGTTCACCAGCATCAGTAAAGGTTGCACAATCTGGACCTGCTGTAGAAATTGTTCCTAAGTGTTTTACAATGTATGGTGCAATATGTAGGCATAATAGTGTGAGTGAAGAATGCAGAAGCTGGCAAAACACTATTTTTCTGTGAAATTGTTACTTTGAATGGCAACCTTAGTGTCAGTTTATTTTCTCCATGATTTGAAACAGTGTATGTGTCTGCACAGCAGTTTTAGTGTGACGTCCATTCAAATCTCTGGTCAGTCTTTCTGAGAAGGTGACTCTTGGGTGTGGCTTAACAGGTCTGTCTGTTCATTATATTGGTTTGAGTGGCCATGCTTGTAAAATGGCTGTTAAGACCCATAGACATAAACTAAATCAGTGAAGGTGTTAACATAATCTGTTGTCTCCATTGTATTATAAAGAATTTTCCATTTTTAAATGAAATCAATAAAGTGTAATCATTTCCTGGAAAAAGAAAAGAAATTGTGCAATTTTATCAGAAAGCAAATACCACGGTGCAAGAACACAAGAACAGGTGATTTATGTTTTGCATTTAGTCTTCGAGATTGACAATGATGCAGCAATCTAGTATAAATATCTTTTTTAAATGCTTTTTTTTTTTTTTTAAGCCATAATGATGATATAAATTATAAAGGCATGGCCTTGTGAATAATGTTAACAAATGTTTCAGAATCAAGAAAAAACATCCAGAACTTGATGGTGGTATAATATCTATAATATCTTTTGCATGATTTGTATGTTGATATTGTATGAAATGAGCACAGCGAGACTTTTTTTTTGGTTGCATCCAAAGAGTTAGGAAGGAAATATAACAAGAATGTATTTATAATCACTCTATTTTGAAATAAAGTAAAGAAAACAAAATGTACTGGCTTTACCCTGTTTTGATCATTACTATTTTAGGTTAGATTATAATTAAGACAGTTACAGTCCAATGTAAAACATAGAAACCTATTGTTTATTAATTTTGTTTGCCTTCATCAACATCAAAATACTAGTCAGTGTTGACTTCAAAATTTGTATGAAATATTAATAAAATTGTTTGGTACTATTGTATTTCTGAAACTAGACTTTGTTAAGTGCCTGTGATATTCTCTTTCGGATTATTTGTATATGGATGAGAGAGAATCTGTAAAGCAGTTATGCAGGAATGTTTTCTAACCACCTCAACAATTTGTTGTATTTTAGAAAGTTTTTCTCATCTTCTGTTGTCCAACAAAATCTTCCTTTCCCCTGTTATGCAAATGATCCCTCCAAAGTCAGTGAATTTTTTTCCATTACTACCACAAGCAGAATTTAGTTTTCAGTTGTATTCTCAGTTCTTCAACCCAGAAGTGCTTGGAGGAACAATTACATAATGTTAGGGCCATTCGCTTTGATTCTGCTCTCTTCTTATTAGTCATTTTCAATAACAATTTTTTCAGAGGAAAGAAAAGTTAATATGTCCTTAGCAGAAGCAAAAATAACCAATCCATCTACCATTTCGTTTGGTTAGGTTAGTTTTATAACTGAAGGTTGAAAAAACATCTTTAGGTAGTTTAACTTCCAAATTTGTATCTTGTAGTTAAAATGGTTTACAAAGCCTCATAAAAATCTTCATGACAAGGGAGAAGAGCAGGAACAGAATTACATTTAGATTAAGCATCCTCTGTTGTGCAGGGTTTAACATGCATTGTAATGGCAGTGAATGAGAATCAGAATGGGATATGGAGTGGAAAATCGGGACTTTATACAGATTTTTTTCACTTCCAGTTGAAGTGTAACATTAGGAACAAACCCACAGCATTAGTTGAAAAAGGCCTACATGTAATAGTCCATGTAATTTCTTTCTAAAGAAAAGCTCAAGAACCAAGAATTAATAATACATGTTCTGATGATAAGTGTGTGCTGCTTTCCTGAATGCAGAGGAACTTGAGAGTTTTCTGGTAATATGTTTTGTAATTATTAGTCTTTATTTCCAATTTCAATTCACTCATCCTTATGTATTATGATCGATGCTGTGTTGGAAAACAAAAATAGGAATATTATTGCTCAGGGACAAACTCTTCTCAGAAATTTACCAAAGTAAATCCAGACTGATGAACAGACTTCAATGGAGTCAAATCTGCCTTACCCTAGTGAAGAAAAAAAGCAGAAAATAATAGATCTATCCACCACTGAAATAAAAATAAGAAATTTTTGGCTTGAAATGTAATATAATCTTGCTTTATACTCTGTTGATTTGTGTGGTAAAGCTGTTATTATTTTTAAATGACTGTAGGGAGAGCACAGACTAAGTGCAGTCCTGTGTCTGTTCAGTGGAACTCTACAATGATTCAAGAGCTGTGGGCATCCCAGAGCTGTACTATGGGTACAAAACTATATAAATTTGCTGGTTTATACAGAGGCTTGGGGTAGATCTCACATAAAATACAAATGCTTTCTTAACAATACAATTCACTTTCTCCCTATAATGGAGCAAAGTTTTGCTGCTCTTGTTTTTCATTAAATAGGGAGTTTATTGCAAATGTCTTTGTTTTACTGCTAATTTTATTTGTATTCACTAGCAATATTTGAGATAATTCATTTATTGTCTGAAAGCAGTACATTTCAACAGTCTGTTATTTTTAAAATACCAGTCACTGGTAACAGACAGATACTGAGTTATATTGACTTTCCATTCCCTAAAGAATAATTCCATAAATAATTCCTCAAAAGCACAAATAAAGATCAGATAAGAAAAAAAGTCCTATTATTACTAAATCTGATTTTTTTCTGTATGTGTTTGTGAAGGCTTACCCCAGTGTAGTAGAACTCTGATGGATAACAAGTGGTACTTGATTTCTCTTTGGTCTTTGTTCAACCAACAACATGATCTCTAAATGGGTTAGTCGTCATTTTGTAAAGATAGAGTAACACAGAATATTCCTAAATTTCCCTCATCCGCAAGGATTTCATTTCTTGGTTTAATTTAATGTAATTTCCTGGAAATGTGTGCACTATGGCCTTCTGGAGCATCCTCCCACTCCGTGCTCTCACTTCACCTTCAGTGAGCCAGTCCTCTGCAGCTGAAGGTTTTTCTAGGCTTGGATTGATGGCAGTTTTCAAAGAGGCAGAAGAGTGGGATTTGCCAGTTCCTAAAAACCAGCTAAAAAAGGCAAACCAAGAGCCTGTCCTGGATGGTTTTTGTCACGTCAGATGGTGTACAATCCAAAACAGAGACATACAGGAAATGATTTAAGCTTCTGCTGGGAAGTTTCGTGCTGGGCATTTGAAGCTGGACAATGGTGGCTTTCCACGAGTGTAAGTTGTGCAGTGTAAAGTAAATGTGGTTCAGTCAATCAAATCCTGACAGGCTGTGGCTAAATCCTGCCGACATCTGCACCCACTTACCCGAGCTAGGCTTTGGTGTCACTGTTCACTGAAAAGCCTTGCACAAATTACTCGGGTTAAAGCAGATGTGATACAGATTTCTCAAAGAGGCTTTTAACTGGGATGTGGATACACTTGTGTGCGCCCTGGGGACTGTTTGGGTGTGGGGGTCAGCCTGTACCCGGTGTTTGCTGAGCAGTGGCTTTGTAGAGGCTCTCTTCATGTGCTACATTGGTGCTCACGTCTGAATATGAGACGCTGTACAGAAAGCACATGTCAATGAGCAGAGGCACAAAGGGCAGCATGTTTTGACAGATTTTGAGCTCTTCACCGCAAGAAACTGCAGGAAAGGATGTACCATACAGCAGATTTTCCTGCTCCCTGGCAGGATTTCATAGACCCTGTGAGTCCTTCTCAGCAGGGTATTCTTCTTGTCTATACACCACAAATAAGGCTCCAGGTCACCAGTCTCTTGTATGTGCAGTCTGTGTTTACTTATACCCAGAAACAGTTTTGTGAAGGGTAGGAAAATAACTTCCCTTTTTTTTTTTTTTTTTTTTTTTTTTTT